>JADLZN010000149.1:52500-387344 GCA_018155175.1 Sinocyclocheilus anophthalmus
GTAAAAAGCATGATTTAAAGTTTAGATACAAGTTTTCACAAAAACAAAAAGTTATATAAAATAATAAACTTCACATTTCAGCCTTTAAACAATTTTTAAGAAAATGGACGAGTCAAAATTATCAAGCATTATATTAAAGCAATTATTATAAATTAATTATGTTAATTAAATAACATATAAATATTTTTCACTGTCTTAATTATTTAGATTTTTAGAAATGCATTATCTTCTTGTTGATCTATAGATTCACATTTACAACTGAGTGTTTGCTGCGTAAAAACACGGGTTGATTTTCACATCGGTCTGAACACAAACTGCAGACGGGCTTATTGAAAATGCACATTCCTTCTCTGCCAGCAGGAGGCGCTGCCTGAACAGCAGAAATGTCCTCGTAACGGCTGTAAACAAAACAGCACAGCTTCTGACTCTGAAACTTGCAGCTCTATTTCATTCAACGAATATCAGAGCCGTTTTGAAGTGTGAATACGTCACATTAATGCCCAAATTTAAGACCTCTTGAAATCATAATTAAGACTTCCTTGTACCTTTTAAGACTTTTTAAGGACCCCCGGAAACCCTGTACATTCACTATATTTGTTTTCAGTCTTCAATATGCAAATTGTTTGTAGAACAACACTGGGCACGATGTGAAATACAGAAAATATATATATATTTTTTTATAAATCCAAACAGAAAATCGTAGAAAATACTGAGATATATCGCCATTCAGCCTAAGGATACAGAGATATGATTCTTTTTGCCCATATCGCCCAGCTAGGGCTGGACAATAATTCAATATCAATATGTATTGCGATATAATTTTTTTTCAATAATGGTGATATGATTTTAAACACATTTCCGATATTTCGATACACATTACCAGTGTTTGCCATACATTGATGTATTTGTGGCGTTTGACTTCGTTGAATAAACATGAGCACTGCACGTTTCCAAATCATAATGCGTCACGGGTGTTTTATATGAATGTATCTCTTCCATGGCATTTTCATTTTTATCTGATAAAGTAGCGTTCATGAGCGGAGCTGCTGTGATTACAGCCGTTACCGGAGAAACCGTTAGTTCTGCCGCTCTCACAGCGCCTCCTGCTGGCAGACAAGCAGTTTGCATTTTTAAAAGCCCGTCTCCAGCAACATGTTTTTGTTGTAGCTCTTTTATTTATTTATTTTTTTCTGCAGGTAAACTCAGAGCACCTTTCATACCCTTTATACTGACTAAAGCACATTTGTTTCAATCTATAAGAATAATCAGCCTACACTACCAGTCAAAGTTTTTGAACATTAAATTTTTTAAGTATATATATATTTTTTTTTTAATTCTCTTCTGTTCACCAAGCCTGCGTTTATTTGATCCATAGTACAGCAAAAACAGTAACATTTTTGAAATATTTTTACTATTTAAAATGACTGTTTTCTATTTGAATGTTTTATAATGTAATGTATTCCTGTGATCAAAGCTGAATTTTCAGCATCATTACTCCAGTCTTCAGTGTCACATGATCTTCAGAAATCATAATAATATGCTGATTTGCTGATTATGAATATTTAAAACAGTTTAAGCATTTTTTTATTTCAGGATTCTTTGATGAATAAAGATCCAAAGATCAGCATTTATCTGAAATAAAAAGCTTTTGTAACATTATACACTATTCCATTCAAAAACTTGGAGTCAGTATGATTTTTTTTTGTGTGTGAAAGAAATTATAGAAATTAATACATTTATTTAGCAAGGTGCGTGTAAAGTGACATTAAAGACATTTATAATTTTACAAAAGTTTTCTATTTCAAATAAATGCTGTTCTTCTGAACTTTCTATTCATCAAAGAAACCTGAAAAAATTCTACTGTTTTCAACATCATAAATGTGTTTTGAGCAGCAAATCAGAATATTAGAATGATTTCTGAAGATCATGTGACTGGAGTAATGATGCTAAAAATATATCTTTGAAATCACAGGAATAAATTGCATTTTAAAATATTTCCAAATAGAAAACAGTTTTTTAAATAGTAAAAATATTTCAAAATGTTACTGTTTTTTGCTGTATTTTGGATCAATAAATGCAGGCTTGGTGACCAGAAGAGAATTCTTTAAAAAACATAAAAAATCTTACTGTTCAAAAACGTTTGACTGGTAGTGTATGTTAGCTTATAGTTTGAAGTTAAAGATATTAATATTAATTAGGTGAGTCTGAGACGATTATTTGACAGTGACTTCACATATCTTGTTTGTATGAAGGCTAAATACAAATAAAAGGTGAACATTAATTTATTTGTGCTGTTTTTTTTCCCCCCTAAAATATTATATAGTTTTATAGGAATAGGTTTCATAGACTTGGCAAATTAATTTTTCACAAGTTTGTATGCACAGACATCTGTTGTGTGGGCGTCTTTTTGGCAGTTTTTCCTGAGGCTTTTTTAAAATTGTTCATATCGATATCGGAATTATATCGTATCGACCGAAATTAATAAATATACCGTGATATAAATTTAGGCCATATCGTCCAGCCCTACGCCCAGCCCCAGCCTTGGTCGAATGTCATTAGGGTATTGATCGCGTATGCAATGTTTAGCAAGCTGACCTTAGCAAAAAATCCAAAATCTTCAATCTGACATTGTCTGTAGACATCTGCAGCACTTCTGGTGCTTTTACACAGCTCCAAACAGTCCAGCAGAAGGTCTGTGAAAGGAAAAATACATGCACTTTGTAAAGGACACTTGAGTGATCTGTAACTGCTGAATCTGACTGAAGAAAGCTCAGTGACATGCACTTAATGAGAATATGAAGAGTGGAAGTGTTTCAGTACCACTGTGGCAGACTGTAATGGCCTGACAGGCCAGCCCATGGATGACAGCAGGCAGGTTAACCTGTTCAGGCAGAACCATGGGGATGTTTTCCTCCAGCATCTGACAGAGGCGCTGGGCTGTGCTGAACAGAACCTGTCCGGTGCTGCAGGTCGAGTGGTGCTGGTACAGCTCCCTGTTGAGGAGGAATTAAAGACACCAGAGAACACATTCAAACGTAAAAGGACAGTTCACACAAGCATGAAAGTGCTGTCATTTACTCAACCACATTCTTACAAAATCACCAGACGTTACATCTTCAGAACGCAAAAGAAGATTTTCATTTTCTTTCACCAATTTTTGTCCATTTGCTCAAATATGCTTGCTTTCGAGCAACAACCAACAAGGTCAAACAAGCACAGCTGAATATCCGTTTACTGTATTTAACGCACTGTATGTACTATATATAGTGTTTATAATATGTCTGTATATAAGCAGTCGTGTCTCTTTAAAAAACTCCGGATAATGTACTCTACTTATATAGTTTACTTTTACAATGTCGTTATGGCAGGGCTCGACGCTAAGGATGTTTCTGCTGGTCCGGTCGGGCCAGTGCTGCAGATTTATACTTGCACTGCCACAAAAACATAAAATAAAATAGTTGCTGTTATCATTGTTTTTGACCCACGGCATCTTTTATTATAATAAATAAGCTTATATGACACCAACATTTTAGATATCAATTTAATCTTAGAATTCTCGATTCTAATTTCACACCACAGCAAAAACTAATAATGCTTGACTTTATATTTGTTCGTAAAGACGAGTGAACAGTCCGTAAATAAGAGCAAATTATAATCAGTAGCACAACTGTATATATAGAGCAAAGACACAAATGAAATGATGCTTTAGGAGAGACAGCAGCAGACGGCTTTCTGTGGTTACTGCTGTAAACAAAGCAGCGCTGCGCTAATAAACACTGCTGTAATCTTCATTATACAGAGCCCAGATGCAGAGAAACACCATCTAATCTGTTCTGAAGACCGTCAGTTCCCCTCAGAAACCCTGATTCAGTGTTTAGGATTCTCTCCCAGCATCTCGCTCATCGTGAGCAGTGATCTTGCTCTGTCTGTACAGTGTTTTCTCCTCTCTGCGCTCGTCTTCAGTGTCTCTGCTCTCTGTGAACGCCGTTTACACACTTCATAGTATTTCCACACAAACGTCATTACATTCTGTTCACACAGAGCTCAGCGCGATACTGAATGGAGCGGTCTTTCACGTCTTGCTTGAATGCTTTAAAAGTGCTTGAATTTTTAAACAAGCAAAGCTTAAAAACACGTGATAAAGGCTGGTGAGCAGGCTGATTTACACTTATGCATTTAGCAGATGCTTTTATCCAGATATGCATTTAGCAGATGCTTTTATCCAGAGGGACTTACGGGGGGGGGGTTCATAATGTACAATGGCAGGTTTATTTGTCAACTAGATGAGGAGAGGAGAAACGCAGAGACAAACAGAGAAGCCTATTCTTGACATGCAGTGTGAATGATTAAAATGATTAACGTCTTGCCTATTCTGCGAGGGGTGTGCAAACATAAGAGCAGAACTGCATCTCTCGGTCTTCGGGTTTGCCCTCACCTGAGGATCTGCAAGGCTTTCTCCACGTCTCCAGCATCCAGAGCTCTCAGCGCCAGGTCTGCCCACAGCTCCTGCTCCGTCTTCTGCAGCTGTCTGGCCAGCCGGTGGAGCCCCGCTTCAGTGGACAGGCTCTTCGTCTTCCCATCGGGATCACTGTCCTTCAGATGACCGCTGGACACCTCGTCAGGGTGCGGTCGTCCTGAGCGCCGCCATGCTTGTGCGTTCTCATATGCAGTGATGAGCTGCTGGTTGAACTTGTGTCTCACGGCTGGATCATCATATTCCTCTGGGGTCAAGAAGATGTCAAAGTCTTCCTGGAGTCAGGAACATTGCAAAACAAACACCCATTGGTTGCTGAACATTTAGATGTGTTTACAATGTGGCAGTGAATGCCTCAAAATCCATGTATGAATAAACGGAGACCTGAAGATGAGCAATGGCTGTGAACATCTTCAGATTGTTCTCACATTCAGTTTTCTTGAAGGCATCATCTGCAAGAGGAAAGGACATGAAACTTTAACTGTTGAGGATAATCAGTTTAGCTAATCAAAGAATCACGTTTCATGGGCTTCAGGTTCTTCTCACACCTGGGGAAAGTCTTCCATTGCATAAGCTACACAGAGTCATGTTCCCTACTGAGCGAACCAGGCTACATATGTAACCAAGACTTTCTGACACTATGCTAAGCTAACATGCTAGCTAGCCCATATGCACCTGTTGCTAGAAGTGATTATGTTTTGATTAACTTTAAGTTAATCCATGAAAGACCATTGGATTTTATTTTTTTGGATACAATGGCAAATAAGTTGAAGTGAGAAGTTTGATCGAAGAAATTAAGGACCAAAACAGTATAAAGAGAAATCCATCAGTAAATGAAAAGAATCATGATTAGCGAGGCTTGTGTGTGTGCAGCGGGACAGAACATGAGCAGTTAGCAGAACCAGACTGAATGGATGCTGGGAAGATGCGAGTAAAAGTATATTAGCATTAGAGTCTCCTCTAAATGAGAATCTATACTGTGTGTGCTCACCTGTCTGAATGCTCTGCAGGTACTTTAAAGCTTCAACCATAACCTGCGATGTTAGCATTTGTATTTTCTTCTGCTATTGAAAGAAAAAGTGCAAAAATTAATAGGAAACAAAAAAACTTCATACAGACAACAAATCCTACTTTAGTATGCAGATTTTTATTTTTGCATTGCAACATTATACCAGTTAAAATCAAAATGAGAATTTTAATGTAGAGAACATAATAATTTGTATGATTTGAAAGTCTCTGTGAGGTTCCCACTCTTTCTCTGACCTCTTGAGAAACGTGCCGCTTGTCTTGAAGTTCAAGTCTTGCCCAGCAGGCCATGCGCTCGATCACAAGCTCTGCTTCAGGACGGAGCAGGTTCTTCAGCAGAGCGACGCACTTCTCCCTCTGCAAACACAACACAATCTCACAACACTCTCAACACTTCCAGCTCAAACTCAGAGTTATGCTTTTACTCTACAGTTAAAATCACTTTGTTAGAGATATGCATGCACCCTGGAGAAACTCCATTAATAACCCCGAATCAGTTTTTCTGAGCTGGATAGTGTAAGTAGCTCAGGTCCTTGGCATCATTTCAGGAAGACGGCTTGTTCTATTCCACCCAACTACAACTTTATTTGACTCTATAATATAAGTTCTGTTCATATGTCTCCCTTATGGACTTATTAAATCATTAAAATTACTATTATAACAAATTGTAGCACTTGTTTTACTGAAGGCTCATGAAGTCTCAGTCTCCTGGGAGCGCCTGCATCGCGAGAATGTCTGGAAAGTTGTGGAAACAGTATCATTGACGTTTTTTTTTCTTATTGGAACGCTTATGTTTTATTGGATTTTCCATCCACCACTATATAAACGAACCCATTTGTGATGACTTCAGCTTCTAAAAAGAGTTAGTGAGGGTCTATGATGTTTTTACAGCAGCCAGTTCTGTGGGAGCATCACCTTATTGTGCTGGATGAGATGGATGCAGTGAAGATGGTGGATCTCTGCGGGGTTTAGTTTGTAGGCCTCGATTAACTTCAGCGAGTCCTCGAGAGAGGTGGGCAGGTCCTGTTTTAGGATGTGCCTCACAAGCATCTGAGCAAAGCAAACCACAGTAAAATACCAGCCACTTGCAGGAACAGAGAGGACAACACAAAGATCTGTGGTCTAACCCTTCATGGAATAGACCACTGTTAAATATAAAACGCATAACAGGACATCTAAAGCTGAAGACAAACTCACCATGACATCACGAGCGTTAGAAAGGGCTAAGCTGCGGATGCCATAGCATCTGAGAAGCTTCTTTATTTCCATCAGTCTGTACCCCTCTCTCAGCAGCTCCTGCCTGTAGATGCGAAACGCTCATGAATCACAAACTATACTCCATCGCACGTTACACTCCCTGTAACTTACTCACAAATAGTGCTAACGGAATGTGAAGTGTGTTGCTAACAGGAACATGTTATCTGGAGCCTACAGATAATGACGATCACTCAGTAAGAAGAGGAGAAGAGGCTGCCTGATGCTTTAGCGCTCCACTCACTTCGGATGCTGCTTCTCCAGGTGCTGCTGAACGAGCTTCTCCACCGTGTCACTCCAGGGCACCACCGCCTTGTACATGATCTCAATCACAGCATCCATCACCTTCTGAAACCCGCCAAACACCAGCTTTAGCCAACAGAGCCTACTGTGCTCAGAAACAGGAGTTTACAGTAAGCCTGACTAACCCTACTCCACGCCGCTGCAGTGTCTAGCTCTCAGACCGCTGTCGGCGAGATGAGGGTCATTTAAAGTAGTAATGATTTTAAACATTAAATAGGTCTGAACTGCAAATTATACCTTTAGCTTTTCTTTAATATGAGCTCTTAATTATATATAACAACAAATGATTTTCAGAACCAATTTCAATACCATAGCAAAAAAATGAAAATAAAAATGAATGAAATCAGTTCATTATTAATCCTAATAATATTTTAAAATATTGGCATGTATCCAAAAGGGTCAGGTGACAGCTGTGTGCATCACTTCTGATTGGCCACAGCACATCTCTGCTCGTGGAGAGAGTGATAACCCTGCAGTGAAGCGACTAGAGAGGACTGAACCCGGTGCTAACAGAGCTGCTGAGGGCCACGGATTACAGAAGTACTACTAGCCTACTTTTGACAATCAAAATCATTAGTTAACAAGTTACTGAATTACTCTTAACAGCTGCTTTCCAGTTCACTACAAACATTCATCAGCAGACTAACGGCTAATGTGTTGTGCTCTTTTACAGGCCAAACTCTCTGTAGCCATTTTAAATTGGAGGCAAACACTGCATTTTAATCACGATCACACATGAGCAGTTTCTGATTTAAATGAGATTCAGTTAGACGTAGTTTCAAAACCTGAAGCACAAACACAATGGTCTGACTTCATCGATGCACCAATAGCACTTTTTCCAGAACGAGGCTGATACTTGTATTTTTGGTACTTGTGATACTGCGTACCATTACCTGTATTTAATTTGTAATTAGTAAAAATACTTGGTACAGTAACCCAAAGAATATGAATAATGTTGGCTTAGTTGATTTAGCAAACAGATATTTCCTTCAGTTATTTTCACACTTAATTATGCCCATTAAAATGTACTGTACAAGCTTGTGTTACAGTCTCTGGTTATTTTATTGCTCTATCGCAGCGGTTCCTAAACTACGGGCGCGAGAGAATAACGATCTGTGTGCAAACATGCAGGCCCATCCATCTCACTAAAAACAGGGCGCAAGTCATATTATTTTTTATTATTAACTGAAATGTTGATGTTTTCTAATATACAGTCAGGGCTTGACATTAACACTCGTCAGATGCGGAGCTCCACATTAATGCTCGTCTGGGACAGGAGGATATTTTCAGGCGAGAATGATTCCGATTTTCATTCTGACAACATTTGGTGTAAACGGCGATAAATAATCATGCATTGACAGTAACAGTCTCATCTTCAATGAATCAGCCATCTGAACGAATCGTTTGAATGAACGACTCAATGTCTCACTCATTAAAACAGTCACTTGCTGCCACCTGCTGGCGGTTTACTTTCATGTTTAAAAGTAGCTTATCTTTGCATTTTTTCCAACATTTTATATTTGTATATTTAAAAAAAAAAACTGGTTTAAAACAGCAAGCTCATAGCATTATTTATGCTGCTGTAATTGTACAGTGTAAATGCATTCATGCTACATTTCAGCTTCATTAAACTGTGTGTAAATGCATCTAAACGCCACTTCTGTTTCTTCAGCAGTGGAAAGATCGGTTTTGTTAATACTGATTTCATTTGATGGGTAACAGTCCTATAGTGTCTTATTATATTAAGTGAAATTATTTAATAAAATGTAAGAATTTGATATGAAAGATGACATGCATTTAATAAGGTTAGGGAAAATGCCCTTTAAATAGGCAAAAAAAATGACCTGGAAATCAATTTAAATAAATGTTAGTATGCAGTAACTTTAGTCATATTAAACGTAATTTCCCAACAACAAAACTGTGGCTAGTAATTTTGGAAAACCACTTGCCACAGTGGCTGCTGAGTTAATGTCTAGCCCTGTATACAGTGAATACTTGTATTGCAGTAAAAAATGTGGTGTTTAACTGGAGTACGGTGGTGGGGTGCTGACAGACAGCTGTCAAACTCTCTATCATATCTCATCTTTAATTTAATAGCGCATTAGAGCTGCTCCACTGCAGCGGCTCAGTACTGTAATCACAAGACTTTTTCTTGTAACAGCGATGAACACATTTTCTGAAATATAATTTGAGTTTTTTTTTCATACGACACGTGCTGCGACTTATATTCCAAAGCACTCATATAATGCAATTAAGATCAAGCTATCAGAACACATTAGTATTGGTGCAGAACGAGAGACGCGTACAGCACCTCACACAGGCTGCTACTTCCACTTTAGATAAAGTCGTGTATGCTTGACGTTTAAAATAAATGCTGCTTATAGTGAATGCCCCTATAATTTGCTTGTTTTATATTCACGGTTTAGTTTTAATCCGAATGAGGCATGTGGTAAGTGAGCGAACAGCGATCAAGATCGTGCAACAGAAGTGCGCGCTCTCTCTCCTTACCATCAAGTCACTTATGCAGCTTGTGCACGGTTTTACTTGCTTGCTTTTGGCATATCTGACCAAACTACAGGCTTTCCAGGGATGTCTGTGAGGAAGGGAAATCTCTGATTATCAGCTCCCGCACATCAGCTGTACAGGAGTGAATACTGAATGTTTAACATTATATTAATGACATACATATACTTCGTAGACATGCTTAATCTCTAATAACTCCATTCTACTCTGTTTGTCTGGACACAGCTCTGTATCTGGGCATTTTAATGAGTACAAGTACAGCCCATCAGATCAAGGCCATAACCGGACTGTGGTTCACGATCCACAGAAATTATGCTACATAAAAACATCTGAACAAAACAAACCGCAGGAGCTCTGAATGAGACGCAGATTCACTCTCTGTCAGCAGGAGGCTTATTAACATATTGGCTGTTTATTAGTACTTATAAAGCATTTCTTCTACATGACCATACTCTGCATCCCTAATCATACCCTTTACCTAAACCTAACAACTACCTTACTCACTATTAAGCAGTTTGTATTAATAAGTAGTTTGAGGCGAGAGTCGTAGTTAATGGTGTTAATAGCGAGACTTGGACTTTAAAATAAAGTGAGACCGAGGTTAATATAGTACACTGATCTGTTACATGTCTAAAGATCAAGCGAGATTTGATTCCTCAGTTCATGATCTCGTTAAAAGCACTGATACCTCTCCATCCCACGAGAAGCGTGTTTCAGTCAGGATCAGCGAGGAAGGCCGGACGGTTTTCTCAAAGAAGGGTTTGGGGTTTTAAATGGGTATCTTTGGTTTTAGCACAGTGAGTACAGACGCATCACTAGTTATGAACGAATAAAGCTTCTACATAAACCCACTGTGTGTATCAGTATACGGTGATCTCACATTCGTGTCGGTCATGCAGCGCAGCACAGCCACAGCTTTGGCCTCCCATTCAGTGAAGAGAGAAGTGATCTGAGAACTGCAGCAGTCTAGCAGCTCCTGAAAAATAAACACATCAACACAATCAATCAAACTTATCATAATTCATTCAACAGAAGGCCTGGTCCCTAGAGATAGACTCGCACACACCTGATGTACGGTATAATGTGTACAAACATATCAAGGACAGGCCAAATCCTTAGCATTGTGCTAGGAGTCTGAATGCACAAGTGTTTATCAGGTTTATATTAACCTGTAAAAGACACAAGGCGGCTACAGAAACAGGTTTTGAACTAATACCAAACTAATAACCTAATTAATTGCAACCTTGACATTAAAAGGTGTAACTAATATATTTGTAATTACTATAAATACATTTACTAGGACTGGGAAACGGAGTTAATTTCTTGGATTTGTTTAGACTGTTTTATATATATTTGAGTTTTATGGATTTGCATGGTGTCTTTTATTCCTCTTAAGAGTCTGTAAAGTGAAGCAGCATGGCACACAAACGCTCTCACTCTCATCAGTGCTGGGCTTTCACTCGGACTGCATGCTCACTGTTTGGGACCATCAACACACTCGGACTGTTTTAGGGTATGGTGTCATGGACTATGCTTTTAACAGCCTGAGGTTTCCTAGTTTTATTGTGTTGTTTTATGTCCCATGTGAATATTGTAAATACACATTTGATTTTCACTTTATAATTGTTGTCTGTCTCTCCTTAATCCCTCCAAGCTCTCTCACAGTATAATCTGACCCCATTTAAATTGATTTAAAATAATACCCAAACTACCTATATTCAATTTAATCTTATATCTAACTGCTATTTATTATATACAGCCTATAATATTAACACTTGAATAAAAACCGGAGTCATCTCGTCGGTCCGACGCGCTCTCTGGAATAGTGTGCTTTGAGTTCATAAACAACAACAGCATACACAATGCAGGATCCTTTATATAAAAAAAACTAAAATATATAATTTTAAAATGAATAAATATGAAAATTAGGGTAAAATATCTTTCTATCTATGATAAAACAAATATCTGTAAAATAGAGAGATTAATTTAAATGGCAACTCCTTGATTCGGTTTTTGAATTGTTCACAAATAAAGAGATTGTTAAACATTTTAGAGAGTAAACACTAACTAACAGTGCACTCAGTAATCTGCTAAGTTTGCATGCACTGGAAATCATCGTTTCAAATAAAGACATCAGCCTTGGTGTGATTATATCGCTCAAGCACTACTGAGTTAATGGTGTCATAACGATGCTTTACTGATGATCTGTGCAGCCCTCAGTGAAGAGCACAGAGAAACCCGTCTGACCTTGATGTAGTGTAAGAGGGTCTGGTCCAGGTCCAATCCGTTCTCAAGAGCATAGGGTTGAACGCTGCTCTTAATCACAGCAGGAACCAGCTCCGGGGCCTGCACCTTATCCAGCATCAGGAAGGCCATGCTGCGCGTGCTTCCCTGCCACAGCACACACAGAGAGAGAAAACAGCTCATTCGGGAATACTGAGAGCGTTCACGACTCACAGAGAGAAAACAGCTCATCCGGGAATACTGAGAGCGTTCACGACTCTCAGAGAGAAAACAGCTCATCCGGGAATACTGAGAGCGTTCACGACTCACAGAGAGAAAACAGCTCATCCGGGAATACTGAGAGCGTTCACGACTCACAGAGAGAAAACAGCTCATCCGGGAATACTGAGAGCGTTCACGACTCACAGAGAGAAAACAGCTCATCCGGGAATACTGAGAGCGTTCACGACTCACAGAGAGAAAACAGCTCATCCGGGAATACAGAGAGCGTTCACGACTCACAGAGAGAAAACAGCTCATCCGGGAATACAGAGAGCGTTCACGACTCACAGAGAGAAAACAGCTCATCCGGGAATACAGAGAGCGTTCACGACTCACAGAGAGAAAACAGCTCATCCGGGAATACAGAGAGCGTTCACGACTCACAGAGAGAAAACAGCTCATCCGGGAATACAGAGAGCGTTCACGACTCACAGAGAGAAAACAGCTCATCCGGGAATACTGAGAGCGTTCACGACTCACAGAGAGAAAACAGCTCATCCGGGAATACTGAGAGCGTTCACGACTCACAGAGAGAAAACAGCTCATCCGGGAATACAGAGAGCGTTCACGACTCACAGAGAGAAAACAGCTCATCCGGGAATACAGAGAGCGTTCACGACTCACAGAGAGAAAACAGCTCATCCGGGAATACTGAGAGCGTTCACGACTCACAGAGAGAAAACAGCTCATCCGGGAATACAGAGAGCGTTCACGACTCACAGAGAGAAACAGCTCATCCTGTAAGACTGATAGCGTTTCCACCGACATCGCAGTAGCGAAAACAGCTCATCCGGGCATACGAGACGTTCACACAGCTCGCAGAGCGAAAACACTCTCCGGGAATACTGATAGGTTCACGACTCCACAGATAGAAAACACTCATCCGGAATACTGAAGCGTTCACGCCACAGAGAGAAAAAAAAAAACAGCTCATTCGGGAATACTGAGAGCGTTCACGACTCACAGAGAGAAATAAAACGTAGCGACTGATAACGGCAGTCAGAAGAGAGAACAATGTTAAATTCACCTTCACTCTCACAATCGCTGCATTAGAAAAACCCTCAGCAGCGTTAACTCGTTTTTTTATATAGACATAATATTAGGGCTGCACGATAAATCGCATGAGATATTTAACGCGCATTTTATAATTAATGCCGGTTCTGTAATCAGCGGTACATCTCCATCACCTGCGGGCTTTCACATGGAGCAGCATTTACTACACAGAGCCGTTGTTCACAGGCAAGCTCGTCAGTGATGGAGATTTACCGCTGATTACAGAAGTGGCTTTACTGACAAGATGCACGTTAAACATTGCATGCGATTTATCGTGCAGCCCTAATATATATGTTTTTTAAACTTTGAATTTATGATGCTGATGACTGTGAAAAGGGTCCATTGGGCAGAGTAAAGGACTGATAATAATTATTGATTTATAAATGTCTGGAGCGCTGAAAAAGTGATCATTGCTTTACACAGAGCACTGCTTCGAGCACCAGTTTCTGCAGCAGCACTCTTCATTCATCTTACTTGCAAGAATAATAATACAAATTAAATCCTCTATCAAATCACGCAGGGACTACAAACACTGAACCTCATATGCAAACCTGAAATAATTAAGAAATTGCCATCACTGTAATATTTCACTTTATATTCATAAGTATTTTACACAGCACTGGGTTTTTTTGGGGGTTTTACTAACAAATGAATAGGTTTTCTAAAACTATTATTATAACTGTTTTTAATGTGTTATTTTTACCTTTGTCTTAAGGGTGGCAGTCTTTCACAGCCAGTGTTTCACATACTCACCCTTTCGTAGTCGGACAGTGAGAGACGGCAGCTGTATTTGGAGTCGAGCTCACACAGCTGTCTGAGGTTAGCCACCAGTGACCGCAGGTTTAGCACTTCCTCTGATACACAGTTTTCAGCCTGGAAAACAATGTCATTCTCATCTGAGCACAAATGCATCGTTCTGGTCAGTGCTACTATTTCTCACAATGACTTACCAGGAATGTGGTCAAACAGATTAAAAATTTGGGACAAACTTGACATTTACCAAACCCATAGACATCCAGAGGGAAGGCAGGCCAAGTTCAGCCAGGACCAGTCCATTATGAGGCCAGTCACTCTATTAGAAAACAAATCAATCAATAAATAAGTACATAACTAATCTGAGCGAGAAAGAGTCGTTGCATTTACTTCGGCCCATTTGCAGCGGGTCCACCAGACAAAGACTTTAAAGCTTAATTTCGTTGAGGGTCAATTATTTTTATGACTATATACATCAATTATGACACGTTGGCTAATTAAATTAAAGTCACTTACAATGCTAACACAACCTTAAAGACCCCCTGTGGTGAAAACCAAGTGTTTAACATTGTTTACATGTCTAGCTGTGTTTTTTTTTTTTTTTTGTTTTTTTTAATTTAATGGGGGTCTAAAGAAAAGCCATGTGCAAATTCATCAGTCAACAGCATTGCTGAACATTTTCTCCTTAAAACTGCAGTGTACCAAAGACAGCTTCCCATCGGCACAAACATCCCATCATCTGCGGTCAAGGTTTGTGTAACATTACCTATTATTAGCTGTCGCAGAGGCAATACAATTTTTTGTTAGAATGGTTCTTTTATAGAGGTCATGAACTGCCTTTTTGTTATTATGTTGTGCTGTTCTCTGAGGTCCACATCAAAAAGCATCATAATTCAGAAGTAATAGACTATTTTCTGTCCTGTTTTGACCCCTCATCAGAACACTGAATAGGTGTGGCGGATTGCAGACTCAGAAGTAAACGCCCACTGCTGTGATTGGCTAATAGCTGTGTATGATTGACAGCTGCATCCTTCAGAGATGGACGATGCTGTGATTTAGATTAAAAACGCATAAATACTCCGTTCATATCAAACGATCTGTAATAACAGACAAAGCAATAGTGAGCACGTAATAAAAACAGTTACTCACACTTGTGTGGTGCGACATTACTGTTGGATCCAATACAGTCGCACAACATCGTCTTTTAGTTTCAGTATTTCAGAAAATCCTGCGTTGACTTGTGCCTGGTTTGTAAACGAATCCATGGTAAAATGAAGGGAAATTATCAAGTTCTTACTGATGCGGTCTGGATCTTCATTAAAAATAAAGTTCATCCACTCTTTCCTATTCGGTGGGCGGGGCTAAACAGGCAGTGATGTAGATTCGGTGGGCGGGGCTAAAGTGGCAGTGATGTAGAAGCAGGCACTGATCTTCTGCGGAGGCGGGGTTTAAACACACTATGATGTCATAAAGTGTCACATTCCTCAACTTGCCGTTTTGGCAGATTGGCTTCAATAAAAGCTGTTTTTAGACTAACGATAAAGTTTTGAGATGTGACACTTACAGGATGTTTTCATAGTACATTAACTTCTTATATGTCAAAAGATCAAGGGAATATTGGTTTCTCAGTTCATGACCCCTTTAAAGCTCTACGTTGTTGGTTCAGAACGACTGTATTACATGAGTATGGTCACCTGATCATGTCTAGGATGCATCAGGACATTCATACACTTTCTAAAGTGAAATTTGGCCACACAATGACTGTGAGCGATGTCTGTCACAAAGGCAAACCTCACTGTAGACACAGAAAGTGTCACAAATGGCTGGCTTATTTTCTAGCCTGTGTTTAGAAAATAAGAAATTAATTCTGAAAAGTATTAACCTTGCATTTAAAAAAAAACAACACTTTTTTTCAAACTGCTCATAAGAGTTTCACTACCTTTTCTTTTAACGGGGTCAGATCCTCACACGTTGCTCCACCACCTGGGCGAGGATTTCTGCATATATTTCAAATGTAAAAAAGTTGTTATATGTAGCACTATTGACTCAGTTTCTTCTTCAAAATGCAGTGCTTACACCTTCGATCGGGGCATAAACGAAAACTTTATATAAAAAAAAAAAAAAAAAAAAAAAAAAAAAAAACAGATAAATTACAACGATTTTAACATTACAGTAAGAACATAAACTATTGGCGTTGAAATGATTTGTTTGCATTTCATTAGTTATTTATAGAACAAAACCACTTTCTGCCCACCTTACAAACAATAATTTTTTTCTAGCCCTGTCCCCCCAAAATGGAAAAAAAAAAACCTTTTTAAATCATTAATTATTAATTATTTTAAGTTCACTTAAATTAAAAGTTGTTATATTTTTCAAAGCCTATTACATGTTAAAAAGAATGGCTTTCAGTTATACTGTAATGTTGAATGGTTATGATTAATGGCTAAAACTGAGAGAAAAATGCATTTAATAGAGACATCATTAGCATTATTAGTATCAATTCTTCATTAAAACGATGCCATTAAACATTAAAACATACCATCTTTATTAATTTGGATGCAATGTGAAATTGTGACAATAAATATATTATAATAATATGCGATTAATCATGATTACTTACAGAAACAAATAGTGATTAACTAGTTGCTGTTTTTTTTTTTAATTGACTGATGCACTATTTTTCCCAATAACTGGTGTTTAATCAAAGTGTCACAGTCCTAAAGCACGGTGTTTGAAGTCATACCTGTCCGCTGGGCAGCGCTCTCCACACAAACGGGACCAGAACCCCCTTAAACCACAGCCGCAGGTCCTGAGAGGAGACGTCAGAAGAGATGGAGCCCAGCAGAGCATGCAGGCAGCTCTCATCAAACTCCCTGCAAAACTCTCCCTGGAGAACATACATTTCAGAGAAATAAATAAAGCATTATAACATTTCATCTCAAATTGTTTATCATTTAGCCTAAATGTGTAATGTTCCAGCTATTAGACCAGTTACAGTGAAATATTACAGTGACGGCAGTGCTTTATACTGTACAGTACCAGCCAGCATTAACTTTGAATGTTTAGACTACAGTTAAAGAGCTGTGCATTATGCCATAATAACAATAATAATAATAAATGAAATGATATAAGGTGGCTTTATTGTTAATAGGAAGATTATGAGTGATATAGGCTAGGCCTAGTTCTAACACATATTTTGGTCACATTAATGTCACAATGAAAGGTTTGAAACTTTCATTTAATTATTTGCTGATGCATTTCAGCAGGTCACGCATGATTATTCGACATCTGTACTTTACGGACACATCCACTCCCACATACAGATCCCACGACATACTGAACATTATAACGCGCTAGAATTAAGACATTTTTGTATTGTTTCAAGCCATTAAATCATGGAATGGCTTCGAACCGTTTCATTTCAGGCTATATATAAAGCTGCTGTCATACAGACGACTCTTTCTACAGCGCTTTGAAGCTCACAGAGAGAGCCGACTCCTTTACCTCGTGTCGAAGCCACAAGTACTGTGCTCCACTAAGATTGCCCTCTTTCAGAAGAGCAAGGATGTCTCGGAGATAATCCACACTGTTCAAGAACTCAATCCATGCTATGCCCCTGTTAATGACATGAAGTGATTAATGCGAGTAAAGTGTGAAGAGATGAGGTGGAGCAAATCCATGTCCTAGACCGTAATAACTGAGAAACAGACTGGTCTGCTGAACGTACTCAAAGCGGTCAGGTCCACAGACGCTAGCGAAGGTGGCGAGCTTGGCCAGGGCTGTCTGGATCTGGCAGCAGGGGAAGCGGTTCGAAGTGTAACTCAGCATGTCTTCAGCGATGCTCAGAGAAGGCCAAGAAGCAGTCAGACAGTACTGCACCACAAACTGCTCGTCCTGCGGGACACACGGGAGACTGCATGTTACACACACACACACACACCCACACCCACACCCAAACCCAAACACCCACACCCAAACCCCCACCCACACACACACACACCAACACACCCACACAAACACACACACACACACACACACACACACACCCACACCCACACCCAAACACACACCCACACCCACACACAAACACACCCACACCCATTTAGCTTATGCTTCATTCATACATTTTCCCCCTTTTACCACCTATTACATTTCTAACCAGTATCTCAGTATAGCTCAAATTGTTTCCTAAGCTTGTACACTTTGCAGATCATATTTAACAAAATAAAGTGAACTAATTTATTTGCACAGACACAGAAATTACTTGTTGAACAATGGTGACGCTTCACGCTCCTGTTCTGTATCGCCCAGCGCGCATGTTTAGTCTCCATCATTTCTTAATATGATTATAGAAAGTATATTTACTATACATACAGAGATGAAAGCTTACTTGTGTTTACAGGCGAAGATTGTTATTATTAATATGCTGTGAAGTGGATGATTACCATGATCTTCATCAGGTTGGTCTTGGCCTCTTCGATGAGCTCGGGCCACTGCAGGGTTTGATCACTGCCTGATGCTGAGATCAGCTTCTCCAGCACAACATTCAGCTTAACCTTATACACCAGCTGCGACACACACAAACTAACCTTGTCAGCTCACCATCAACACTCTGTTAGAAACTAGATGTTTACATGCCAACTTTACCAGGGTCTTACTTCAACATCAAGTCCAAAGGCTTTGGCGAATTTCTCCGCTTCTTCAAACTTGTGCTTATACAGGAGTTTGTTCAGTCTGGAGGGAGAAGATCAATAGTGTAACAATGGGCTCTGAAGTATTTATTTCACTTAAGTATTTAACTCTCTGGTTTGCATTTTGGATGTTTTACTTCATCAGAATGGCATGAAACTTTTGCTGTACTGCTTTGTGAACACAGAAAAATCACAAACATGTTTGAAAAGGTTAAACGGTCATGAAAAAAGATCAGCAATAAAGGGTTAAACTCATCAACCCTACAAAACAATCACACACACAAACTGGTGCGACTAACACAGAGAAATAAACTCAGTCATTCAGCCGTAAGCAGGGTTTCTGCAGGTTTTTAAGCTAAAAAATGTAAGACTTTTTAAGACCTGCACAAATAAAATTAATACCATATGAGTGCGGTAGGGCAAAGTCTATAGCACCATATTAAACTGTAAAATTACTGTTTTATAAAATGATAAACTTTACATTTCAGCCTTTAAACCATTTTTAAGAAAATGGATGAGTGATCATTATTATTAACTTAAACAATTATCAACTAATTATTTATATACGTTAAATATATTAGGGGTGTGCGATATTGACAAAAAAATGATACCTCGATACATTTCTGGGGTTTTATCGATAACGATAATTAGACAACATTTTGCTGAGTGTGTTATTGTGCTGATATCTTATCTCTAATTGTGCTGACAGCTGACTCCTGAATTCTTTGATATTCTTCATATTCTGTGTGGTCAGTTCACAGCAGTGATAGAAATTTATCTTTTCCTATAAGCTTTATGGACATTTTTATCTTTAAGCCATTTTTTCTAAAAGTGTGCACCATCTTTTGAGTCAAATTCTTGCATTTAGGCTGTTAGCAAGCAAATGAAATCAGTATCAACTAATCATCTTTGCAGCGCAGAGGAAACACAGAAGCTGCGTCTGAAGAGGCGTTTAGATGTGTTTACACACGGTTTAATGCAGCTCTGAGGGACATGAACGCATTTAACCTGCAGCTACAAATGCATAAATAATGTTTTGATATTTTAAACATAAAACATTGAAAACTGATGTTTGAGATTATTTAAAAAATGAAAAGGTACCTTAAATGTGAAATTAAAACCACCAGCAGGTGGCAGCAAGTCACTGTTAAGTGAGTCATTGCGACTGAACCGAATCATTTAAAGCTTGATTCATTCAGGAACGAAACACCGTCATGTTGCTCAGAGACGCAAAACAGTGCTGTGGCTGTGTTTGGAATGATTTTTGTTGGAGAAATAGAGCAAAAACAGGAAATATGGTGTCTAAAACGTAAGTCTCTTAATATTAACTACTTGTTTATTGAACTGTTGTATAAAATCAATATCACATCATGCTGACTTTGAGAGAAAAAAATGGCAATCTTCGTGTGATATTAACTATATGAAACGATATAAATATATACATTTTCTGCCCCATATCAAATTATGTGATAATTCTAAATGCATTTTAATAGACTGATTCATGCAGTGAAAGAACGCACTCTAAACGCGCATGCGCACTAGTCTAACCTGCTAGACTTCATCACCTAATGTAAGCGCGCACTCTGTAGGTGTTTTGTTTGCTTTTTGCAATATACTCGATAATATCAAATCGCACATCGTTAAAACAACAACTCTGAACCTGCAGCGCTCGTGTTTATTCAATTAAATCATAGCTTTTTGAAGTTTATTCGTCACATTCAGCCATATCGCCATTCTGGTCTTTCTGTCCCCAAACTTAAGACCTCTTGAAATCATAATTAATTAAATGTAAGACCCTGGTAAGCAAATACTCAACTAACAGGCTGACATCAGTTCATGACCAGATGGATCTAGCTCTGATCGAGAATTATCACTCGATAAATAGCTCATTCAGGTTGAGTGCTGTATGTATTTATAAACAGGCTATACATGCATCTAGTGGCTAAACCACCGTATTTCAGATTATTTTCCTTATTTCTTTCCACCAGGTGGCACTAACCTGTATGCAATCACTAATGCACTTATTTATTTACATTTTATATAGAAATAAATTATTCATATTTTAATTAGAATATTTAGTAACATATTATAGAAAAAACATAGCAAATACACTACATTCATTTTACGAAAAAATACGATTATGGTCCCAGGTGTGTTTTGCGTGTGAACAGTGAGACGACTAAATGAACAAGACCAGAGGATCAGAACATCATCATTATAATGAAGCAAAACCACCCAAACGAGCATTCAAATCAAGCAGAGCATTCCTTCAGCTGCATCTCCAACAAATAACTTGATGAAAAAAAAATCAAAACTTAATCAGAATTATAATCAATATTACGTATGTTTCATGAGCACACCTGTTCTCTGGCAGCGCCTCTGTGAAGCATCTGATCACAACAGTAGACACGGGATCTTCAGGGCTGCTAGAACACATACAAATGAGCTATCATGCTTTTGGCTCCAAAAATGTGAACAATATACTGCAACATATTAACACCACAATATAAAAGCAAATCATTGGCCTTAATATTTATAGACGGTCATGATCGTGTCTGTTAGCCACCTCTTTGTGTTCGCCAAAACTCCCTCCAGCAAATAGAAAGGGTCCTGAGGAAGAGAGATGGATTTATGAGTTTATGCAGGGCATCGGGGCGGCTCATAACTCTGTGGGCAATATACCTGCAGAAATTCATCAAGCAGAATAACTATTCAAGCACAGTTTCTTTTAGAGGTCGACCAATATATTACTTCCAACAAGTTAATCAGCATCAATAACCAATTTTTGGAAATACTGGTTATTAACAAAAACCCACATCTATAATTAACCAGTTTTTTCTGGCTCCCATAGGCTTTCCAGCACCAGCCGCGAAGGAGTGCCTCTAGAGACTAAACAACAAGCCTGCGCACAAACACACCTGACTGACGAGATCATGCTGCGAGGCAAACAGGAATCAGGCGGTGAATGAAAAGGATACAGACAGACTGCAGACTTGCCACTACGCAGCAAAATATGAAACCCTTTTAATTGGTGCACTTCATTACAACAAATAGCAAAATGATCCCATAATTAGGCCTGTCACGATAACTTTTTGTTGTGCGATATATTTCCCCAGAAATAATTGAGATAAACAATATTGTCATTTTAAGACCATTTTATGCCACTGAATATATAATCATAATATAACAGCATAATAATGCAAGAAGGCCTATACACTTTCAAATGTGTGCGCGAGTGCGTGCGTGTTAGAGTGCATGTATGTGTGAGTGCATGCGTGCGTGTGCGCGCGAGTGTGTGAGTGCGTGTGTGTGTGTGTGTGTGTGAGTGCATGCGTGAGTGCGTGTGTGCGTGTATGTGTGAGTGCATGCGTGTGTGAGCGAGTGTGTGTGTGAGTGTGCACGCGTTTGTGACAAATGAGGACATAAATGTGTATAATGACAAAGGTATAACATAGGTATTACAAGAGAAGGTGACTTTTCAGGACATTACCCCATGTCCCCACTTTTCAAAACGCTTATAAATCACACAGAATGGAGTGTATTGAAAATCTGAAATAGCAGAAAGTCTCCTGTGAGGGGTAGGTTTAGGGGTAGGGTTGGTGTAGGGCAATAGAAAATACTGTCTGTACAGTATAAAAACCATTACACCTATGGAGAGTCCCCACTTTTCACAAAAACAAACCTGTGTGTGTGTGAGTGTGTGTGTGTGTGTGTGTGTCTGTGTCTGTGTGTGTGTGAGTGAGTGTGTGTGTGCAGCTCATGAGAACAAGACAATTCAACAGAAGGATGTGCACAGATAAACAATTCAGACTCACATTCACAACTTTGCTAAATATGATCTCTTATGGAACTAGGGGTGTAACGGCACACGTGTAACTACTGTACATGCAGAACCTAATATTAAACTCAGATACAGGACGGGTCAATGTCATTTATACTGATATACCTTGCTGCGAATATACCATCATTTATTAAATGCAAAAATATATTTATTACAAATGTTATCGTCATGTGAGATTAATTACAAAAGATCTGTGATCGCATAAAGGCATTTAAACAGCACCATAAGTAATCCAAGCTGTGTTCAGTAAACCACGGTTCAAAGAAAAAGAAGTTATTAATGTTTTTTTTTTATTCTCTTCTGCTTTACTGAAAACATAGCAAACATAGTCACCTGTGTGCCATCACACCCCTCGCAGGGACACTGAAGCCCGAGCAAAGAAACGCTACATTACGGTAACAAACTACACTTGATTCATCATTTTAACCAGTATATCACCCACCCCTACAAGCCACGACAAACAACAGAGCATTAGAATCAAATATTACATGTCTGCATTATACGATGTATATCTCCATACTGTTATGATCCATTGTTTTACTTACCATACTGACTCCCTT
Organism: Sinocyclocheilus anophthalmus; assembly: GCA_018155175.1. NCBI lineage: Eukaryota > Metazoa > Chordata > Actinopteri > Cypriniformes > Cyprinidae > Sinocyclocheilus > Sinocyclocheilus anophthalmus. The sequence continues at coordinate 75,484 of JADLZN010000149.1, forward strand.
CTGGATCAACCAAGACTCAGAAGAAACTTCCAGCGAGTAGAAAACCTCCATCGAAGGCAGCGACTGAACCACGAGCTTCCTAGCACGACCCTTAACACGGATGACAAAATGTGAAGATTAAAACCAGAAAACTGTATTTTTAGTGATTGTGACATCACTGTTTACACAAATGCAATCAAAACCATTCAACCCCACAGAGACTGTAATATATTATTGGAACAGTTTAGTGGCATACTAAAGGTGATAGTCAATATATAACGTAATATGTTTTAATTACAGGGCTTATTTTTTTTGTAATAAACCTGTCATAATTATTTAACCCCTATTCACTGTTGCTGTTTATGAGTCACTTGTTTGTACAGTAGGACACAAAATTGTTAAAACACAAGTAAGCCTTTAGAAACTCTAACACAAAACTTAACTTGCTTGAGCGGTTACACAAACATAAATTTAGCCCATGATTGTGCTTTAGCTGGTTGCAAATATGGCCAAGTCAAAAGAGCGCTCACAAAAACTATAGGGAATACACTCTTAAATTATACAGTCTATGGCTAAAGGTAAAGATTAAAGTGTCTTGCAGCAGAAAACCCACAGAAGCTTCGGAGCACTTACTGGAGGATATTCAGAATAAAAGATTCGGCTTTTGGGGGTCAAATACTTCTGTACACGAGTGTTTAGAGCCAATTAGATTTTTTTTCATCAACTTTACATTCTCAGAATTACTCAAATGTGTATTAATAGACTTTCTATATTAGTTTACTGATGCCTTTGTTGAACTGTTTTCATAAAGTTTTGTTCTCTGCAGCGAAAGGTCTTGCAGGTCAAAGGGGCTGAATAATTTTGATTGCATCTGAACAATATATAGATATACAGCAGGCAGTCAAAGCCTAATAACAGCACATGAAGGGTCCGGGAAAGCCAAGGCAGTAAACATGTGAAACTAACCACCACTAGAGGGAGAGTTTGCATCATTTACTTTTCATTTGTAGATGGTGTCAAAAATATGAAATAAGTTACCGCTAAAATTGATATACCCATAAAACAAAGACATAAAAATCCAGCTATTTGAGTCGTTACACTGAAATATTTCAAGTGTGCTTGCTCTTTACTGTACAGTACTTCCCCATATTTTAGATTACACATTAAACATCTGTGCATTATGCCATAAAATAAAATGTTAGAAACGGTGGAAGTTGTAGTCTAGTTTCCAAAAACATGGATTTACTCTACATGATTTATTTCAGTAGTGACCACATGCTTTAATTTGCCACCAATACAAACACTGCATTTAAACGGTTCACACACATCCTCTGCAGGACTCGAGGATAAGGACTGAGCGATAGCTCGGGTCCAGCGTGAAAGAGATCAGTGACCGCTGCTCACCAGCCTTTATCACGTGTTTTAAGCTTTGCTTGTTTAAAAATTCAAGCACTTTTAAAGCATTCAAGCAAGACGTGAAAGACAACTCCATTCAGTACTCACACGCTGTGTTCTGTGTGAACAATGTAATCGTTGTGTGGAAATACTATGAAGTGGTAAACGGCGTTCAACGAGAGCAAGACAGTTTGGAATGTTTGTTTTGTGGGAAGTGGAAGACTCGCGCAGAGAGGAGAAACACTGTACAGCAGAGCAGCTCCTGCTCACTCTGGACGAATGCTGGGAGAGAATCCTACACACTGATCGGTTCGAGGGGAACGACTCTTCAGAACAGATTAGATGGTGTTTCTCTGCATCTGGGCTCTGTATAATGAAGATTACAGCAGTGTTTATTAGCGCAGCGCTGCTTTGTTTACAGCAGTAACCACAGAAAGCCGTCTGCTGCTGTCTCTCCTAAAGCATCATTTCATTTGTGTCTTTGCTCTATATATACAGTTGTGCTACTGATTATAATTTGCTCTTATTTACGGACTGTTCACTCGTCTTTACTAACAAATATAAAGTTCAAACATTTAGTTTTTGCTGTGGTGTGAAATTAGAATCGAGAATTCTAAGATTAAATTGATATCTAAAATGTTGGTGTCATATAAGCATATTTATCAAACGCTGCGTGGTCAAACACAATGATAACGCAACGTTTATTTTAGTTTTTGATGGCCGTGCAAGTATCAATCTGCAGCACTGGCCCGACCGACCAGCGAACATCCTATCGTCGAGCCCTGCGTTCTTTCTGTCCGTTTAGTTTACATCTATTCTTTGCCAGAGGCTTGAATATGACACATTCATACTCTTGATAAATATGATCAAAGGCTGGCAAAATAAGTCTGCATAGTTTATCCATTTGATCTTTCATTCAAAACGCTTTTTCAAACACGTAACCTTTAATTGAAAGAAAAAGTGTGTGGGGGGGGGTGCATATAATAATATTGCAAACACCACAATTGTTGGTACCCCTAGAAATTATGAGTAAAACATCTCTAAAGTATATTCCCATTCATATTTACAATTTTGAGCACTCCAGGGTGATTATGAGCATGAAATTATCCAGCCGTGACTTCCCGTTTCATACTTTGAGTGGCCAAAGACTCTCCAAGCTGGAAAATTGCAGAAAATAGTAAAAAAATAAATAAATAAAATCAAACAGCAGCTACATCACCACACATTGTTTGGAAGGGTTTCAAAAAAAGAATCAAGAAAAGAAATGAACTCCAGCATCCTTCAATTGTTAGACCACACCTGTGAACTAATACTATATATATATAAATATATATTATATATATATTAATATATATATATAATATATATATATAATATATATATATATAATATATATATATATATCTAATACACACCCACATCACACACACCACGCTCATTACATACCTTGTTTTCTTCAACTACCAAGGACATGATTTTCATGCTGTTTTCATCTTGTCTGTTTAACACAAAAGAAATGAATCCATCAATGTGTGAATTAATAATGAAAAATAAGCACCCTGTCTTTGTATGTCAAAATGAGACACTTGCTGTGTAATAGTTGAGGAGTTCCCGTCTGATATCAGCAGGAAATCTTCAATGTGTTGATCCGGCCAGCAACAAAGCATGACAAATGAGTGAAAGTCCAGCAAGCTGAGCATGCCCTGGAAAGAAGATGTTCACATTAGTGGTCATTTACTACACCGTTTGTTTGGATAATGTGAATGCTGTTTTCTGAACTTGGGAGCACTCCCATGAACCACACTGAGTCTGCGGCTCAGTTCTTGCCAACTCTGGTCCAGTTCCTTTCTGATGTGAATGCAGTCATACTCAAAGAAGTAAACCGCTTTCGATGATGTATGAACTGCTCAAACTGTGTATTCTCTCATTTTCCTGACAAGCGTGACTTGACGCCGCAAGCAGAGGATTTATATGTAATTTCTGCTCGATTCAGCAAAAATTGACTCCTGTTGAACCTTTGCATTACATTTGTGAGAGAGAGATGCATATGCAGCTCCGAGCTGGTGATTTGGAAACAAAACCCAAATGATCAAAATCCAGAGTACAGCACTGAGGCGAGCAAGTAACGCATCCATCTACAACCGCTGGCAACAACAATGGAATCACACACTGGTTCTGCGAAACATGCCTCAAACTAATTAAATTAAAGGAAAATTGTTTTCCATATCAAGTAGAGGAAGAACTTATGGAATCAGCTTGTAATTTGCATTTCTCAAACAAACACGGCTCAACAACAAAAAAAAGCTAGTCAGCAGTTAAGAGAGTGCTTAACGAGCATTTGGACTTGGTTAATTGAGGAAACATGACCCCAACAAAGATTATAAAACTACACGGCGTTCTCTACCTGACATGGAAAACTATTTTCCATTAATTAAAATAGTTTAATCTCATTTGTTTGAGGTGTGTTTCACTTAACCAGAGTGCTGAATTATTAAACAAAAATAGTTTTGTGTCATATCTGTGATTCGTTTATTTTTTTATGAAGTAGAACATCATCTAAGTGTGGCGACTCCATTTTTGCCAGCGGTTGTATATCTCCTTCTCCTGCATATAGTTTTTTAAAGGTGGGGGGGGGGGGGTCAGGCACACACTGTCAAGCAGAGATTTCGTTTTATTTAATCGATAGATAAAATAATGAACTAAGTTAAGCATAACTATAATGTGTGGGTCATCTATTGTTCAATTTCTTTTGCTGTTGTTTAGTATTTTTTGTCGTGGTATCGCTTCAGAATAAGTATTGAGATATTTTAGTCAGGCATCGTACCGAAGCCGTAGTTTTGGTATTGTGACACTACCAGGGATAAGAACTTGTGTGGCAGCAACGATCAATTATGAAAAGAAGGATCTTTCACGTAGGGGGGACCTTGAGATCAGATTAGATAGGATTAAAACAATATTTCTGTCTTATGAAAATAATAATAATAAATACAATTATAATATTCAAATTGTTTGACTTCCTAAAAATACCAGTGTGAATGAAATGTGGACTGAGACCAGGTTTGAGTCCACTTTAATCTAGGTCTGCTCCGATTGGTAATTAAAAGGCTGTTGGACTCGTCAAAGTGTGCCAAAAAATTGCATTTAACTTTTAGAATTTTCTTCCATGTGATCATGCTCCCAATACCCCGAGAAGAGCTGAACTTATTGTTCTAGTCTGAGAAGTTCACAAATTATTATGCACACTTAAGGTTAGAAAAATGGTCCATCATCGTGTGCATCAACCGCAGTTTTCTCTTACCTCATTGTTTAGAACATACATCAAATTATCCACAACTTGAATCTTCTTCACCTCTGAATAGAGAAACAGAACATTTTACACTTTAACATACACACACCATATTTAGTAATAATAAAATGTAAATAGCAAGAACACATTTCATACCTGACACTAAAGCAGAGTCGAGGAGTTTTGTGAGAGACAATGATTTCTGCTCGGGGCCCATGGTCCAAAGTGACAGAGCACTGACACCAACAGCCTGTCATGAAGATACAGGTCAAGACAGAACTACACTGCATTTTACACACGCTTTTATCCATTCACCATTTGTTAGCCGTTATAACTCTACAGAGATTGGATGAGTGGAGTTGGGCTCACGTCGATATATACATATGAGATGAGCTCTAATGAAGTTTACTTTGAAAAAATAATTATACAGGATTTTTCATATTTTAGGTCTCCGATCAAGAAATATGAGAAAGAGAACTTAGAAGTTCTTGTAATACTCACTGAGAGAATTTTTTAGTCACGATCCTCTCTGCCAAGCGTTCTGCACATGCAGCGGACGTAAACCACACTTTCAGTTAACAAATAAACGTCCTGTGCCGTGATGAAGCGTTTTCATCGCCCACCGCTAAAGTCCGATCACAACCTAACGACTCCTTTGACCCGATTCATTTTAATGAATGGTTAAAACAACTGATCTGTCCAACACTGAACTCACGAGACATCACCGTCTGAATCGCTTTAGAACACATCATTTAATCAGAACACCTCACAAATCAGATCGTAAGTGTTTACGCGGCAAGAGTGGCTCGTTAAGATTTAGCCTTAATAATCCAGTGTTTTCAAGTGGTCGACCGATTTATATTTATTTTACACATTTATTTATTAATCCATTTTCAAATGATTTAAAATTTCTTAAACATTAAATAAAATTATATTGGCTTTATATCGGCGACCCTGCTTTCCAAGAGATCGGCTGTCAAAAAAACCAGTATCGGTCGACAAACTAGTATTTTCATGTTATTTATATGACAATGTGCAGTAAATTACCGATAAAATCATTTAATTTAGACTGGAGGTGAAACCAGACAAGCACAAGGCAAGCTGCTGATTTTATTTCATTGTTTAGGGTAGAAAATTAGACCATTAGTTAAAAACGTTTTTAATGCTACTCTGTAATATTAATATGATTATATACCAAAATAATTATCAGGTCTAGCAAAGAAGGATCTTATCGTACAAAGCTATGAAGGCCAGTGGAAAATCCCAGCTTTTTTTGCGAAGAGGGCTAGAAAGGATGACAGTGAGAGTAATTTGAGAGAGCTCGTAAAACTGATAAATAAAACAATGAGCAATTCTTTTTTTTCTAACTACTTTGGTAATGGTGATGTTTACATGTAAAGTAGTTGTAAGCACTTTGTTTTCTGTCCTGAACAGTGATTGTTTTTTATGTCATGAATAAACAGGATAAGCAAAGATCACAAACTGTGTCTTTGTATTTATTATAGATGTATTGTAAGTATTGGGCTGGAAGATCACGTGGGTCGAGTTATTTTTACTGTGTGGATGACCGCTGAACACCATTTCTGACCCAGAAAACCCTGCACTCGGTGTTCTTGTCCGCTGTAACACCTGACCTTCCTTTCAGAAATTAAATGTTTTCTAACAATGCCAATAAAAATCACGAGTTGGAGATTCAGCATCAAACTTACTCCAATCAGAAGGTGGACCGTGCTTCCCAAACAGACCAGACTCGCCGAGTTGCAGCCGTCTTCATGAATCTCTGTAGTTGAGCAGAAGTTCATAAGAATATCATCTTGGATCTGAAAGAGAAGCAAAATAACCAATTAGCCTTGTATCCACTGATCTATATAATCTGAAGACATTATTGTGCCTGAAATATATTACATTTCATTGGGCCCTAAACATGTAATTTTTGTTAAACTTTTAATAAACTGATGTTAAATTGTATAAGTTTCATGATTTTAATTAATTAGACAACACAGTTTTGATTGATAAAATGATTTAAACCATTAAAAAAAAAAAAAAATTTAAATGGAAAAAAATTAAATGGATTTCATAGGGCCCTATTTATGGTCTATATGTGAAAACTCTAAATCTGCATGCATCATGTTGGAAATAAAGCTTCTTGCATTTAGCTGTATGCGGTCAATTTTTCTTCTCTGAAAGAGGTTATGATGCACATATTCTGATTGACTGAGCAACATCTATATCAGACTAAGGGTGTGAGATATACTGTATTGTGTATGATAATATCGTAATAGTCGTTTAAACAATATGCGCTCTGACATTATCGATTATATTGCTAAAACCACACCCAGAGAGAGCGTGCATTCACTACGAGATGTAGGTTATAGAGCGCGAGCACATTAGAGTTCACTTGCACTGCGGGACTTACTCTATTAAAATACATTCAGAAATCCCCCAGATTTCAAGATAAGGGGACGTTTATATGTCTTTTATATTTATATCATCTGATATAGTTAATATCACACAAACATTTTTCTCTAACCCGAGAGATGCGTGTCCCTCCAATGAAAGCCCATTCCCTCAAAACTTCTACACCTAAATATAAACTGCGTGGTTTAACCCAAATCTTCAGAAGAGACACCATCACGTCAAATGATAAACAGATTTAACTTGGGCTTTTATTCACATATAAACACTGCTCAAAACACAAACACTGAGCCCATCAGATATGCTCAACCGTACTCGCTTTATCATGAGAGCGTGTGTGTGCTCATGCATGGATCAAAGTTAGTTTCTGTCCATCATATCCAGCGTATTGTGCATCACAGAGGTACTGACAACGAGCAACACTTCTGACTCATTAGCCGCTGTCGGGAAATCACCTGAAAAACAGAGTGCAGCAAACGGCTAAATTATTTGTGTCACAAACCTGTGTGTTTCGATAATACATTAAAACAATACGATACGAGATCTTGCTTGCCATATAAAGCAGCTAACGAGCGGTTTAGTACTCGCTAAAAATAACTGCAAGAGGATGAAACAAAGCCTGGCACATTCAAGCAGCTAATAGCCTGTTCTTACGTCAAAAAGAAAACGGATAAAGTGATCGTGTCTCTCCAGAACACTTGGGTTGCACTGCTACAATGCTTTTAAGAACTTATTTGAAGCATCGAATTTTCGGGGAACGGGCTTCCCATTAAATCTTACTCTGTGTTGCGAAGATTAACACAACTCTTATGGGTTTGGAACAACAAAAGAGAATCTTCATTTTTGGGTGAACTAGCCCTTTAATAAAAGAAATGTGCAAAAAACACTGAATTAAATGAAGCATCAACCTTATTTAAGGCCACTAGATCCATGTTTTCAATGGCTCTCTGGATTTTTCCCAAGGCAACATTTGATGTGTGGAGGAAACCATCATTAACAATGAAAAAGAGATCATACACTCCTGAAACACACACAAAACATGATTTAATGATAATAAAATCTATGATAATACTGTCAGTGGCCATGTCTATTATGCAGCATATATTTAGAAGTTATTTTTCTGCTCCGCTTTTACAGACGCTCACCTTCAGAAGCAGGGGTCTCGTGCAGGATTAGGCTCTTGAAGGTGGTCTCCGCGCCATCAGAGGGGTTTGGTTTGAGCAGAGTCTGGTTACACAACACTTCTGTGTTACTAGAGCCAATCCAGCTATTATTACCATTCTCTTCAGGTGTGGTGAGCACTTACTTTGGTCAGCACGGTCTTTTTCAACCTAATCCTAAGGAAATGCACTGTTCTCTGTTTATGCCAACGAAAGTGGTTTTCCCCCGCCCCCGGAGGACATATTAGCGTTCTCGCGTTAGTAAATTTGATTCCTGGATTCATGTTGCTGGTCTGCCAAGGATGCTGACAAGAGATGAAAATACCGTGCATAATGTTGGACTCTTGCAAAGCAAGATGATTATGACATCTCTTCGCGTAGAAACAGGCCGTTCTCTGCAGCGAAGCAAGGTTAACAGGTTGTTTACTAGCTAAATCAGTTCAGGGTCTTGGAAAAGGCTTCATGACAGTGCAATACATAAAATTAAGAGCTTTCTTCCAATTTGGGCAGTCTTAGACAGGAAGCATCATTTGAAAAGTATTAGGATCAACACAAGGCCCCTTCATGGGCACGTGATTGGGCGACTGCTGTCCTGGTGTGGCCCGCCCTCCTGTCCTGACCAGGGTTCATGAAAGATGGGCAAAGGCAGGCCTAAGCTCAGACTGTCTGAGACACTCACCAGGGCAGGATGGGTATCCTGTCCTGTCAGACTCATCCTCTCAATCATGCAAATAGGCATTTGTTAGTTGATTTGGCTCCTTTGATGCCCCATTATACACCCTGTGCTGAAAGACATAGAACATTGGCTTTCCCCTGATTTGCACGATGTTGTGTAAACGGACCTGAAATCATGATGATATTTCTTATTTAAAGTGATGTATACTGTTTCATTAAAATGCTCCTGACAGTTATTTAGGCTTAAGTAAGGAATAATGTACATTCAGACGGTTATTACAGAAAAATAAATCCCTTTGATTTATCAGCCAATTTTGAGATTTTATAAAATAACAGTACTGGACGATATTGGATATTTAATTGTGCATGCTCAATTCTGANGCAATTTAATCTTCTTTAAAGAAGTGTACAGTTACAGTACATTGGGCAACAGGGCATATAAATATATAGCTATATCTAGACCTTATTAGAGAAAGAGATAAAGCCTAAAAAGAGCAAATGTTGGGGTAAATTGTGAAAGCTTGCCCATATTAAAAAATTGTGAAAGCTTGCTCCACCGGGCAGGGACACCGGCAAAGGATATGTATCGCTTTTTATTTCTCCTCTTTCCTTTTACTTGTTTCACTTCTGTTTCAGTTTTGTAACCATTTCTTACTACGTGTAAGTAAGTAGTTGTTTTGTAGCACGTGTGTTTGGCAGTGTTATTTTTTAGAATTACTGATAAACTACCACTACTGTCATTTGATTTGATTTATTTGTATTTGTTCTTTATTTTAATTTTAGTTAAATTGTGCCTGAATTTATTATGTCTGTATAGCTCTTTTATTAAGGGTCATATGATCGTGCTAAAAAACATTATTTTGTTATACAATCTACCTACCGTGAGCACCGCACAAACACAAGAACGCATGCAGGCCAGAATAGCAATATCCTCTAATTAGAAATATCAAAAAGGGCATTAAATCTGGAACCATCGAAGCCAGTGGACCCCCAAGCATATCATTATACATCCCTGCAAGACCAATATATGATCAAGAAATCAGCCCTCCCTCCTCTTGATCCAGAGCTTCAGGTCCGTCCTGAGGCGTCACATACCACTACTGCTTCGCTGCCACACACAGAATCAGTCAGATTTACTGCAACGATCAAAGCAACTACATCACTCAATGCAACCCAAACCCCACGCAGGATAAATTGCCATGCCTATCTGGCCCTAAAGAGAAGAGTAACAGTACTGGCAGATTCTCTGTGACACGCTTTTCAATAAGAAACTGAGAAGCCCGTTGACCAGATACGACTCCGCGGACACAGCTTAGATAGATACTGCAGACACACAACCGAACAACGTGCTTCCACCGGAGCAGAGACTGTGTTCCACTGTGATCTGCATCAGATGAACAGACTGCACTTCCTAACAGAATGCCCCAAATACACATATATACGCCAGTGTTCTAGACTATAAAATAACAGCAGATCCCATCCACATTCAAACTCTCTCATCCCGGAGAAACGTCTCTTATCTGTTAGAGAACAGAAAACTGCGGTGTTTTGCGGCTCATATGTGTCTGCCTGTCACCATAGAAGAGAAAATACTCAACCTGCCCTGATCTGATGTTTTCAGCACATGTAGATTATATTATGCCAAATTGCTGTATTATATTACTTAGATGTACATTCTGCTTCTGTAAATATGTCTAATCCCTTATTTTAATTGTATTTCTAGTTTATATACTTATACATTAGTAATTAATTTTACACTACATGTTTAATACTTTTTATATATTATATTATTATTTTTCTTTCTGTTAATACACGTGTACTATTTGTAAGCAGTCCAGCTGCAACTGCTTTGGCAATACAAATGTATAATTTTTGTCATGCCAATAAAGCACTATTAAATTGAAAATTGAAATTAAATTGGTGTGCGTGTGTGAGAGAGAAGAGAGAGGAGAAGAGAGTGCGTGTGTGAGATAGATTGTTGCGTGTGTGAGATAGAGAGATAGTGTGCGTGTGTGAGAGAGAGAGAGAGTGTGCGTGCGTGCGTGCGTGCGTGAGTGCGTGCGTGCGTGAGTGAGTGAGTGAGAGAGAGAGAGAGATAGAGAGAGAGGGTGCGTGTGAGAGAGAGAGAGAGAAGTGTGGCGCGTGCGTGCTTGCTTGCGTGCGAGAGAAGATATAGAGGAGAGAGGCGAGAGATAGCTTGAGAGAGTAGATAGAGAGCGGAGAGAGAGAGTAGCGTGAGAGAAGAGAGAGAGAAGAAGAGCGTGAAGAGAGACGCGTGCTAGTGCGAGCATCTCGATCTCGGGATAGCTCGTGAGTCTCGATACGATAGCTTGAGACCAGATCGCTTCTCGCGAGTTTTTCTTTCTCGCTGATGATAGAGAGTTTATCGGCGCTCGCGATAATCTATTGTTCTTCGTATTGCTGAATATAGATTTTGCGTGAGAGCGAGTCTTTTTCGGTTTCTATCTCGCGTACGATGTGTTGTTTGCTTGAGAGAGACTTCTCCTCGTGCTTCCGCGCTCGCTCGGCGCTACGTGCTTCGCCGATCTACGCAGATTGTCTTGCTCGCTAGCTAGAGAGATGGTTGAGCGCGCTCGATCGCGCGGTGCGTGCTCGCGCGCGCGCGCGCGCTCTCTCTTGCGCGCGATGCGCGCGCGCTGAGCGCGCGCGAGCGAGCGCGCTTTCGAGGTCCGAGCGCGCGCTCGCGTGATACTCGAGCACGCGCGCTCGCGTGCTCGCTCGCGTCTGCGCGCTCGCTCGATCAGTTCGCGTATCCCCTCGCGCGCGCTCTCTCTCTCTCTCTCTCGCGCGCTGCGCTGCGCGCTCGCTCTTCTCGTCCTCTCTCCGCTCGGTCCTCTCTCTTTCGATTCTCGCAGTCGCGATGCGCTCGCCGTCGCGCGCTTCGTGCTCTGCTCGCGTGGCTTTGCTCGTATACTCGGCGTTCGTTCGCTGCGCGTTCGTGCGCGCTCGTGCTTGCGCGCGCGCCTCGTTTCGCTCGCGCGTGCGCGCGCGCGCGCGCGCGCGCGCTCGCTCTCTCTTGCGCGCGCTCTCGCGCGCGCGCTCGCGCGTGCGCTCGCTCCGCCGCCGTTGCGCGCTCGCGCGCTGCTTCTCTCGCGCGCGCTCCGCGCGTCGTGTTTCGTCTCTCTCGCGCTCGTGCTGCTCTCGCGCCTCTGTTCGCCGCTTCTCTCTCGCAGCGTGTGCGTCGCGGCCAGCTCTCGACTTGCTCTCTCTCTCCTCTTTACTCTCGTCGCTCTCGCGCGCTCGCGCCGCGCCGCGGTCGTCTGCGCGGCTCGCTCGCGCGCTCGCTCCTCTGCCTCACCGCGCCGCTCCTGCTCTCGCTGCTCTCGTTCCCCAGCGCCGCGTCTCTCGCGCTGTCTCCCGCGTTCGCTCGCAAACGTCGAGCGCGCTCGGCTTGCGAGCCATAGCGCGTGGCGCTCTCCTCGCTTGCAGCGTTCGCGGCTTTCGGCGCCGCTCAGGCGCGTTTTGCGCTCGCGCTGCTCGCGCCGCCCTCCGCGACGCTCTCTCGCTCGCGTGCTCGCGCTCGCTCTCTCTGCGTGCGCGTGTGCTCCGGCCGCCGCGCGCTGCCTCTTGCTCGCGGCTCGCGGCTCTGCCTGTGTCGCGTCGACGCGCCTCGTCGGCTCGTGCCGCGTCGCGCGCGCGCGCGTGCGCTGCTCGCGCGCCGCTCCTGTTCGACGTCTTCGGCTCGCGCGCGCGCGCGCGTTGTGTTTTGGCGTTTGCGCGCGGCGCGCGCGCGCGCGCGCCCGTGTTGCGTGTGACTCGCGCGCGCGCGTGTGCGTGTGCAGCGGCGAGCGCGACTACGCCGTGGTGCGTGTGCGCCGCGCGCGCCGTGGCCACGCTTGCGCGGGTGTGCGCGCTCGCGCCCGCGCCGCGTGTTCGGCGCGCCGCTCCGCTGCGCGCGCCGCTCGCGCTTGTGCGTGGGCCGCGGCTCGCACGCTGCCCACCGGCCCACAACCCCCGTGGGTTCTGTGCTTGTGCGCGCGCTAGCGCGCGCAGGTGTGCGTGTGCGCGCGCGCGCGGCGCGCGCGCGTGCAGCGTGTCGACGCGCGGCGTGCTCGTGTTTCGGTTTGCGTGCGCGCAGTCCCTCGTGCGGAGGGTGCTTCGCGTGCGTGTTTGGCTGTGTCGTGCGCGCCCTCTCCGTGGTGTGCTGCGCGCGTCGCGCGCGCGCGCGCGCTCGCGGCGCGCGCTGCGCGCGCCGCGCCCGCCGGCGCGCGCGCGCGCGCGCGGCGCGCCGCGCGCGCGCGTGTGGGTGTCTGTGTGCGCCGCGCCGCGCGCGCGCGTGTGTTGGGTGGGTCTTTGGTGGGGAGTGTGCCGCGCGCGCGCGCGCGTGTGTGGGTGTGCTGTGTGTGTGTGCGCGCGCGCGCGACGTCGCGGGTTCTGTGTCCGCGAGCCGGGGTGTGGGTGGTGCGGCGCGCGCCGTGTGTGTGTGTGGTGGGTGTTGCGCCGACAGCGCGTGTGGTGTGTTGTGGTCGCCCGCGCGCAACGCGTGTGGTGTGTGTGTGTGCAGCGCGCGCGCGTGGGGAGGTGGTCGTTGTGTGTGGGTGCGCGCGGGCCCGACGCAGCGCGCACGTGTGTTTGTTTTTTGTGTGTGCGCGCGCGCGCGCGCGCGTGTGGTGTGTGTTTGTGGTTAGTGGTGTGGTGCGCGCGCGCGTGTGCGTGTGCGGCCGAGCGTGTTCGGTGTGTGTGTGCTCGTGTGCGTGTGTGCGTGAGCGCGCAGCGGTGTGGCGCTGTGGAGGTGAGATGGGCCCGGTGTGTGAGATGCGCGTGTGCGTGTGTGAGTGCTGCGAGCGCGTGGTGCGTGTTGCTGTGCCGTGGTGCGGTGGTTGTGTGTGAGTGCGCGGCGCGTGTGTGGTGTGGGTGTGTGTGTGTGTGTGTGTGTGTGTGCCTGCTTGTGCGCGCGTAGCGAGTGCGGTGAGAGAGAGAGAGTGTTTGTGATGAGAGAGAGAGTGTGTGTGAGACGAGAGAGACGTGCGTTGAGAGAGAAGAGTGTGCGTGTGAGAGAGAGAGAGTGCGCGTGAGAGAGAGAGAGTGCGCGTGAGAGAGAGAGTGCGTGTGAGATAAGGCAGAGACGAGTGTTTGTGTGTGAGAGAAAGAGCGAGAGAGAGTGTGTGTGTGTGACGCGCGTGTGTGTGGTGTTCGGCGAGCGCGAGCGTTGCTTGTGTGAGCGCGACGCGCTTGCTTTTTGCCGCGCGAGCGTGTGTTTGTGGCGTGCGCGCGAGAAGCGCCGAGTGCTTGTGAGAGCGAGAAGTTGCTTGTGATCAGTAGAGAGAGTTGCTTGTGAAGAGAGAGGGCTGTGCGAGAGAGAGAGAGAGTGTGCGTGTGAGTGAGAGTGTGCGCGTGTGCGTGAGTGCTTTGGTGATATAGAGACGAGTGCTGTGAGGAGATGCGCGAGTTCGTGTGATAGAAGAGAGATAGTGCGTGGAGCGAGTAGATGAGGTGTGCTGTGAGAGACGAGAGCTTGTGCGTGTGAGAGCGAGAGTTTGCGTGTGAGTGCAGTGGCGTGTTGTGGAGTGAGTAGTTTGAGAGAGAGACGCGCGTGTGTGTGCGAGGAAGAGCGAGGCGAGAGATAGATTGTGTTGAGAGAGAGCGCGCGCGCGACGTGTTTGTGAAGAGTGGTGCGTGTTTTGTTCAGAGGTGCGTTTAGTGTGATCGTGTTTGCGTGTGTTCGTGCGTGCGTGCTGCGAGCGCGCTTCGTGTGTGCGAGAGCGAGAGAGCGTAGAGCTCAGTAGAGGTGGTGTGTGAGAGACGCGAGTGGTGGTGTGTGTGTGCGCGCAGAGCGAGAGTGTGTTGTTGTGTGGCATGCGCGACGCGTGTTGGTGGCCGTGCGCGTGGTGTGTGTGTGCTTGCGCGCGCGCGCGTGCGTTGTGCGCGCGAGCGGAGTGCTTGTGCCGCGCTTTTGGTGTGCGAGCGAGCGTGTGGTGTGGCGCGCCAGTGTGTGTGCGCGCGCGCGTGTGTGCGCGCGCGCGTGTGTGTGCGCTCGCGTGTGTGTGCGCGCGCGAGTGTGTTATGCGGCCGCGTGTGGTGCGCGCGGCGCGTGGCGCGCGCCGCGAGTGCGTTGCGACCGCGAGTGCGTGTGCGAGCTGCGTGCGTTGTGACGCGCGCGTGGCAGTGGTGATCGCAGGCGCGGTTGTTGCGTGTGAGTGAGCGTGGGCGTGTGGCGTTCGACGCGGAGGACCAGCGTTGGTGTGAGTTGCATAGTGTGGTGCGTGGTGTGAGTGCGGCGTGTCGCGCGGCGCGCGTGTGTTTGCCGTGCGGCGAGCAGCGCGTGTGTTGTGCTTGCCGTTGTGCTGTGCTTGCTTGGTGTGAAGAGCGCGCGACGAGTTGTTTGTGCCTGCGTGTGCGCGAGCGCGTTGCGTGTGATAGAAGGTGTGCTGATTGAGTGAGTGTGACGCGGACGCGCGCGCGAGTGTGTGTTGAGACGAGCGAGCGAGCGGCAGCGAGTGTGTGCGCGAGCCTAGCGCGGTGTTTGTGATGCTCGACGAGTGGTGTGTGTGACTGCTGCGCGCGCTGTCGCGCGCCGCGCGTGTGCCCGCGCGCGCGCGCGCCTCGTGTTCGCCGCGCGCGCGCGGGTGCGTTGCTCGTCGCGCGCCGACGAGTGTGCCGTGTGCTAATAGAGATAGAGTAGGGTGCGGTGGCGGTGTGTGCGCAGGGAGGTGTGCTTGTGTGTGATAGTGTGCGTGTGTGTCGAGTGTGCGTAGGTGTGTGCGAGTTGGCGTGTGGTGTGAGATTGTGCGTGGGATGTGTGAGCGTGTGCGTGCTGGTTCGTGCTTTCGTTGATATGAGAGCAGCGTGGGCCGGTGTCTTGTGCGAGATCTCCGCAGCGCGACACGCGCGTTTGTGTGCGCTCTCGCTCGTGTGTTTGTGTGTGTGCGTGGCGAGCGCGAGAGCGGTTTGGTGCTGTGCGAGAGCGAGAGTGCGGGTTGCCCGCGCGCGTGGCGTGTGCGCAGCGCGATGCGTGGTTGTGCCGCGCATCAGACGTTTGTGTGTATCGGCGCGCGGTGTGGTGTTTTGGTGTGTCGTGCGCGCGCGCGCTAGTGCGTGTGCATCGAGCCGGCGTGTGCCGCGAGAGTGCGTGTTGAACCTGTGTGTGTGTGTGAGCGCGCGCGCGTGTGTGTGCGGCGCGCGGCGCGAGTTTGTTGTCGCCGCGACGCGCGTGTGTGTGCGCGTCGTGGCGGCGCGCCGTTTGTGCGCGCGCGCCGGCGGTGGTTTGTAGCGCCGCGGCTCGCGCGTGCTTGTGTGAGCGTATCGCGCGTGCGTAGTGCCGCCGCCGTGCGTGTGCCGCGCGCCCGATAGGCTTGTGTCTCGCAGCGACGTGCGTGTTTGTGTGCGTGCGACGCGCGCGCGCGTGCGTGTGAGCAGAGAGGAAGCGTGTTCGGTTTGTGTGGTGCGTGCGAACGCGAGCCAGAGCGTGCGTGTGCACGAGCGTGCGGTGTGCGTCGCTCGTGTCGTGGTAAGTTTGGTGTGCGGTGCGCGCGCGACGACGCGAGAGGCGAGCGAGCGTGTTGCTGTGTGCGCGCCGCGCGGCGTGTGTGTGTGCGTGCGCGTGCTGTTGTGCGGCGATGCGTGTGCCGCGGGGCTCGCCGCGTGTGTGCGCGCGCTCGCGCGTGGTGTGGGCGCGCGCGGCGCGTTGCCGTGTGTGTGCCGCGCGCGTGTGGGTGCGTGCGTGCGGGGCTTGTGTGTGGTATGTGTGGCTGTGTTTGTGTGGTGCGTGCGTGCGCCTTGGTTTTGTGTGTGTGTGTTCTTGCGTTGCGCCGTTTGTGGTGTGTGTTTGTGTTCGTGCGCGCGCGCGCGTGTGTGTTGTGTGTACGTGGTCGTGCGCGCGCGCGCGTGTGATGTTGTGTGTGCGATGCGCGCGCCGCCGCGCAGTGTGGGTGGTGGGTGTGTGCGCGCGCGTGTGCGTTTGCGTGCTGTGTGCGTCCGGTGTGTGTGTGTGTGGTGCGTGCGCGTGCGCCGTGTGCGTCGTGTGGTGCGTGCGAGCGCGCGCATTGGTGTGCGTGTGCGTGCTCGGATGCGCTTGGTGGTTTGTGCCGGTGAGCCTTAGTGCGTGTTGCCGGTGTTTGCGCGCGAGTGTGTGGGGTGGCGAGCGCGCGCGTGTTTTGTGGTTTGTAGTGTGGTGTGTTTGCGCGCGCGCCGCGACTCGCGGTTTTGTTTTGTGATGCTCGTGGCGCGCGCGTTTGTGTGTGTGTGTCGCGCGCGCCGGCGCGCGTTGTGTGCGGCGCGCACGCGCTTTGTGTGTGTGTGGCTGCGCGCGCCGCGCGGCCGGGCGACGAGCGCGTGTTGCTTTGTGCCGCGCGGCCGTGTGCTGGGTGTTGTTTGCGCGCGCGGTGTGTGTCGTGCGTGCGTGCGCGCTCGCGCGCGCGGCGCGCTCTCTGTGCCTTAGTGTGGCTCGGTGTGGTTGTGTGTGTGCGCGCGCGCGGCGTGGGTGCCTTCGTGCGCGCGCCCGCGTGGGGACGATGTGCGTGTGTGTGCGCGCTGTGTATGGGTAGGTGTGTGGTGGATCCTGTTTCGTAAGTGGTGTGGTAGTGTTGCGCTCGCGCGCTCGCGCTCAGCAGCGCGCGCGCGCGCGCGACGCGCGTGCTGTGTGCGCGCGCGTGTGCGTGTGGTGTGTGTGTGCCGCGCGCGCGCGCGCGCGCGCGCGCGGGCGCGCGCGCGCGCGCGCGCGCGCGCGCGCGCCCCGACGCGCGCCGCCCGCGCGCGCGCGCGCCGCGCTGCGCGACGCGCGCGGCGCGTGGGGGTGTGTGTGTGTGGGTGCCGCCCAGCCCGCGCGCGCGCCCGCGACGGTCCCGCGCACGCGTGATGTGTATGTGGTGCTTTTTTATGTGTGTGTGTGCGCGCTCGTGTTGTTCGGTGTGTGATGTGTGTTTGCTGTTTTGCGTGGCGGACGCGCGACGCGCGTCGCGCGCGCTGGCGCGCGTCCGTTGTCGGCCGCGCGTGCTCGGCGCGCGCGCGCGCGCGCGCCGGCGCGCGCCGCGCCGCGCCCGGGTTGTGTCGGTGTGTGTGTGTTGTGTGTGTGCCGCGCGCGCGCGCGCGCAGCGCGGCGTGTGTGTAGATGTGCGCGCGCGCGCGCTGTGGTGGGTGTGTGTGTGGCGCGGCGGTGTGTTTGTGTGTTGCCGCGCGCGCGTTGTGTTAGTGTGTGTGTGCGATGCGGCCAGCGCGCGCGCGCGGCGCGCGTGTGCGTGTGCGCGCGCGCGTGTGTGTGTGTTCGTGTGTTTGTGTGTGCGCGCGCGCGCTCGCGCGCGCGCGCGCGCCCCGCCGCGCGCGCGCGCGCTCCGCGACCCGGATGGTGTATTGGGCACGTGTGTCGCGCCGCGCAGTCGGGTGGCGATGTGCTGCGCGCGCGTTTGGTCGCAGTTGCGCGCGCGAGGAGTGTGCTGTTGTGTGTGTTTTGCGCAGCGCGCGCCCGGAGGTGGTGCACCCGTGGGTGCGTGCGCTACCCCCGGGTGTGCGGGTGTGTGGTGCCGCGTGGGTGCGCTTGTGTTGTGTGGTGCGCGCGCGCGCGCGTGTGTGCGTGTGGGGGGGTGTGGCGTGCGCGTGTGCTCTCGTGCGCGCTCGCGTGTGTGCGTGTGCGTGCGCTTGTGCGTGTGTGTGTGTGCGCGTGTGCGTGTGTGTGCGTGCGCGTGTGCGTGTGTGTGCGTGCGCGCGACGCGCGTGTGTTACGTGGCGTGCGCGTGGCGTGGTTTGCGTGCGCGTGTGCGTGGGTGTGTGGTGTGCGTGACGCGTGTGCTTGTAGCTAGTGCGCGTGTTGCGGCGTAGTGGTGCGTGAGCGTGTTCTGCAGGTGAGCTTGGGTTGCGTGTGTGTGATGACGAAGTGTGCGTGCGTGCGCGTGTTGCGTGGGTGTGCGTGAGAGGTGCGTTGTCTTTCGCGTGAGAGTGTGCGCGTGTGTGAGTGAGAGTGTGCGTGTGTGTGTGCGTGAGAGGGTGCGCTTGTGTGCGTGAGAGTGTGCGTGTGTGAGTGAGAGAGTGTGCGTGTGGCGTGAGAGTGAGCGTGGGTGAGTGAGAAGAGTGTGCGTGTTGGGTGCGTGCGCGTGTGCGTGTGTGTGCTGAGGCATGAAGCGTGTTGTGCGTGTGAGTGAGCGCGTCGTGTGTGGCGTGTGATGACGAGAGCGTGTGGCGTGGCTGAGAGCGAGTGTGTTGCGTGAGTTAGACGTGTGGCGTTTGCGTGTTTGAGATTGGTCGGGTGGGTGATGAGAGTGTGCGTAGTGTGTGAGTGCGAGAGAGTGTGTGCGTGGTGTGTGACGTGAGAGTGTGCGTGCGTGGTGAGCCTAGAGTGTGCGTGCGTATGAGCGAGGCGTGTGCGTGTGTGTGGCGCTAGAGTTGTGCGTGTGTTTGAGGTTAGAGTTGCGTGTGTGAGTGAGAGTGTGTGTGTTTGTGTGTGAGTGAGAGTGTGTGCGTGTTTGTTTGTGTGTGTGAGAGAGTGTGTGCGTGTGAGTGCGAGTGTGCGTGTGTGTGAGTGCGAGTGTGTGTGTGTGTGTGAGAGTGAGTGAGAGTGTGCGCGTGAGTGAGAGTGTGCGTTTGAGTGAGAGTGTGCGTGTGTGTGAGAGAGATTGTGTGTGTGTGTGTGTGTGTTTTTGTTTGTTTGTGTGTGTGTGTGTGCGTGTGCGTGAGCGTGTGCGTGTGCGTGCGTGCGCGTGCGTGCGTGCGTGCGTGCATGCATGTGTGTGTGTGTGTGAGTGAGAGTGAGTGTGTGTGTGGGTGTGAGTGAGAGTGTGCGTGTGAGTGAGAGAGAGGGTTTCTTGTTTAGATGAGAGTGGTGCGGTGAGTGTGACTTGCGAGTGTGCGTGGTTTGTGAGTGAATAGAGTGAGTGTGCCGTGTGTGAGTGAGACGTGGCGTGGTGTGTTAGTCGAGAGTGTGCGTGTGTTGATTGAGAGAGCTGTGCGTGGTGTGAGTGATAGTGGTGCGTGGTGTTGTTAGAGTGACGAGTGTGCGTGGGTGTGTGTAGTGAAGAGAGAGATGGTGTGCCGTGTGTGATTGAGAGTTTGCGTGTGTGTGAGTGCGAGTGTGCGTGGTGAAGTGGGTGTGTGTGGTAGTGGAAGAGAGAGAGTGTGTGTGTGTGTGTGAGTTTGATTGTGTGTGTGTGTTTGATTGTGTGTGTTTGTGAGTGAGAGTGTGTGTGTGTGAGTGAGAGTGTGCGTGTGTGAGAGTGTGTGTGTGTTGTGTGTGTGTGTGAAAGAGAGAGATGTTTGTGTGTGTGAGTGATAGATGTGTGTTGTGGGTTGATAGTGTTGCTTGTTTAGAGGTGAGAGAACCGTGGTGGTGGGGTTTTGTGTTTTTGTGTTAGTGAGATAGAGAGTGTGGGATGGGTTTGTTGTGTTTGAGTGCTGCGAGTGTAGGAGTGTGCGTGTGTGAGAGTGAGAGAGTGTGTGTGTGTGTGAGTGAGAGAGAGAGAGTGTGTGTGTGTGTGAGAGAGTGTGTGTGTGTGTGAGAGTGTGCTCGTGTTGTTAGTGCACGCGAGAGCGTTGTGTGCTGTGGAGTTAGTGCGGTCGAGATGATAGTGTGTGTGTGTGATTGAGTAGTGGTGCGTAGTGGAGAGTGAGATTGTGTGGCGTGTGGTTTGTAGAGTGCGCTCGCGCATGCTTGTGTGTTGTTTGTGAGTTGCGAGTGGTGTTTTGTTTGTGTGCGTGCGAGAGCAGCCGTGTGTGTGTGTGAGTGAGAGTGTGCGTGTGTGTGTGAGAGAGATTGTTCGTGTTAGAGTGCGAGTGTGTGTTGTTTTTGTTGAGTGAGAGATAGAGAGTTGTGTGGTGTTTGTTTAGAGAGAGCGCGAGAGTGTGGGTTTTGGTGTGTGCGAGTCGCGATTTGCGTGTGTTAGCAATGCTTGCTTTACCCCCCTTTTCCTGAATTAGGACTTTTCGCTCTGATAAAGAATGGTTTCCATATTCATATTCATATCGTATCGACATACAAGATACTTCAAACACACACGGATCCAAACCCCGCTAATAGAGAGTAAGTTATGTTATTATCGCTAATACTGCTGACCTTCTGTGAAGACGAGAGCTTGACCAGAGAGTCCACCTGATACAACGCGCTGCCGGCCTCCTGCTCGTCGCTGTACAGCCGCACGGTGTTCGTCTCCTCGTTCAGGAGCAGCTCCACGCTACTCCACATCCTCGCCGCTCCGCTGAAGCGCACTCACTACACTTATAGTACTGCTGTAGCTCTCTACACTTATAGTACTGCTGTAGTAGCGTTAGCTATGCTTACACAACACTAGCTGCGCTCGTTATTACAGACAGAATGCAAGCCCCGCCCACTGCCTTGAAATTTGGCGCCTTCTTCTTCTTCTTCTTCTTCTTTGTATTAGTATTCCGCATTATCCGTGCATTACTGCCATCTGCTGGTGATCAGATCAGAAACACTTTCCTTAGAGTTCCTCCACCTTCTCTGCTAATATTCATATTGATATACCTAAAATAACTGGTAACACTTTACAATAAGGTTCATTAGTTAAACATTAGTTAATGTATAAACTAACATGAACTAACCATGAGCAATACATTTGTTACTGTCTTTTACCTAATCTTCACTAATGTTAGTTAATAAAAATACAGATGTTCATTGTTAGTTCGTTAGTTCACAGTGCATTAACTAATGTTAGCTAGATTTTAATAATGTGTTAGTAAATGTTGAAATTAACATTAACAAAGATTAACAAACGCTGTATAAGTGCAGTTCATTATTAGTTAATGTTAACTAATGAACCTTATTGTAAAGTGTTACCTAATAACTCTGCACGTCCTCTAATACCTGTCCACACACTCACCTTTATATTTCCTATATACTTCACATTTGGTGCCTTCTGCTTCTTCTTCTTCTTCTTCTTCTTCTTCTTCTTCTTCTTCTTCTTCTTCTTCTGCTGCTGCTGCTGGTCGGAGTGTGAAGCGCTGTAAAGGGCAAAGGGAGTTTGGTCCGTTACAGTGTTTCAGAAATCTGACAGCTTTATGTTGTAGTGAGGAAGCACTAGTGTTTATGAAAGCAATATAGTATTGTTTTTACAAACACAGTACACTCATTTAGTAAAAGCAGGAATCAAAAAGCAGAGCTTTTACTGCAATAAACATCAGTGTACACACCTAAAACAGCCAGTGAGGCCATATAGACCTGTGTGAGTTATGTTCAGAGGCTAGAGGAGCATGTGAGCTGTACGCTGAGGCTCTGTCTGGAGGCAGAGGAGCATGTGTGCTGTACGCTGAGGCTCTGTCTGGAGTCAGAGGAGCATGTGTGCTGTACGCTGAGGCTCTGTCTGGAGTCAGAGGAGCATGTGTGCTGTACGCTGAGGCTCTGTCTGGAGTCAGAGGAGCATGTGTGCTGTACGCTGAGGCTCTGTCTGGAGTCAGAGGAGCATGTGTGCTGTACGCTGAGGCTCTGTCTGGAGGCAGAGGAGCATGTGAGCTGTACGCTGAGGCTCTGTCTGGAGGCAGAGGAGCATGTGAGCTGTACGCTGAGGCTCTGTCTGGAGTCAGAGGAGCATGTGTGCTGTACGCTGAGGCTCTGTCTGGAGTCAGAGGAGCATGTGAGCTGTACGCTGAGGCTCTGTCTGGAGTCAGAGGAGCATGTGTGCTGTACGCTGAGGCTCTGTCTGGAGTCAGAGGAGCATGTGTGCTGTACGCTGAGGCTCTGTCTGGAGTCAGAGGAGCATGTGTGCTGTACGCTGAGGCTCTGTCTGGAGTCAGAGGAGCATGTGTGCTGTACGCTGAGGCTCTGTCTGGAGTCAGAGGAGCATGTGTGCTGTACGCTGAGGCTCTGTCTGGAGTCAGAGGAGCATGTGTGCTGTACGCTGAGGCTCTGTCTGGAGTCAGAGGAGCATGTGTGCTGTACGCTGAGGCTCTGTCTGGAGTCAGAGGAGCATGTGTGCTGTACGCTGAGGCTCTGTCTGGAGTCAGAGGAGCATGTGTGCTGTACGCTGAGGCTCTGTCTGGAGTCAGAGGAGCATGTGTGCTGTACGCTGAGGCTCTGTCTGGAGTCAGAGGAGCATGTGTGCTGTACGCTGAGGCTCTGTCTGGAGTCAGAGGAGCTGCTGAGCTGTACGCTGAGGCTCTGTCTGGAGTCAGAGGAGCATGTGAGCTGTACGCTGAGAGGAATGATGGGACGTGTAGGGGTCCGCGTGGAGATACATAGGAGCATGGATGATCTGTACGAGACAGGATTGGTGTAGGCTCTGGTTCTGGAGTCCATAGGAGCATATGTGGCGTATCTGACTGAGGCTCTGTCTGGAGTCAGAGATAGCATGTTGTGCTGTGGAAGTACGGCTAGCTACGATAAGGCGTAGTCTGTCGAGTGTGAGGTATCAGAGGAGCATGTGTGCTTACGTTCTGACAGTCTGTCCTGGAGTCAATAGGAGCTCTTGAACAAGCATAAGTCTTGTAGCTGAGGGTGCCTGGCTAGTCTGGAGTCAGAGGAAGCATGTCAGAGGCTGCAGGAGTGGTAAATCGGGCTGGGAGTGCTTTGATGGTGGCTGGCTTGGAGCTCAGATGAGCATTTGTGTTACTGGTCTACGCGTAGGGCTTCTGTCTGTAGTCAGAGGAGCTGGTGTGGCAGAGGGGAAGGTGTACGCTGTAAGGGGAGGCGTGTCTGTCTGGAGTCAGAGGAGCATGTGTGCTGTACGCTGAGGCTCTGTCTGGAGTCAGAGGAGCATGTGTGCTGTACGCTGAGGCTCTGTCTGGAGTCAGAGGAGCATGTGTGCTGTACGCTGAGGCTCTGTCTGGAGTCAGAGGAGCATGTGAGCTGTACGCTGAGGCTCTGTCTGGAGTCAGAGGAGCATGTGAGCTGTACGCTGAGGCTCTGTCTGGAGTCAGAGGAGCATGTGTGCTGTACGCTGAGGCTCTGTCTGGAGTCAGAGGAGCATGTGAGCTGTACGCTGAGGCTCTGTCTGGAGTCAGAGGAGCATGTGAGCTGTACGCTGAGGCTCTGTCTGGAGGCAGAGGAGCATGTGAGCTGTACGCTGAGGCTCTGTCTGGAGTCAGAGGAGCATGTGAGCTGTACGCTGAGGCTCTGTCTGGAGTCAGAGGAGCATGTGAGCTGTACGCTGAGGCTCTGTCTGGAGTCAGAGGAGCATGTGAGCTGTACGCTGAGGCTCTGTCTGGAGTCAGAGGAGCATGTGAGCTGTACGCTGAGGCTCTGTCTGGAGTCAGAGGAGCATGTGAGCTGTACGCTGAGGCTCTGTCTGGAGTCAGAGGAGCATGTGAGCTGTACGCTGAGGCTCTGTCTGGAGTCAGAGGAGCATGTGAGCTGTACGCTGAGGCTCTGTCTGGAGTCAGAGGAGCATGTGAGCTGTACGCTGAGGCTCTGTCTGGAGTCAGAGGAGCATGTGAGCTGTACGCTGAGGCTCTGTCTGGAGTCAGAGGAGCATGTGAGCTGTACGCTGAGGCTCTGTCTGGAGTCAGAGGAGCATGTGAGCTGTACGCTGAGGCTCTGTCTGGAGTCAGAGGAGCATGTGAGCTGTACGCTGAGGCTCTGTCTGGAGTCAGAGGAGCATGTGAGCTGTACGCTGAGGCTCTGTCTGGAGTCAGAGGAGCATGTGAGCTGTACGCTGAGGCTCTGTCTGGAGTCAGAGGAGCATGTGTGCTGTACGCTGAGGCTCTGTCTGGAGTCAGAGGAGCATGTGTGCTGTACGCTGAGGCTCTGTCTGGAGTCAGAGGAGCATGTGTGCTGTACGCTGAGGCTCTGTCTGGAGTCAGAGGAGCATGTGTGCTGTACGCTGAGGCTCTGTCTGGAGTCAGAGGAGCATGTGTGCTGTACGCTGAGGCTCTGTCTGGAGTCAGAGGAGCATGTGTGCTGTACGCTGAGGCTCTGTCTGGAGTCAGAGGAGCATGTGTGCTGTACGCTGAGGCTCTGTCTGGAGTCAGAGGAGCATGTGTGCTGTACGCTGAGGCTCTGTCTGGAGTCAGAGGAGCATGTGTGCTGTACGCTGAGGCTCTGTCTGGAGTCAGAGGAGCATGTGTGCTGTACGCTGAGGCTCTGTCTGGAGTCAGAGGAGCATGTGTGCTGTACGCTGAGGCTCTGTCTGGAGTCAGAGGAGCATGTGTGCTGTACGCTGAGGCTCTGTCTGGAGTCAGAGGAGCATGTGTGCTGTACGCTGAGGCTCTGTCTGGAGTCAGAGGAGCATGTGTGCTGTACGCTGAGGCTCTGTCTGGAGTCAGAGGAGCATGTGAGCTGTACGCTGAGGCTCTGTCTGGAGTCAGAGGAGCATGTGTGCTGTACGCTGAGGCTCTGTCTGGAGTCAGAGGAGCATGTGTGCTGTACGCTGAGGCTCTGTCTGGAGTCAGAGGAGCATGTGTGCTGTACGCTGAGGCTCTGTCTGGAGGCAGAGGAGCATGTGTGCTGTACGCTGAGGCTCTGTCTGGAGTCAGAGGAGCATGTGAGCTGTACGCTGAGGCTCTGTCTGGAGGCAGAGGAGCATGTGAGCTGTACGCTGAGGCTCTGTCTGGAGGCAGAGGAGCATGTGTGCTGTACGCTGAGGCTCTGTCTGGAGGCAGAGGAGCATGTGTGCTGTACGCTGAGGCTCTGTCTGGAGTCAGAGGAGCATGTGTGCTGTACGCTGAGGCTCTGTCTGGAGGCAGAGGAGCATGTGAGCTGTACGCTGAGGCTCTGTCTGGAGTCAGAGGAGCATGTGTGCTGTACGCTGAGGCTCTGTCTGGAGTCAGAGGAGCATGTGTGCTGTACGCTGAGGCTCTGTCTGGAGTCAGAGGAGCATGTGTGCTGTACGCTGAGGCTCTGTCTGGAGTCAGAGGAGCATGTGAGCTGTACGCTGAGGCTCTGTCTGGAGGCAGAGGAGCATGTGAGCTGTACGCTGAGGCTCTGTCTGGAGGCAGAGGAGCATGTGTGCTGTACGCTGAGGCTCTGTCTGGAGGCAGAGGAGCATGTGTGCTGTACGCTGAGGCTCTGTCTGGAGTCAGAGGAGCATGTGTGCTGTACGCTGAGGCTCTGTCTGGAGTCAGAGGAGCTGCTGAGCTGCAAGGGGCGGCAGTGTAACACTGAGAGGAGCACACAGAACATCATAATCCAGGACCGTGCGCCTGACAAACCACTCAATTATCTTCATCTAACACCTTTTCAGTTTATGGTCTTTATAATAAATTATTTCTAATAGCTTATTTATAATTATTTATAATAACTTCTTTATAGTAAATTCTTTATATATTTTGCATTTGTATTTGGGAATTAATATTAAACCAAATTTTAAGTTAAGTATGAAGCAAACCTTCAATAGCTTTCTATTTATTCTGTGCATTTAATAGTATTATTGCTAATACAATGATTTAATATTCGTTATACCCTGTTTCTGTGTTGTGTGTGAGACTGTAAAGATTCCACTGAAGGCGAGTTGAAGTGAGAACCCAAGTGCTGTTTATTTACACAAAAACAAAACATAATCCAAAAGACTCGACTCGACGACAGCAGTGTTACAACAGCAAAGCTAGACAAAGAGCAAAGGCAGCATGAGGGCTATTTATATCAAACAATGAGGGTCACATGACAAGAACCAACCAATGAGAACATGACACATGAACCAAGGAACCAATCAGAGCATGACACACAGACAAGGAACCAATCAGAGCATGACACACAGACAAGGGCATGACAGAACATGACTGTGGCCAAACTACAAAATAAAAGACATGAAAACAAAGAACGAGAAACAAAACCCAAACCCCTCGTTACAAACTGTTTAACTTTCTTTTCGCATTATTTTCCCCATCCGTCTCTTCAGCATCCTAGAAACCTAAATAACCTAAATAAATAAAATAAAATAACATGAGACCAAGCTTGTCAATCAAGACATTTTTAAATTGTTATGAGGTCTTTCATCTACACCCATAACATATTTAATGTTTCCCATCATAAACAGATACATATCCAAAATGTTGCACTAGTTATTGTTTTGTAATGTATAATTAAATGTATAAAAACACAATACATTTGAAGTTCAATACAAAATGTTAAACTATTAGGGATGTCCCGAGCCGATCAAGCCACTTTGTAACTGATCGCATCGGCTATTTTCCGTCAGCTGTCCAGCTGTTGTGCATCTTTAAGTGGGTTTGCCAGCCACCATTAACAAGAAAAGAAGACGCTCAAGTGTGTGTGTGTGACGCGTGAGAAACACTGAGCGTATAACATACAAGACGTTTATATCAAGTAGTCCCATATTCATAACTGTGACCACAAAGTCTGTTTACAGTGCCAACCATTGTAACATGTTTACAGTACAGCTGCCAATGTCTGTATACAGTGTGTGTGTGTGTATATATATATATACATACATAGAGAGAGAGAGAGAGAGTGTATCTTGTAATATATACTGTATACATATACATACATCATACATATATTACTTTTACTCTCTGCACAACTCTGTATACATTGGATTGATTTGAATAACTTTAATGTACTTGAAGTATGCACCAAACATACATTCCTATAGGAATATACAAGTATCAGCTCAGGACTCGGTATCGGCAGATACTCAATATGCAATGACTGATCAGATCAGATCAGGGGCACGCAAAACCTGATCGGGACATGCCTATAAAATATATACAAATACGAGTTGTTTGAGAGTGTAGAGACCTGTTACGTGAAGCTAAAAAAACTCAGATTCGGTTGAGAGTTGACAAAACCAAAGAAATCCAAATCCAGCTGTGTGGTTATTTATTTCTTTAATAAAAAAAACATTCAAATAAATATTTTTATGGAATAACTGTTTTTAAAAAAGCAATAATCTCTGTGAAGCCTAGTTTGCAGTGAATCTAGAGCAGATAAGGGGTTTTATTCCGCTTTACGTCGAGCCTAACAATGCTATGAGCGATATTGACAAAAATGATATTGCAATATGTTGGGGGATATTTGTAGATAATTAAACAATATTTGGCTGAGTGTGTTTTTGTGCTGGTACCATGGCTGATTTTTCCTGTCATGGATTAGTAAATATGACACTAACATTGGGGTTCAAGGCGTCCCCTTTGTACAAGTTGAAGCTAAACACTGCAGTGTTGCCCTTTGTTCTTTGGTAAGCAGTTGGTACTTCACGGAACAGCACACAACTGGAAAACATAAGGAACTGATACAGATTCTTACATATGGACTCTGTAGAAGACTACACATCTGCTGAGAGAGCATTTTGGAAATGTACCAACTGACAGCGAAGTTGAAGATGATTGCAATCTTTCAGTTCAAAGATCACAAAAAAGCAATCAAACATCCAGAAAAAAACTTTCTTGTAAAAGAGCACAGCACAAACTAGTATATCGTGTACAAGAATCTGGTCACTGGTAAGGACCCTGGTTCACTAAACGGTCGGACAGAGATTACTCAATTTCCAGCGAGATGCCAGTGTACAACGTCAACATACAACATTGTAGAACGTCACAGCACGTTTTGGAATTAATCAACCACAGGCAGGACCTATATATTTAAAATATTTTTTATGCTCTTAAAACACTTTGTTCTGTTACATATCCTTATAACATTTCAGTCGAATATTAACTATAAATGTTAACTAAATGTGCTCGCTATCTGTCTAGTGATGTGTTTATGCTGACATTAAAAAAACAATAAAAACAACAACAGGTTGCCATTAAAATTGCAATTATATTTCTTGAGTTGGCTCGTTCACTTTATGTTTTGCACTTCAGAAATGTGACAATTTGCCCCTAAAATGGCCAACCCCCTCATCAGTGCCCTGACTATACTGGACTGGAGAACTGATTTAGAGTGCCAAAAAACACAGTTTATAGAGCTGTGAAACTCACTTGCAATCATCTGCTCAAGCATTTGCAAAAATACATTAATTTGCCAAGGATCACTGTGTTAGATGTCATCTCAGAAGGGCTCCAAAGGCTTGGGCGAAATGCAGCAATGGGAAAAGCTGCTGGAGCAATAGATGGGTGCCATATCCGAATAAAAGCACCAGGAAAGGTGTTGACACCATGCTATTACAATCGGAAGCTGTACCCATCTATAATACAAGCGATCTGTGATCACACTGCAAGGTTTCTGGATGTTTTTGTGGGTTACCCTGGTTCTGTCCATGACTCCAGGGTGTTAAAATATTGTGTTGTGTTTAGAAGAGCTCTTCACCCACCACTGACACATTTTCTTCATGGGGATGGAGGCTATCCATTCATCCAATAACCCATTTCCATCCTAACACCTTACAAAGAGTCAGTGAGAAATCCTGTTGAGGCTAGATTATATAGCCACCACGCCAGGGCACGCTGCATCACTGAAAGGGCATTTGGCATGCTAAAGACCAGATGGACATCAATTTTCCTGTAGATCACAGATTTGCACCCAGGGTTGTGGCTGCATGCACCCATGTTGCATAATCTCTGCATGGATGTAGGAGACACAGTTACTCCACATGAGGAACCTAAACAAACCCTACAAAGTTGTGCTGATCAGCAGGAGTCTACTGCCATGACACTCCGTGATGCACCTGCTGCCCAGATGTCTGGATCCATACATATCCCCACACATCTAGAAGAACATGACCCTCACAAACATAAATACATGTTTTACCTGGTTCAGCATGAAACTTTCATTTAGCTTTAACTCTTTATACTGTAAATACCCACATTTCACTCCATCCTTGCATGGGAGTGCTTCAGGACTCCACTCCTCTGGCTGCGCCTCTTATTTTTACAAAATAAATTGTCCATAATCCATCAAAACTGCTGTGTTATTAGAATTATTAATTTTCTTGCTGGTTTATATGGTAATTTACCTTCTGGCTGGTTTTTATTTCTTACTGTAAAATACTGTATTAACACTTCCCATAACACACAGTGTATTTGCTACATCATTAGAAGGATGGCATCTACGCTAATATTAGTCTGTTTCTTTCTTATTCCGAGGTCCCCGTAGCCACCAGATCCAGTCTGTATCCAGACCAGATGGTGGATCAGCACCTAGAGAGGACCTCTACAGCCCTGAAAGACAGCGGAGACCAGGAAATCTAGATAACCCCCATATACAGATCCCCTGTGAAGACCTTGTCTCAGACGGCCACCGGGACAAGACCACAGGAACCAGACGAGTCCTCTGCACAATCTGACTTTGCTGCAGCCTGGAACTGAACTGCTGGTTTCGTCTGGTCAGAGGAGAACTGGCCCCCCCGACTGAGCCTGGTTTCTCCCAAAGTTTTTTCTCCATTCTGTCACCGATAAGAGTTTCGGTGTCTCTGGCTTGCTTAGTTGGGGACACTTAATATTTGGCAATAGTATCGGCTTGATTGCACAGATACTAAAACTGAGCGGGTATGACACACTGAATCCAATGGATAGCCTGCCTTTAACTAAACATTGAGTGTTTACTATTATCATTTTGCATTATTGACACACTCATTATATAATACACTAATAATGCTGTACAGTTGCTTTGACACACTCTGTATTGTTAAAAGCACAATACAAATAAAGGTGACTTGACTTGACTATTGAAATGGCATACCTCACAGAGATAATAAAACACTTTCCACAGCTGAAATCATTTATATCATAATTACTAGCTAAATAAAGTCCATATAGTACATATTAGTACATATAGGCTTCACAGACAAGGCTTAGCTTAAGCTAGGACTATGCCTTAGTTAAATTAGGATATTTAAGACACTTTTATAAAAATGCATTAGAAAAAACATTACTGGTCTGCATCTTGAGACAAAACAATGGCATTGACACATTTAAAGATATATCAAGGCAAGTTATTGTCAGTTAAGACATGACAAACATTCATTTTAGTCCGGGACTAGCCTTAAGCCTTGCCTGTGAAATGGCATTAGAGCATGAATGGCTGTGATGTGAAATAAAGCAAAACCTAATACAACCAACAGAATATACCAAAAAGCTTTCTAAATGCACATTTTATATGAAAAATAAAACCATTGTGAATGTGTGGAAACTCGATGACTGATGCCCATATGTACTTAAACACCACTGATCCTCGCAAACTCCTTGAAAACACGCTTCTTCGGGTGAGCATCCATTATAAAACATGCACAGTACCTTCATTTTGACAGTCACACGAATATATTGAACTGTGATCATGCAGAAATATGATGTTATAGTGATCAGTGCACAGAGAGCGCACATACACGGTTTGCATGCGCATCAATAATAACAGACTCACGTGCACATAATGTACGACTCCTGTATGTCACTGTTATCATCTTTACCTTACAATCATCATCTATCAAAACATTATCAGTGAGTCTGGTTTGCTTTATCCAAATGAGAGCTCCTGCAGCGGGCTGATCCGAAGCAATTTAATTTAAGATATAAATCATAAAAGTAATGATTATATGGATATATTTAATTTAATTTTAAGTTATCTTGCAGCCCACTGGAGGATCACTGATGCTGGGCCCCCCACCTCCCACCTCCTGAGGAGCAACTTTTTCATCCTGAGCACAGAGCACATTTACGTCATTACGATGCAACTTTTTGTTTTGAAGAGAACAGGAAGAAAAGCGATTTCGACAGTAGACTGTAGATTTATCACTTATGCAATACAGTGATTTTCATGTAATTGTGCTGCACGTGTCAGAACATTATTACGGCGACAGATGATATTGATGGAGGAATTTACAGCTTTACTTGCCAACGACAATTACTGTTCATCAACAAGGTGAGAAGCAGACCCGTTATAAACCTAAATATACTCAAATTAATTGAAAAGTGTACTATCCAAGTAGTAATAAAAGATGTTTGTTGCTGTAATGAGGACAGTAGTGCACACAAAAGTAGTAGCTGCTCCGTGCTCCGGCGCTGTTAGTGATCACACTCCTGAGCCCAGTCGAACCAGGCTCAAGCACAGTATGGAGCGATCACACTAGTCAAATGAACCAGACTTTGGGGGTCAGATGTGCTCGGGTACGGTTCAGATCGTCTGGAGTGAGTACACCCTGAGTGGGACCTCCAAAGCCTCATTTCAAAAGAAGCTACTTTGAGGTTGAGGTTTTGAAGGTTGTCGGTGCCTGTTGTGGCAGCCACCCAAGAAGATGTTGATGAGGGAGGCTATAAGGCAGAAGGAGGCCTTTACCCGTGAGACTTCCGATGTGAGTGGCAGGTATTGTTAGGCTAGAAGGACTGCAGGTGCAACAGTTGTGAAAGCAAAAACTCAGATGGGAGAGGAGCTCAGAGAATCCATAAAGAAGGACTTTTTGTCGGCCTCGAAGAGGTACTTACAAACCATCAGATAGCAAATTTGAGAGTTTTAGAGAATTTTAACTAGACGAAGTTGACGGGGAAAAGGACAACATCACAGATTGTGTGTGTGTGTGCTATCATGACATTTATGAATAATTCATACTAAAAAGGGAAACATATTAAAACTGCACTTACTGCAGTTAAATTAATATATTAGATATTTTTCAGTTTAATTCTGCCTTTTTTTAAATTCAATTAAATAATTCTGCATCCTGTTTGCCACCAAAACTGGCTTAAACTGAATAGAAAAGGCTAAGAAAAGGTACAGAGATGTGAGTAGGGGAATAAGGAGAAGGTCAGTTGAGCAATACCTTATGTTTTGTGTGAGTATTGTGTGTGTGTGTGTTGTGTGAGTATTGTGTGTGTGTGTGTGAGTTGTGTGTGTGTGTGTGTGTGTGTCGTAGTGAGTGTGTGTGTGTGTGTGTGTGAGCTGTGTGGTGTGAAGTGTGTGTGTGTGTGTGTGTGTGGGGTGTCGTGTGTAAGTGGTGGTGTGTGTGGTGTGTGTGTGTGTGTGTGAGTGTGTGCCTGATTGGGTGTGTGTGTGTGTGGGAGTGTGTGGGTGTGTGTGTGTGTGTGTGTGTGTGTGTGTGTGTGTGTGTGTGTGTGTGTGTGTGTGAGTGTGTGTGTGCGAGAGAGAGAGAGAGTGTGAGTGTGTGTGTGGTGTGTGTGTCGTGTGGTGAAGTGTGTGTGTGTGTGTGTGTTTGTGAGGGTGTGTGTGTGTGTGTGTGTGTGAGTGTGTGTGAGTGTGTGATGTGTGTGGGTGTGTGTGTGTGTGTGTGTAAGTGTGTGTGTGTGTGTGTGTGTGTGTGTGGTGTGTGTGTGTGTGGTGTGTGTGTGTGTGTGTGTGAGTGTGTGTGTGTGTGTGTGTGTGTGGAGTGGGGTGTGTGGTGTGTGAGTGTGTGTGTGTGTGGGTTGTGTGTGTGTTGTGTGTGTGTGTTGTGTTGTGTGTGTGTGGTGTGTGTGTTGTGTGTGTGTTGTGTCTCAGGTTGTGTGTATGTGTGTGTGTGTGTGCGTGTGTGTGTGGGGTGTGTGTGAGTGTGTGTGTGTGTGTGTGGTGGAGTGTGTGAGTGTGTGTGTGTGTGTGTGTGTGTGTGTGTGAGTGTGTGTGAGTGTGTGCTGTGTGTGTCTTGTGTGTGTGTGTGTGTGAGTGTGTGTGTGTGTGTGAGTGTGTGTGGTCGGTCTGATGAAGTGTGTGTGTGTGAGTGTGGTGTGTTGTGTGTGTGTGTTGTGTGTTGTGTGAGTGTGTGTGTGTGTGTGTGTGTGTTGTGTGAGTGTGGTGAGTGTGTGGGAGTGTGTGTGTGTGTGTGTGTGAGTGTGTGTGTTGTGTGTGTGTGTGTGTGGTGTGTGTTGTGTGTGTGTGAGTGTGTGTGAGTGTGGTGTGGTGTGTGTGTGTGTGTTGGAAATACCTGCAATTTCACTGGCTCATAGGACTGGAATTACAAAGCCAGGCGAGCAGGCAAGAAAACATCATTGCTATGGCTTTTGCCCTT
Organism: Sinocyclocheilus anophthalmus; assembly: GCA_018155175.1. Lineage (NCBI taxonomy): Eukaryota > Metazoa > Chordata > Actinopteri > Cypriniformes > Cyprinidae > Sinocyclocheilus > Sinocyclocheilus anophthalmus. Next base: position 109,107 of record JADLZN010000149.1, read on the forward strand.
CCTTCTTTGCTCCTTTCCACTCTCTCTCTTTTGCTTGGCTGCCACACTGAGACAATGGAGCCCTAGAGAATACCAGTACTGTGGTGAATTATTCAAATGAGACACAGCAGCAAAGCAAGGACGGAGGGAGCGAGAGAGACAGAGGGAGAGAGAGAAGAGGAGGAGAGAGAGAGAGAGAGAGAGAGAGAGTGAGAGTGACAGCCAGGAAAAGAGGGAGACTGAGAAATGAAAGTGTGTATAAGAAGCATAGATATAGTGTTTATTTTGTACTTATTGGCACAGTACTTTGTGCCATTGGTTAGATTTAAGATATTCAAATTTTACTCAAGTGAATAAATCAATTCAAATAGTAAAAAAAATGTATATCGTTATTTACTTGCCCTCATGTTGTTCCAAATCTGTATGTTGTTATTTAATTTTTCTGTGAAACACAGAAGAGGACATTTTGAAAAATATTTACAGTATTAATGAAGTAAATAATGACAATGTTCACTTTAGATAAACTATTCCCTTAAATTACCCTTTTTAAAGGACTTTAAAGAAATAAAAATTAAGAAAATTAAATGATATATATACTAAATACTCCATATATGCTTTTTTAGTATAATGAGGATAAAATGTAATTGTCTTAGCATTTTACGGTTTATTTTTAGGTTGCACTTTTCTCTTTGTTTCTCGCTGTGTTTCTGCATGTACATGAGTGCTGTCTCCTCCACACAGTCACCTTTCTTGCACTAGTGTGATCATGCTACAGAAGAGGGAGAAAAAAAGCAACTTGTGGCTATGCGTATCGGAGAGTGTGAAATATGTGTGTGAAAGTGTGTGTGGAGGGGGGGAGGGGTGTAGCAGACAAAAAAATAATAATTATAACATGAGCTAACATGGCATGTCTTGCTGTTTCTTCAATTACAGCGTTTGAGCTGGCATTGACTTTAAAAGTGGATGATCATGTCGTCCAACATGATTGGACAATTTTCCCAACAGCTCCGTGTGTTTCAGGCTGCTTTCACACCAGCACTTTTGGTGCACACCCGGGTTCGATTGTGAACGCGGTCTTCCGAACTCAGCTGTGCACCCGCAAACCGTACCTGAGTTCGCTTAAATGGGATGGTCTGGGGCAGGCCCGGACTGGCCATTGTTTTATATACGTTCCTGTCAAACGGTTTCGAACAGAGTAATCGATGCGCGGGACTCAGTAGGCCAATTTCACAAGAATCGGAAGTTACGTCACCGCTGGGTAAAATATGCTCTGTTCTCAAATATCGCTTCTTATCTCTTCTTTTCTGTTTTGTCTGTTTTCCAAGTTGCTGTTATGTCATCTACAAAGAAATGAATTTGTATTTGATTGTAGTTTATACGGACACTCAGACCGTGCTCAAATTTACCGGCCGGTGGTTTTAATTCACCAGCTTATAATTATATAATAAAAAAGATCACATATGTATTTTATTATAGAAATACATTATAGAAAATGCAGATCCACGATGTGTGAGATGACAATAAAAAATAATAAATATATTAGAATAAAATAAACATTACAGTGTTATAATAGTGTTTTATAATTAATATACATTGATAACTATTATATATGACAATAAAATAAATACGTATTGTATAATATAAACATATCATACAACTTCACTCTCTCTTCTCTCTCCTCTCCTATCTCTTCTCTATTATATATATATATATATAGTATATTTGATAACTATATTGTAATCATATATAATATTATAAGGTCACGCATGTGCTGATAGCGCTGAAGTAAACTAACCCTGAAGCATAACCTACTCTGGAGAAAGGTTATGTTCAGAGATTAAGTTGCTATTGCTACTTACACACCCTGAGAGTTACCTCCGTATTTGGAACCGAAAGCTGAGTTTATCCGCTTGCTTACCCTTAAACATACCCGGGTATGTCACATAACCTGCTTTCTGGAATACCCCCTGGATCTGCTCATGCACGTAATTCTGATACATGCAAAGACTATCCATTATGACATGTAGGCATTTTTCATTTATTTATGTACACAATAATAATATTTTACATTTTAATCCTTTAATTTCTAATTATAAAACATTTTTGTGTGCTGCTGCGCATCCCTGTGTGTGTAATCAGCAGAGTGTACGCGTGTTGTGCACCCGCCTATAGGCTCTGGAAATAACAATAAATAAATAAATATTGCGCCAGACTTTAGACCAGGTTTTTGTTGGTCAATGACGCAGTCTATTTCAGTTGCCTCAAAATAGCAACGCGCCAGCAATGTGCCTGAACACAGCTCGTTTTCAGACCAGCACGCCCATGGGCGCACAAATGGGCACAAATGCATTTGCTATTTAAACAACGTGGCGCAGGACGTGAAAATGACAGCTGCATCGGGCTGAAACTAGCAAAAAACACTTGCATCGCGCCTGACGCTGCATTGTGCCGGGTGTATGATAGGGCCCTAAAAGTCTACAAATATGTATAAGATCACCCTGTTAAAACTGGACATACAGCTCATAACCATACAGAGGCCGACTTCTTATTTCTCCCAAACACTGCTCTTTCCTTTCACCCCTCCTTGATTCCTCATTGTGCTAGCTCTCACAGGCCCTTTTATTTATGATATTATTTACCTAAATTATTGAAGAAGTGCATAAATGGCTTGAATCTCTGCTCAGCATCACCCTCCAGTCAAGCCCTGGCATGCTGCCATTCTCACAGCCTTTGGAGCAAATCTCCCTCATGAGCCTCGGCTGGCACAAGGGTACAGATTTAAACAGGGTAGGATTGACAAGCAATCAAATTCTAGAGACAAGAGAGTGAAAACAAGAACATCTTATCCCTCTCATGAAAAAGAAGAAAAGTAGTGGTTCGTAAGTCAATTTCTAATACTATTGTCTTTCACTTCAATCTCAGAAGAAAAAAGTTAGTGAGGTGGAATATAGAGTCTCGTAAGAGAACAGCATTGTGGTGAAAAACAGCCCCCTGAATCCACACCTGGAACTCAATAGATATTCATGAACTTTCTCGTATTTAGAGAAGAAAATAACTTAATACCGACCGTGTCGGTGGAATAATAGACATTCCTGGCTGACTTGCAGCCCTTCCAAAAATGAGTGTAATTTTTCTTGTCTGCTCAGGTGTTTCAGCAACCTCGTCTGTGAGCTGAGAGGGTGGCGATGCTCACGGCATTTCAATAAGAGAGAGGGAAGGTGAACGTTAGAGAGAGATGGGGCGGCATAGCTGTTAACTGTAAAGGTGAACTTCTCAAAGGTGATCTGCATAGCAAAGCTATAGCAAAACAGCTCCAAACAATCAAATCTACAAGATAATAATAATAATAATAAGAAAAACAAATAAAGCAATGTTCAAAGGCTTCCTATTACCGGATCTTACACTATCAAAAAGTACCATAACCAAACTCCATCCATCAAACTACATTTAATATTGCGTTAATGAAAATAGTATAGATATCCTGTTCTATATATATATATATTCTTTTTTTTACTTCAATTTTCCCCAAACTTTCTTAACGTCGCAGTACCATGGATAGTCCTTCACTACAGCAGGGCTGTCGCCGTGGAACAACTGTAAATGGTGTGATCCACTCAGTACTTTTAAGATCACTAAGTTCGACGTATACATGTGCTGGTATCCGTCATGCTAATAATATCACGATATTGACAGCATGAATTGTTAATCGTTGACCATTCAATACAGTGAAAGTTTCATTACAAATTATGCAATTTTTTAAATGCCTTTAATAGACGTTTCCCTCACTGGTCACAATGCACCACACAGCTGCCGCACTCATCCCACGTGAACCGCCCGGATGAAAGTGCACATTCACTCTCTGACAGCAGATGCGCTGAACAGCAGAAATGCAGCCGTTGCCCCGGAAACAAAGCAGCTGCAGCGCCACTTTCTGAAACCTCTTTAAATGATTTAAACAGCCATTCAGATTTGTGTATTCGCTATGGTGCTCATCACAGCGCCAAATACTTACATATTTAGACTTATAGGCCATTTATTTTCAAACTTTTTACATTTGAATCTGGACTACAACATGCCCTAGATATTGTTTGAAAATGTTTTGATTCTTTATTATTCAGTCACACTTTGCATTAAGGCCCCATTAGTTAACATTAGTTAATTTATTAGTTAAACTGCCAATGAAAAATTATTCTAAACATTCATTAATCTTAGTTAATTTCAATATTTAATAACACATTGTTAAAATCAAAAGTTGCAATTGTGTTATTTAATGAGCTAACATGAACTAACAGTTGTATTTTTGAACAAAGATTAATAACTTCTGTAGCAAATGTAGCTATTGCTCATTGTTAATGTTAGTGCATTAACTAAGGTTAACTAATGAGATCTTATTGTAAAGTGCTACCTATTGTTTATAATTCTTTTGCACTTTAATCTGTGTAAAACTTTTAACTTTATACATTTTTGTGTATTGCTTTATTGTATTTAAATGTTCAGTTTCTTTTTGTTATAAGAAAAAAAGTTATTAAACCTGTTAAACTTTATTATACAACAACTTTACTTTTTTGCACTAAAATTTCAAGACATGAGACAAGCAGTAGCAATTAATCGCAACATGAAAATTAACTGACCTTAACTGAACTTGTCATGATTAAGGACTTTTGTGTTTCCTTCTGTTTCTGTTCCCGTCTAACTTCCGTTGACCTAGTTTCCCCTTGATTACTTTAGTTAGTTCACCTGTGTCTTGTCATTAGACTCATTTGCCTGTGTATTTAAGTTCCTGTCTGATCAGTTTCAGTTTGTCGGAGGCCGATCCGCCTACGTGTATCACCGGCCTGCCTGTACGTGGAGTTACCTATTTGTGGAATTATTAAAGACTGTTTAACATCATCTTCGTCTCCGTGCCTGTTCTCTGACACAGTACCGTGAGGGTTGGGAGGGTTACTTTTAAAATGTATTCCGTTACAGTTACAAATTACTTAATTTAAAAAGTGTTCAGTAACGTAATCCAAGTATCACAATATAAAAGTAATGTAATCGGATTACTTAAAGTTACTGTAAATAAGTCAAAAAAAGCAATATCTAAGTACTTTTATTTAATTATGACTTTAAAATTAAAACTAATAAAAACTATAGAAAATCTATTTGAAACTATTAAAAATCGTGTCTTGTTTCACCATCTAGATATTACAGGCCCTGTATTTATATAAAAGACTATGCAGACATCTAGTGGCTATACAGTTTAGTTTGAGGAGAATAACTGTAGACGGGTGTTATTTGCGCACGCACCAGCAGGTGGCTCACGTGAGTCAACATGAGTGTCAACAGAACCAGGAATGAAGCATGAAGCATGATGCATGATGAACCAGCGCAAAATAAAAATTTGTCAATATACTAATTTATTTAACTTTAAATTAAACAAATGTAACCCTGATAGTATCCCCATCTTTTACAAAATGTAACTGTAACCTGAAAACGTTTTTTTTTTATGTAACTGTAACGGATTACAGTTACTAGATTTTTGTATCCTGATTACGTAACGCTGTTATGTGTATTCCTTTGCTCCCCAACCCTGACCGTGACAGAACTTGACTAGGTAATAACAAAGCTAATATTTCAGTGAATAAGCCAGTTATTTATATTTCAGTGGGGAATGCCTCTTTGCTTTCTCTTTTTCTTTCATTATTTTGTAATCCTCTGTCCTGTCATGTCTCACATCTATGGCTTCAGCATGAATAAAACATTTCTTTCAGCTCTGGAGTGGACTGCATTTTCTCTCATTATTCCCCCCTTATTTTTCCCTCCTTTGTCTCTATGCCCCTCCCATCCATAGCTCTTCTGTACTGTCATCTTTTCATCTTTTCAACCGGTTCACCTCCTCTCTCTCCCAACACTGTCTGAGAAATTAAATTCTAAACACCCTCCAAGGGTGTCCTTAACCGCTTCTCAACAGAATACATATCGGTTGTCTTCCAAAGTCACCCAAGACTTCCATTGTCAAGTGCTTCTACATGAAAATCTGCTGATTGAAACAATGAATTTATCAAAAGGTGAAAGGAATGTGTAAAGGATACATAATGTAATTTCTATATCCACATTATTACCCTCTGTAGTGGGAATTATTTGGAATCAATTATTAAAGATCATAAAACTTTCTTATAGGATTCTGACATCTAAGGGGGAGTAACGATTATTTATTTCCTTTTTTCATTAACTTTACATTCTCAGAATCACTTAAATGTGTATTAATACACTTTCTATAATCGTTTACTGGTGCCTTGGTTGAATTGTTTTCATAATTTAATTAATGGCAGCAGAATGTCACAATATTAGTTTGTGCCATCCCTGTGTTTTAGGCACCATGAAAGTGGCTTGGCTCTTAGCGGTTATCCATGTTCTGGATAAGAGTGCTCAAACCGAAACTGAACCATGCCACAGAGGCTGGCTTCTTTTTGAAAGTTGTGAAAACACTATTGTGGAGTTTTTCTTTTTGCGTTGAGGCCAAGGACAGAAAAAAATATATTTGAAGTAATCTCTTATTCATTCTTGCTCTGCTGAGAAACCCGGACATGTGAAATGCGCATGTGTTTTCTTCACTTGCAGTGCTTTGAGCTCTCTTGGCCATCGTTCCAATCAGCTGTGAGCAAAATGACACGATACAGTCACTCTCGCAGTTTCTTTTAAAAATTAAACTTTTCTTTTCCAAACTAAAGGGTATAATATAGTCAGGATTTGAAAGACAAAATCTTCTTTTAGTGATGATTATTATTATTATTATTATTTATCATTCATATACATTTTATACCCTTAATCCATTACATGTGAGCAATTTTAGTTTAATCATTATTAAGCATTTAGTTTGAATTAATATAAATACATTCAGATAATATGTACTATAAATATACTTTAGACTCAAAAGATAAACTACATGTTAAATTACATGATGGATGACGCGTCTCCACTTCCTTCCACTACAGAAAAGTGAAGCCAAAACATTCTCAGTATGGCCGCTGTCATCTTGCAAAATGACGTCATCTGGAGCCAGAGTCTGCGCAGTAGTGATCGTGAGGTGGAGCCGCGGTATTAAAGTCCCACCCAAACTCCTGCAGACCCAATCACAAACACACAATCATGACGCCACACCCCATTTTTATAGCATCAAATAACAATCTAAAAGCAATTAGAAAAGCATACCAGTTGCCATCCGTGTGATAAGAACTACCTAAAATGATGGAAACCATCTTTGGGAAAAAAGTATTTGAAGTGTAATTTGATATTTTAGTTTGGCTCATGTCCCATTTGTTTACATGGAGAGGGTGGGGTTTATGACCTATACTGCAGCCAACCACCAGATGGCAATCAAAGTGTTTTGGCCTCACTTTTCAGGACGTGTACGGCCAGTATTCCTTAAAATATTAACTGATAATTAATATTTTATAATATAATCAAAGATATAAGCTAATTTACTTAAACCTCTCTGTTTTTCCATGCAGAGACACGATCCCTTGAGAAATAACAAAACCATAACCAATATTTAGTAAAATTTTACAGTCATTTTTTCTTGACAATGGCATTTCTTCTAACCCCACAATGATTGCAAATGTCCCCTCAATAAAACAGGAGCAGAAGGATTAACAGATCTTAAACTAATAAATTGTTTTACTATAAGGATAGGACATTCGCTCTTCCAGTGTCCTTCTTTAAAACAAGAACAACACATGGAGTCAGATACTATGTTTGAGGAGGCTGGCCATCTATAATTTTGTTACATGTGTTGAAAATTTCCAAGGCCACAATAACCAAACCAGCCAAACTAGAAATAAACTACAATGTAATCAGGGACAATGTTTTTTTTTTTATATCTTTTTTCAGAGCAGTAAACTGCGATTTCTGCAATAAACTGTGAAGACGCCTAAGAGGACAGCTGATCACCCTTGCGCAAGTCACCTTTATTTGTGTAGCGCTTTATACAATACTGATTGTGTCAAAGCAGCTTTGCAGTGTTAAACAGGAAAATAGTTTGTCAATAATGCAAGAAGACAATGACAGAGTTGGTTTACAGCTAAAGTCAGTTCATTGATGATTCAGTGATGCCATCTTCCAGTTCAGCTCTCTTCCAGTAGTGTCTGTGCAATCAGTGAAGCAACCCACGTGTAACTATGTGTCCCCCACTGTTGAGAGTTTGCAAGTGCCTTGGTGGAAGAGTGGATTAACATCACACAGCTGGAACCGCAATCTGGGCAGGTCCTGATGAGGAGATGAAATGTAGTGCTTAAAGCAGCAGGTTGCCAAACATGACACTTTAGAGATAGACCCCCACTCTTGTTCAGTTTTTGTCTCAGTTTTATGTCTAACTTTTTATATTAAAGGTGACCTATTATGCCCCTTTTTACAAGATGTGAAATAAGTCTCTGATGTCCCCAGAGTGTGTATGTCATTTTAAGCTCAATACAGCCATATAATTTTTTGCTTATTAAATTGCACTTTTAAGGTTTGAGCCAAAACGCTGTTTTTGTGTTTCCCTTTAAATGTAATGAGTCTGGTGCTCCACCGGCATCCCTTTCCTAGATGCATACCGGTGTTACGGTTTAACTGGTAACTGGTTAAAGTATATTTATGGAGTCTCAGACAAAGGTAAATTTGTGGCTACTATGGTTTAATTACAAACGTTATCGTTAAACTATATTTACTATAGTAAAAACATGGTACATTTTCGTCAGAGACTAGCTGAGGTCTGTTTTATCTCTAGTGAGTAGTTTTTCTCAATCGCTTTGGCACATTTTTCGAAACAGTCTTAACATTCTCTAAACTGTAAGTGCAATTGTCAAAACTGTTTGCTGGAACATCAGAACTTTATTGCATGTCTGTAAAATGTAGCAACTCACTCGAAACATTTAATTCATGCTTCAAAACCCAGTTATTGTGTCAGTTACTTGGCCAATGCCACCAAAATAAAAAGTGCTTTTGTTGACCTGGAATATTGTTATATGCAAAATTACTTTTGTATATCCATTGTATTTCATATTTTGTTTTGTAGACCATTTCCCTGCTTTTAACTACAACAAGCATTTCAGTTCCCTTTCATGGGAACTTCGAACTGCTTCCTCTAGGTGTCGCTATGGGGAATGCCTCGTCGTGTCCCGTGTCTGAAGCCTACATTGAAAACACCAACTTGTTTGGCCGGCGACAGCCATGACGTCACTACCGCCGCGACTAGTACAAAATAGGCGCCGTTAGCGCACATCATCACTTTCTTCGTCTTCACTGACCGTTCTGTTTGAAGCGTGCATTCCAACAGCAAAGTAAGAGCCTTTCTTTTCCTACTATGGTGAGCACTAGCGGAGCATTTAGAAAGTGTGTACATCCGTGCCAGCGGTTCCCGACACCCGATGATTCACACGATCTATACGTTGTTTGTTTGGGCAAAGAGCACGCAATGTCCTCGAGGGGGCAATCTGCGTGCTCTGCGAGCGTTTTCCAATGAAAAAGCTCCGTTCTCGTTTGTCTCCCTCTTCTCTGTGGAAGGGACACACCCATCGTTTCCCCGGGGCTCGGTACCTTCCGCTGCTGAGGCACGGAGGAGAATGAGCTCGTGGGGATCTCAGGTGGACCTAGCCGATGAGGCTGAAGGGGGTGTTCCCCTCTTCCGCGCATCGGTGTCGGGTGAGAGACAGCCACTGGACGATGATATCTTCTCTTTGATATCATCTGATCCAGGGGCCAGTGATCAGTTGGGCCCAGCCCAACAAGAGCAAGGTATGGATGTGGAGAGTGAAGAAGCCGAGGCTGAGCTTTCCCAGTCCACCTGTCCTGCGTATGGTGAGCTGCTAGAGGTAATGGATAGGGCCACGGCGAGGCTCAAATTACCGTGGAAACGAGCCAGGGAGATGACGTCGCGAGGTCGCCTCGACGAACATTATCTCTCTGACCATAGACCTCCAGCTCAAGTGAGCCTTCCTTTTCTTCCTGATCTCCATACAGAGATCAAGAACAAGTGGAAGAGGCCGTTTTCCTCACGCATATATCAGTCTCAGCATACGAGTTATGCGAACATCGAGTCGATGCGCGAAAGCGGCTATGAGATGATGCCCCGGTGGAAGAGACGCTAGCCAGCTACCTCTCTCTGGGGGAGACGTCATCTCTCAAAACTCCCTCCTTGTCATTCGTGCCCCTTCAAGCCACATCTCGCATGAACGGCAAGGCGTACGCAGCGGCAGGTCCGGCTGTGGCTTCGTTGCACACGATGGCGGTGCTTCAGGCCTATCAGGCTTACCTGCTGAAGGACCTGGATGAGGGGCAAGGCCTTTCCTCTGCCGGAACGGCTGAGCTACGGCGCACCACAGACTTGGCCCTCCGAGCTACTAAGCAGGCAGCCTCTGCCATAGGCAGAGCGATGGCTGCTATGGTGATGACGGAGCGGCAGTTGTGGGTGAACTAGGCGGACATCGGGAAGAAGAAAGGGGCTTTCTTCTCGATGCCACCGTTTTGCCCTCTGAACTTTTTGGTACATCCGCTGAGACGGTGGTCAAAAAGTTCAGGGAGGCGAAGGCGCGCTCAGCAGCGTTCAAATCCTTCATTCCACGAAGGTCCAGGTTTGAGCCTGAACAACCCAGGGGTCCTGGCCCGTCAATGTTTGAGGATCAGAGACGGGCACAGAGGTCTAGTGTCGCGACTCGCGCCCCGCCTTCACATGTGGGTGGGGGTAGGAAGTATTGTGGGTCAAGGGGAGGCAGGCGAAACCCGATGGGTGAGACCTGGGCAAGGCGCCAGCGTTTTCGTCCGGGTCAGAGTAATACTTATGTATTCACGCTCTCCCGCGGAGGGTGTAACATCTACCCTGTCCTCCCCTTTTTTCCAATTCCCTTTTATGACCACCATCTCCAGCTGACCGAGGTTAGCTGTAAAAATTTTTTCAAACAGTCTCCTACTGGGCCCATGATGTTGTTCTATGGCTAGATCATAGTAACCGCCTGACTGATGGTCCGGTCAAAAAATCCCCGGACAGAGCCCCGGCAACAAGGCTCGTGGTGGGTGAGTATGATTCATATATCATGAGAGCATGTATACTAATGAGAGACTGAGGTGGTCATGTGTAATAAATGTAGAGTTACCTGCAGCGGATGATCCGGTCAGGAGATCCTTGGAGCAGAGCTCCAGCACAGAGGTCATGGGTGTGAGTACGATCCAAATATCATGATATCTATATATCGAGGGCAGACCGAGATGGCTGTGTGTGTAACCTTCTATAGTTCCATTGCAGTGTTTCCCGGGACCTGTACGTTTCTGTCCCTTGCTAGACGCCCTCAATCAGGTGCCGTTGCTGGGCTCAGAGGCCAGGTGCTCTACTTGCAGTAGGCATGCCACTCGTCGACATATGTCCAGACGGTAAGAAAAGCCGGGCTTTGGCTTCATACCTCTTGGATCATGCGGCCGAACACGGGCTTTTGCGGGAGCCTTCGTGAACATCAGACCCCCGGTGCTACGCTGCAAGGCACCCAGACGGGCCTGGTCACCCCGAGGGGCTTCCTGTCCACCGGCGTACTCCTTCTTGCTGACGCATCGAACAGGAGGTACGGGGGCATCACCAGAATCCTCCATCACCCCCCTCTATCGCCTCCTGGTGTACGTCTTGTCCTAGGCAGGGCTCCCATACCACTGAGATTGCGAGCCGGCCTTTCCTTCTGGCCGATATGGTCGGGGTTTCCATGACTATAATAGTCCACGTAAGCAAGGGTTTGCGATTTCGCAAATTCCCGTAGTGGGGATTGTGCCACGTGGAAGCTGTGCGCATTCTCTAAAATCCACATAGCTGGTAATGGCAACGGTTGCTTTTGTCCCATTTTTAGTGTAAAATTCCACTTAGGTGTAAAAAAATGGGCCAACTGGGGGAAAAGGAGGGTGTCAATTGGCCCCTTTTCTCTAAATCCTGTGAAGGTCGGGTTGTAACCATGCTGTCTTCGTTCCCCTTGTTTCAAGTGGATTACACCCGCGGTAACCTGTAATTTCGTCACACACTTACAAGATCACAGTGTCGATCCGTGCCTGTCGCCTACAAGGTGGAGGTAAGGGGGGAAGGTGATAGGCCATGGAACTGTCACCGTAGGGCTAGCCACGGATGCCCTGGAGACGTTACCAACAGTACAACAACCTCTTGACGAACAACGGTTTGAGTCGAAGCAGGTTGAGCCCCTAGTCGAACGGCATCCGACGAAAGTATCTGGATGGCGTGAGATACTGATCATCGTCGCCGTGTTGTTGAAACAAAGGGTAGCGAAGACCAGACTACCTGAAAAAGGCCGCCTTAAAAAAGAACTACAAGAAAAAAAAAAAAACAGGTTGAGAACAGCCACGGTAGTACAATACGAACCCTCTATTGCACAGTTGCGGCCATTCTAAAATCCACGTAGAGAAAGTGGGGAACAAGCAATCTCCGCTCTGCCCATTTATCCATTCCTTCTAAGTGATTTTATGTAATGTTTCATAATCTTTTACTTCTGTCCCATTCTACCAGTTACTCTATCTTATTGTTTTTTTTTTTTTTTTTTTGCCGCTTTTCTAAAATCCACGTACGTGGTGGGTGGGCACGTTAGGCTTTGCCACCCGTCTAAATTCCACCTAGGTGGTAGGTGTGCACGCTATGCTTTGCCACTTCTCTGAAATCCCACGAAAGTGGTAGGTGCGCACTTTCTTCTTTGCCCACCTCTCTAAAAATCCTGTATGGTGAGGGTTACGCGTTTCGGACTTTGTTCCCTGTTTCGGAGAGGGTTAGGCCCCGATTTCCTGGGCTCCTCTCAACCAGTGTGTCTCGCTCGACGCACTCAGAAGGCACTGCCCCCCTCGATATCAAGGGGTACTAAGAGGGTGTCGTCTGGCGAGCAGGATCCTCTCCGAGGAGTTGAATCCCTCGCTCCATGGGCTGTCCTCGGGGTAATGTTGAGCACTGCTCCCCTTTCAGGAAAGGGGTCACCTGGAATGGGAACAGTATTCCTCCGCTGAGGAAAAACGGAGGTGCCTCTTTCATGAGAGGCTTGAGCTCGCTGTCTTCCAGAAAGACCTCGAACCAGCTGCATCAGTAGGTTTGGGCCTTCCTCCGCCTCCCTGATGCGCTGGCGGTGTGGCTAGCCTGCAGTATGCTACCCCTTTGATTTTTAATCATGCTGCTGGTTGGGGCCCCCCCTCTCGGTGAGAGTTGGGTTGGGCTCCCCCAGCTAGAATGAGCTACTGCCAGCCGGGGAAAACCCGGCATTAGTAAGGGTCGAGCCCCCTGGGTGTCTGAGGACCAGGCGTGTGTTCCCACGCCGAAATTGTTACTAGCTGGTTCCGCTAGTTGGAACGTGCTGCGGGTCGAGTCCCCTTCTCGGTGAGAACTGGGCGTGTTGCTCCCCCAGCTGATAACTGCTAGCTGTTCCACCAATGGAGCGTGCTGTAGGTCGAGCTCCCGCTGAATGGATGTCTGCTCCCTCAGCTACAGGTTCGCGGCTAGCCACGCCAGCGTGATAGCCGTAGGTGAGACTGATGACTACTCAGAGTTCCATCTATAGGCTGCCCTCCAGAAATGCCACGAGAACCCCCTAGAACGGTTCTATCCATCTACATATGGACATTCTAAAATCCACATGGTGGTAAGTATGCACGCTGAACACTTTGCGCACTTTCTAAAATCCACATTGTGGTAAGTTCGCACGCTAGTTCTTTTCGTTCTTTTCTAAAATCCTATATGGTAAGAGTTACGCGCACAGCTTCGTTCTCTTTTTCTGAGGGGTCTAAAACCCCGGTTCTGCCTGGGACCCACTCCTCATGGTATCCTCGAATACCTGCTCTGACAGGGTGTTTCCACTAGAGGCCTGTTGAGACAGGTCCTTCTGCAGAGTGAGGTAGCCCTGAGTGACAGGCCGAGACTAGTAATTGATCCAATAAGTAGGATCTTGGTCGTATTCCCTGGAAGGAATCTTTCATGATTCTAGGCCCTGGCGCCACCTCTAAGGAGGCTTCTTTTTTTTTTTTGGCACAGCTGGTACGGTGGCCCTTGCCGTCCCGCAGTTCTGGGCACCGAGTCAGCCGCCCTCATTACACCAGAGGTTGATCTCGAGAGATTGATTCCCGTGGTAGACTATTGGTAGCCTGAGTTCTACTACCAATCTTGTCCCAGTGGGACCTGCACACTGTGAGGCTCTAGTAATGTCCCTTGGCAGCCTAGGCTTCTGGCCGTAGGGAGTAATGTCACTGACAGCCGGCTAAGTCCCATACATGGGCGACTCCCATGGCTATGGTTGAGTTGGTACTTAGTGTTCGCCATGGTTCTGGCTTGCACTCCCCTCAGCATGGCGGCGTGGGTATACCGTTCCCCATAGTGATCCCTAGAGGACGCAGTTCGAAGTTCCACGAAAGGGAACGTCTCGGGTTACTTATGTAACCATGGTTCCCTGAGGGGAACGAGACACTGCATCCTCTAGTTTTTGTGCCATGCTGCGGACACAAGCTTCAGACGAAGAAGTGATGATGTGCACTACCGGCGCCTATTTTGTACTAGTTGCGACGGTAGTGACGTCATGGCTGTCGCCGGCCAAACAAGTTGGTGTTTTTTCAATGTAGGCTTCAGACACGGGTCACGACGAGGCGTTCCCCATAGCGACCCCTAGAGGACGCAGTGTCTCGTTCCCCTCAGGGAACCATGGTTACATAAGTAACCCGAAACGTTTTGTCTGTGTATGTGTCACATTCTTGTTTAGATCTGTTTTTGGTCTGTTTTCTTGTCTTGTTTTCTGTTTTGGTCTTGTGATCAGTTTTCTAGTTTGGTAGTTAGTTCTACTCTCCTTTATTCCCTGTCTGTTTGTTTTCGATGGTTTCTGATTAATTAGAGACCTCAGTTCAGGTGTGCCTTGTTAAATAGCTTTTAAGTTTTCTGTGTATATAAGCCCTCAGTTTGAGTTAGTTCTTGGTTCTGTATTGTCTTTATGTCAAGGGTGTTCATGCTAGTTTGGATTCTCCCGTTGTCTCCTGCATTTCGATTTTCTTATTAAAGACTTTGAATCAGCACTTCCTCGTGTGTTGTGACTAGAGCACACCAGAAACGTGACAGTATCGCACTGAGCATTTTAGATACATAGTTCAACAGTAGGTAAAAATTTATTGGGAAAAGTCAATACTGTAGTTGTCAGGAAACACAGACTCAGAGAGTATGGTGAATACACACTAGAATGTTGACTGAAGAACACTGTGAACAAGATGAGTATTTTTTGCAAACAGCAACAGAGCAGAGGGTGAAGAACAGTCCGATGCTGGCTGAGCTCAACCAAACACACAATATTCCTGACTGTCGCTGTTAACAATGGGAAAGGACATGTTTCTCTTACAGGTCTGTGAAGGCGAACACGAGGAGAAGGTGTTAGGCTTGTAACATTCCTCCTTGTTCAACAATCGTAGTGATTGTGTGGGGCACACTCCATATATGATTCCAAACCTGGTTGCTTGTCAAGATTGGGATTCCTATTTCATTACAATGGTAGGCTAAGTAGGGTTGCAAAGGGGCAGAACATTTCCAAAAACTTTTCTTTCCCAGAAAGTTTCCAAAAATCCTTGAATGTTTCCAGAAATTCTGCAAAGCTTCTGGAAATTTATAGGAAACTTTCCACCCCCTTTGCAACCCTAATGGCAAGCCAACTTAGCAGACATTACAATAATTCCATGTCAAATATTTATGGAATATACATGCATGTCTGACAGATTTTGATGGATTGAATGGACCATTTTGCATGTAATGGATCACACACTGAAAGAATAGAAGTTGTGAAGAGTTTGAAAATCTCACTGAGAATCAACTCATCAGTCTTGATCAACAAGCCATGTGCAATTAGTTAAACAACGCACCTTGGCAAGACCAGTCTCTTCATTCCCTTTGGTTCTTGGATATTATTTAGAGTGATCCACTGCACAGAAATCATCAAGTTTAAAAACCTCTGTCAGAGAACAATGCAACTGAAGGGAATCCCCAGAGATGAAACGCAAACACAAACCTCCAGATCATTGCTGAACTGGAGCATCTATATAAAGTTTCATAACTGTTAAGAAACCATACAAGGGCTAAATATGTAACTGTCCCAGTGAGATTGTTCGAAGGGGCAATATCACAAATAATTTAGGGGAGGGTCCCTCAACTGAAAACTATACAGAACACAGTAGGCCATTTTAAAGTGTTTATATAAATAATCCAATCCACAGATCACTACAGCACATGCATGAAAAACAGTCAATAAAGTCTTTTTGAGTGCAGAACAGCCCGTTGTGTGTATCATTAATCAAAGTCAATGACAAAAAAAACAAACAAGAAAAAAACAACAACATAGTAACTGTACTATGGTTGGTTACAAATTAATAATGGATGGTTCGTTCAAGTCTGAGTCTAACTGCATCACTGTAAAAAAGTGTCCTGTAAATTAATGGTAAAATATGGGCAGCTGCAGTTGCCAGTGATTTACTGTTAATTTTACAGTTCTTTACTGTAATCTACTTTTACATCATGTTACAATAAAAATACCACTAAATTAAAACTCGAGTTTTAACTCATTTCATTTGCAGAAACCAACTGCACTTAGATTGGCCAACTGCAATTTGTTTATAAACTAATATTTCTAATGTATAAGTAATGTGAGCATATTAGTACAGAGAACATATTTTACTTAGATCAGTCAGAGTGTTGAAGTAACACTGAAGAAGTGATGCAGTTATTAATTAAATGAGGATTGAGCATTAGTGATGAAAACCTGCTGTTAACAAGCAGAATCACTGAAGGAAAGAGAAACAAGAACAGATAATAACTTACAGCCAAAGCCAAAGATGAAATCAACTGAAAAATAAAACACATTAAATCTCTCAAGAGCTCAGCAGCAGATGATTAAACAATTCCAAAAACAGCATTAACAGCTTCACTTATCACTAAGCAGTTTGACTTTATTTCCGTCTACAAAAGTTCTTATTGAAATTTTAGGTGTTGGTCTTTCATACATTTCACATCAACATAATCAGTGTTTGCTTTAGTCGGGCTCTTGAACCTTGACATTTTAAAATTAGTGCTTCTCTGGTTGCTATAATTAATAGTGTTTTTTAAGCACAGCTATGGCAAAAAAGCCAAAATAAACTATGATCAGATGAGGCTGATTATATGTTCATCATGAATTAGTCTAATTCACTGATCTCACCCAATGTTTAATCACTTATTAAAGTATGATAAATTAATACACTTAAATTTGCACCATGGAACTTTTTTTTGTTACTAGTCACCATTGTTGAGATTCACTTGCTGATTCTTGATGTCTGTGTTTGGCTAAAGGGTGCTGTAATTCTAAAGGTTTTGTGAATAAAATGTTTATTAAGTCCTTCATAATAGTTTGTCATCTCATAGAGTCATACAGCTATCTTAAATAACATGAAACTAATAATAAACCGCAGCATATCATTAAAGATTAGCCACTGAATGAGATCAGTGAATCAGACTTTTCTTGCTATAACAAATGTGCTTTACAAACACAGTTACAGCAGCCGGAGAAAAACTAATATTAAAGTATCAAGAGCCCAACTAAAGTAAACACTGATCGCCATAATGGTGAGGTCAAACGAAACATTTTCAATAAAACATCAAAACCTCTGTTAATTATCAATTCTGTTAATTCTCGAATGATTTTTGTAGATATATGACAGATAAACTGTAATAAGTGAAGCTGTTTGTGGAGTTGTTTAATCCTCTCTGCTCTTTAATTTAAGGCTGTGGCTGTATGTCAGTTGCAGTTTTGTTTCTTGTTCCTTCAGTGACTCTGCTTGTTAACAGCAGGTGTTCTTCAGAGTCTGAATTCACTCATTTGTTTTCAATCATTAGGTGCTTCCCAATAACCCTCCTCATTCCTCCGTCCTCCATACAATGATCCAGAAACCGATTGAGCTCGTGTAGGACATCTCAATTCTCTAATGCACCGCGAGGAGGCGAGGATCGAGGAGTGAGGAGGCTTCCTGAGGAGCTATGAGTGAGGATACACAGGTGTATGCTTTGCAGAAGTGTTTTATCAACTTAACGTGATGCATGTATCAATTCTCCTCCCCCTTCACATCTGCACCAAGTGCTAACCATGGCAGAAATTACAAACACACATAAATGTGAGTATTAAGCATGAACTTATTGTAAATGTGGGTTATGTTTTGACAGTGCCTTTAATTTTGATGTATAACATCTACTTTTCAGCAAAGGTTTAATTATGTTTATTTACGTCTCTCGATTTGTGGAGGTTATATTTATATTTTAAAAC
This sequence comes from Sinocyclocheilus anophthalmus, assembly GCA_018155175.1. NCBI lineage: Eukaryota > Metazoa > Chordata > Actinopteri > Cypriniformes > Cyprinidae > Sinocyclocheilus > Sinocyclocheilus anophthalmus. The sequence continues at coordinate 127,379 of JADLZN010000149.1, forward strand.
TATTACAATATAAATAACTATCTCTAATGTTCAAGAATCCCGATGTTCAAGCTAAATCCAGCGATGTAGAGTCATCATTAATTGACGATGCTTTGAAGTGACGTTAAAGGGAGCGAGGAAATATAATTTCACTTGATTCAATTCCTCCGTCCTCGCGTCTTTTTCTTGTGTGCTTCCCTCGCATCCTAAACGGGTGGAGCTAAGACACGAGGAAAGCAAGCGAGGATGCACAAATAAGAATTGAGAAGCACCCACTCTGTCAGGTGGACTATATGAGTAAACTAGTGAATGAGGGTGTAGGGCAGGGGTCTCCAAACTCGGTCCTGGAGGGCCAGTGTCCTGCAGAGTTTAGCTCCAACTTGCCTCAACACACCTGCCTGGACGTTTCAAGTGTACCTAGTAAGACCTTGATTAGCTGGTTCAGCTGTGTTTAATTAGGGTTGGAGCTAAACTCTTTCAGGACACCGGCCCTCCAGGACAGAGTCTGGTGACCCCTGGTGTAGGGTGTGATTTCAGACACAGTCGACTCTGAACGCTGTTAATTCACAGTATACTGCAGAAGGCTACTTTCTCGAAAACAACAAATATTACCCAGAATGCATTGTTTTCTATGGGATTTTACTGTTTTAATGAAAAGAAAAGAATGTTGCCGCTTTTTACAGCAATTTTTTTTACAGTGCACGGCATTGTTTTAGAAAATTGGGATTTCATTCTTTCACTCTACATATCATTCATTCTTTCTTTCATTCTTTCTTTATATAGCCTGTTTAACATGATACCAGGTAGATTTGGCATAAGACTCAACAAATATCAAACAAGAATATAAAAACAAAACTGAAAGAAAAGAAAATGTCTTTATGGCAGGTGTATGGATTGCATCAGCATGTCCAACATTTCTCTACAATGCCCAGGGCTATATTCCCAATTTTCTCCCAGCAACCCAGGTCTCCATGGAAACAAGCCAAAAAGTTTCAACCCTCATTATTATCCAAACACCTTCCCAAAGATACTCAGAGCAAAAGAGCCTCCCTATTCACTGCTGCAGGTTGCATTATGTTTTTTTTCTTTTTGTCAGCTGGCCTGAAGCACCCCAGTGGGCCAAACTGAGACTACCAGACCTGAGAGAGCAGAACCTTAGCTGGCCCTCAGGGCAGTGGGAAATGGACCAACTAGGGACCCTCCTCAGGGGTTTAACAAGCCCCCAAGGACCCTGTGCAGTTGTATCTGTTTACTGGCGCTCTAAGGACTTTCTCATAACGAGTCCATTACCCACAACTGTAATAAGACATAGAAAGATCTCATTTTAAAAAGCAGTAAATGGCATGAAAAAAAACTCTAGTATGGCCAACAACAGGTGCCAGGGTTTTTGATAGACCAATAAATTGCAAACTGTCTGAAAATACAATGATAGATCAAATGTACATAACATAGACAAAAGTAGATCAAACTATGGCATTTTTTTCTGTTGTATTTTTTATTTATTTTTTGCTTAAGCTTAGTGTGTGCACGCTTCAGCTGTACACACTCAGAAAAAGTGCAGGTCAGAACAGCATGAGAATGAAATGTTTAACCGGAAAGACTTTAAAGCACATGCATATAATGCAGTTTCCCTCATTCATGTGTTGAGCGCCACCTCGAGGAGCAGGGAAATCTATTTAGAGCACCTTATTTTATTAATTAAATTATCAATATTTGGCGCCAACATATCGATTCTCGTATCGCACGGAGAAGGACAATTATATATTGCCATATTGATATTTTGTCCCACCCCTAATGCACAGATAAAATAAACAATACAAGGTGCACACCTTTACCTTCGTGAGGACCAAATGTTCACTTGAGAAGAATAAATCCATCAATGAAAACAACTTAACAAACATAGTAAGGGGAGAAGTGTAAAAGGGACAAATGAAGCCAAATGGAAGTATGATAGACAGACAGACGACAGACAGACAGACAGACAGAAAGATAGTAGATAGATAGATAGATAATAGATAGATAGATAGATAGATAGATAGATAGATAGATAGATAGATAGATAGATAGATAGATATAGATAGTTAGATAGATAGATAGATAGAGATAGATAGATAGACAGATAGATAGATAGATAGGATAATAGATAGAAGATAGATAGATAGATAGATAGATGGTGAGATATAGGAGATGCGAGATTCGATGAGATAGATAGATAGATAGATAGATAGATAGATAGATAGATGATAGATAGATAGATAGATAGATAGATAGATAGATAGATAGATAGATAGATAGATAGATAGATAGATACAGACAGACAGATAGAGAGATAGATAGATTCAATCATCAAGCCCCCCCCTCACAGACACATGCAAGATTTGACTGGTGTTACTAACAGACAGTGATGGCATTGAGTGAAAACTTACAGAGCTCAAAGACAATCAGAAAAGGTTGCTAAGCATCTTGCATTTCTCATGACATACTGTTGTGATTAATTGCAAAAGTTCCAGAAAGTTTTAGATTAGAGGTGTTTTCAAACGCTACACTGCTATACTATCCACAGAACTCAAAAAGCAAGCAAGCAAGACTGATTCTCAAGCCTTACGTCTCACATGGAAGGAAAAGAATCGAGTCAGTCTCAACTGTAATAGAAAGATATGTACAGTTAAGTTACAACATATTATTATATAGATTTGTGATATAATGCGTGAATGCAATGTTTTATGATCATTTTTCATGATCAGTTGTTTTTTATTTGTTTTTGCTGCAGCGATCTCACGGCATAAATAAACAAACATTAAATGATGACAGAATTTATTAATTTTTAACATTTAAAATGTTAAACTTTGGTAAAGTGATGAAAGTCTTTGAAACTATTTGAATATGGCATGCAAATTACTTTTATAAACTTTTATAATGTTACATTAATCGGTTAAATCTGTTCTACTTTCAAAGAGTGTGTACTTTCTTTTTCCTGTACTGAGTGTACTGTTCTGTTTAAAAGGGTTGTTTTGTTGTTGTAGGGAAACAAGTAGCAAACATCCCGTCCATACTAAAGTCACTCCTTAACAGGCCACAGTATCTGAATGATCTAACCTGAGCTTTATGCCTTCAATATTTCATGAGTTTGGCCTCCCAGCCATACAAGAGCTCTGATTGTTACTTCCACCACAAGTTCTGAAATATGGATGAGACTGTGTTCAGCCGTTTACCCAGGCCATTTGACAGATGTACAGGTAGCCTAAATAATCCACAGACTCACAAACATAAAACTGTGTATGCACTCTTCACCTCCCTCTTCCCTGGAGCCAGCTTGTTAAAGTGAGAAAATAGACAGAAAGAGAAGAATAGAGAGAAAAAATAAAGAGAATGTGGTTGAGAACAAATAGAATACATGCAGATTCTTCTGCAACTGCTGTTTATAAACTAGATTTACATTCCCTGAAGGAAACACAAAACATTACTGCATCGCAGAAAAATAACAACTTTAAAGTTTTAGGTAAGTTTACATTTTAGGCTTTTATTCTGTGTGTATTTTTCTGCTGCATTAGAGCTTTTAATTGATTGATTGATTGATTGATTGATTGATTGCCAGACCTGCATGACAAATCAACACAGTGTCACACGTATTTAATCTTTCAGACTTTAATCTTAAATTTCTTTAAACATATCGCAGCTAAGACTAAAGTTATATGTGAAACAAAATGTCAAATTCTTTAGGGAATTAACAACAACAACAACAACAATAATAATAATAATTGTGGACATAAGAATATATCACTAGGATCTTTTCTCAAGATAAACCTTTGAATAAAAGTATCAAATTTATATCATAGCAGGAATAACAAAGATTTGGGTATTTTACAGGAAAATTGTAACTTTGAAAATACAGCAAAAATGCAGCATTAAGAAATAACAATTAAGAGTGAGATCTCTATTTACATTATTCATTCACGATTCACAGATTTTGGGTAGTTACAAGGCACAATCTCCATGAATCCAGTTATACAGTAATTGTCTCTAAATTAGTGTGGATAAATACAGTGCAAAACTAATTACTCATAATCACTACATCAGGGACTACATTTGGCGAGTAACCTCATAGAAACTATTAAGCTCAAATCCCCCTGGTGGGTCCTTTGATAAACTGGTGCTTTATACCCGGCCATATGTGTGTTAAAAATGAATCATTTATAACTGTTCAATCTGTAACCACATTCAATAATGCTGTATATTTATGATAATCTGTTCTCACACCAAAACAGTTAATATTCGTTAATTCATCAATGATGGTCTGCACTGTTAATAGTTCTATGTGCATGCATGCATTTGAATATATGTATTTTTTAAATTTAGTTTTGTGTTTGTGTGTTCAAAAAAAAAAAACTTTATCAGAAATTTATCTTAGAGGATTTTTGAGAAAGAAAGAAAGAAAGAAATGAATCCCCTATTTCTTGAGTAATGGCTGTGGATGATGAAGGAAATCCTGAATGTCTGTGAAAAACTCTCAGTTTAGACATAGATGGCAGATGACTGAAGTTATGAAATATTGCAAACAATATCCTCTATCTGTAATCGCAGGAGTGATAAAAGGAAAAGAAAAAAATGATCACATTTTTACAAAAACAAACTAATGCGTGCAAGAAAGAAGTGTAAAATCTGTAAAAAAACAAAAACAAATGATGAAACTGAGCAGGCGGAGACAAAATGTTGAAGTAAACATGCACTGTGTCGATTCAAGTGGGAAATCAGATAATTCCAAGAATAACATTCCTCATAAATGTTGACCCACAACAGTAAACCAACTTTTCACCTTATATAAACTGGTTGTGATTTCCTCCACCACATGACAGAGGAATCAACAAACCGGTGTCAGTAACACTTGCACATTGCTCTGACAGTGTTAGCAAGGGTGCTAGCATTTAATAGGCTTTTAACTGCATCGCGGTGGGACTATTTGTGCATCACATCGCATGCCAGTGCTTCTGATCGCTCTGTTGACAACAGTATTTTAACGTCTCTGTGGTGACGCGGTGACAGCGAGAGCACCCTGAGACGCGGTTTCCCTTGGGAATGATTTCAAGAGGAGGAAGATAACATTTCGAAAATCTGCTCCACTTTTCTCAAGCGCTTCATTATGAAGTGTAAAACATTCTTTTCTCTGTTCCTTTGCTGGAAAAGTAATGTTTGCAAAGGTGTTTGATTAAACCAAACAGTGCAGAATACATATTTTACTAGCCCCTTGGGAGGTACCAGATTATGGCATGCACTACTTGTTTTTATGTACGTATTGTTTTCTGCTGCTTCAATTCAGAAGTGGTAAGTAGGCAGCTGTCATTGTGGGAGTGCGGTTTCAGTGTCTCTGGGGTAATGGTAAGAGAGAACAACTCAGCGTGAATGTGTGCTTGTTTGCACTAAAAACATAAGCATGTTTAGGTAGATACACAAAGGAACTCACTTACAGAAACTAACTCCCTCTAAAAAATAAACAATAGCTAAGATTATTTTATGATAAAATGGTAAAGCCTCTTAACAAAAAAAAATTGTCACCCCACCTCTTGATATTAAATGAAATCAGGAACATCGTATACTTCTGAACATAGATACAGAAAAATCATAGTAAATGAATCATAGTAATGAATAACATTACAAATTGACCAGATAAAACCCACTATTATCAGTATTATACAGAGTCAATATGTTGGATGGCCTTATCCTTACGATCCTATTCTTAGAAACAGAATCAAATATACACACACAGTACACAGATGAATTTTCCATATACCTCATAGTTTTTATAGTGCATTTTATAGTATAACTTATGACAAATATAGTGATTATATCAGAGGTTATAATGTAAAATGCACTATAAAAAACTATGAGGTATATGAAATTATTAGAAAGGTAAAGTGGACATGAATTTTAGTGACAGGTGATCCTGCTCCATGCTGCAATTTTATTTTTGCAATTTCACTCCAAAAACCAGGGCCGGCTCAGGCTCTTTTGGTGCCCTAGGTGAGATTTTAGATAGTGTCTCCCACAGGCCAACTACACCGTAGACCCACAAACTAAAGGCTGCACAATTTAATATTTAAGTTAGCCAGCAAGTTAGCTATTTAGTCTATTTAGCCTCTTACCTTTCATCCCTATTTTTGAGCAAACACTGGAAAATGACATACTTAAACTTAAATATATATATATAGTTTTTAAGAAAGAAGACACTTGGGAGTTGTTTTGGTCAAGTAAAAGCAAACAGTGGTATAACTGTAAAATAAATAAAAAATTAAAATAAATAAATAAAGTGTGTTTTTTAAGAAAATACACTGCACTTAACTTGAACTGCACTAAACAAGTAAAAATGGGCCAGTGCTCGTTTTGCCAGTTAAGAGGTTATAAAATAACTATTTCAGAATAGTACACAAACATCAGTGTCTTCCATGAAGAGTCATTAACATGAGATTCTTACCTCTATTTCGCTCTTTTTTCTGCTCCTCGTCTTTGTGCCGCTTCTTGTCTTGTGCACCTGTGGCCTGTAGCATGAAGCGAGATGAACAAACTCAGAGTTTCCAAGTAGGTTTAGAGTTGACAAAACCAAACAAATCCAACCTGGTTTAGATCAGTTTCAGTGGGTTCACAAAGCTCGATATAAACATTCTCTGTCAACTCAGAGTTTGAACCAGAGTTTGTGATTAACTCTGGAGCGCGTGTGATGTGTGTAGCAAACAGCCAATCACAGGGAACATGGAGAGCATCAGCAAAGCGTCATGGATTCACTTCTCATGAGATTCAGTGCAGTTCACTTTTCTGCTGAAGATTAAGAGATGTCGTTTTAAAAAATAAATGTAAATGTATTTACAAGGCAGGAATGAACACTTCTGTTGCAGCAAAAGTTTGAGAAGGAAGCAGAAAGAAAATATATGACTATGCAAAGGAATCAACTGAATTAATTAGTTATATAGTTTCACACAGAGCTCAAAAGGAAAACATGTATGAAAGTTTTGTCAAGAATCCTGTCCATGGACTTCCGTTCATTCACCACCAGAGGTCACCCTTTCCATTACATTGACTCTCGCACAACACAAACTGTTGCATAGCACCCCGGACTACATATCCCATCATTCATTGCACTGATTACACACTGCACTGATTGCACACAGCTGTTTCATATCATTCCCATACTATAAAACCCCTCTAACAACCATTCTCGACGAGTATTGTTGAGCCCAGGGGTTGCGAAACTCGGTCCTAGAGTGCTGCAGTCCTGCAGAGTTCAGCTCCAACACTGAAGAAAAACTTACCTGCCTATAGCCTTAGTAATCCTGGAGACACTGATTAGCTTGTTCAGGTGTGTTTGATTAGGGTTGAAGCAAAACTCTGCAGGGCTGCGGCTCTCCAGGACCGATGTTCGCCACCCCTGGTTTAGCCTGTACCTCGTTCCGAGTCTCTGTGTTTCCTTGTTTTGCCTTGCCTTGCCTGTTCTCTTGGTTTCTGATCTTTGCCTGTTTTCCTGGATTTTTCCCTCTCGTCTCGCCCCTGTGATTCTGTCTGCCGATCAGTGACCTACGCTAGCCCTAGGACTATTCTTGTATTTTGCCCACCATATACCTGTTTGCCATTGATCGACCTGCCTGTGTTTGACCACTTTTCTTGTTAAATAAAGCTTGCACATGGATCTGCACGCCTCTCGTCTCGTCAGCCCCGTGACAGAATACTCAGCCCCACAAGGATCCAGCAGCTTTTTTAAAGGACTCTGGCCAGTCACCCAGCAACTACATCTTCGGCAAGGAGGCCTTTCTATTGAGGAGTATGTTCGCCGGTTCTGTGTACTATCATATCAGGTTCCACTATATGATGAAATTTTATTTAAAGACTTGTTCCATTTTGGACTGGATGAACCCACGAAATCTTGGTTACCTGGAGGGGAATGTAACTGTAGTTTAAGGGACCTTATGGATTATGCTTTGTTGTCTGCTGGCTCTTTGTTTACTGTGGGTGTCGCAGAGCAAGAACGCGACACAGTGTCTGTGACTGAAATGGCGGCTGTACCAGAGCACGCTCACAAAATGGCGGCGACAGCGGAGCACATTCACAAGATGGTGGACACAACAGCATCTAGTCAAGTCCACGTTGATCATTCATGCGCAGTCAAGTCGTCAAGTCACAGTTTTTATCATGAGTTCGTCAAGTCACAGTGAGAGTCCATGAGTCTAGTCAAGTCCACAGTGATCGTCATGAGCAAAAGCAAAGTTAAAATCATTATCATGAGTCAAAGTCAGGGCACAGATGATCTTCCTGAGTTCAAGTCTAGTCACAGTGATCGTCCTGCGTAGAGTTAGTCACAGTTGATCGCACTGAGTAAAATCGAGTCACAGTTTTTATTCCTGAGTCTGGTCAAGTCACAGGGTGATATTCAGAGTCTAGTCAAGTCACCAATGACGTCTATGAGCAAGTCTAAGCACAGGGATCTCCGATCAAGTTAGTCAACGTTGATTTCTGAGTCAAGGTGTGGGGGGTACAGTTGATCACATGAGTCAAGTCAAGTACCAGTTGATCTCAGGTCTAGTCACAGTTGATCATCGTGAGTCAAGTCAAGTCACACCTGATCTTCATGAGTCGAGTCAAGTTCAAGTCACAGATGATCTTCATGAGTCAAGTCAAGTCAAAGCTGATCATCGTGAGTCAAGTCAAGTCACAGATGATCGTCATGAGTCAAGTCAAGTCACAGCGGATTTTCATGAGTCCAGTCAAGTCTCAACTGATCTACCAGAGCCTCATCATGTCTCAGCTGTTCAACCAGAGCCTCGTCACGTCTCAGCTGACCTTCCAGAGCCTCGTCACGTCTCAGCTGATCACCCAGAGTCACGTCACTTCCTGTCTGTTACACCCAGATTCTCAAGGTCAGTCCTTTGGTATCCCAGTCTGGTATCCAGTGTGTGGGATGCACCGCTGGTGTCTGCACGCTCAGCTGGTATCCCCAAACCCACTCACATTAACCCTTCTGTTCATGAACTCATTCCCTTGTCTGCAGCACTTCCCATATGGGGGTTGCTTTATTGTGTATCTGGGCCGCGTACTCCACCGCCGTTTTGCTAGAGGCAGCAGCACCGACTACAACATCTCCAGAGGTGGCGGCTTACGCTGCAGAATCTTCCAAGGTAGCGGTGTCCACTGCTGTGCTCCCAGAGGCCATGGTGTCCACTGTAGTCTCTTCAGAGGTGGCGGCGCAAGCTGCAGAACCTCAGAGTGGCCTCAGTTCATTGGCTGTTGGTGGCGCCCAGAATGAAACTCTCTGCTTGTATGTTCCGGCCAAGGGGGCCGCCTGAATCTTCAGGTCTGTTCGGGCCAAGGAGCCGCCTAGTGACTCTCGGCCTGTTCTGTTTCAGCCAAGGAGGTCAGTCTGGGAAATCTTTATCGTCCTGCATGGCTATAGAGGCTCTGAAAATCCGTTGTCCTGTCATGGCTATGGAGGCCGTATTTGAACCCTCTTATTGTCTTGTCACGGCTATGGAGGCCGTCTGTAAGCTCTTTGCTCGTTCTGTCACGGTTATGGAGGTCGTTTGTGAACTTTTGTCTTGTCCCGGCCCAGCCAGGGAGGCTGTCCCTGAATGCTCAGTCTTGTCTATCAAACCCAATGTTCTGTCTGTGTTGTCTGTCTCTTCTCTCTCGTTGTTACAGTCTCCGCCATGGTCTCCTGGCGGGGGGGTCACCGGGGGGGGGGGGTTTCGCTTCCCTCTGCTCCGCCGTTGGATGGTCTTCGTGGGGTACTCTGCTCCGCCGTGGTGGTTCTCTGCTCTGTCGTGGTGGTCCTCTGCTCCGCCGTTGTGGTCTATTGTCTGGCTCTGGTGGTTCTCTGCTCCGCAGTGGTGGTCTTCTGCCCCGCAGTGGTGGTCTGCTGTCTGGTTCTGGTTGTCCTCTGCTCCGCCGTGGTGGTCCTCTGCTCTACCGTGGTGGTCTTCGGCTATGCCGCTCCGCCGTGGTGGTCTGTCTGGCTCTTGTGGTCTTCTGCTCCACCGGGGTGGTCTGCTTTTTGGCTCTGGTGGTCTTCTGCTCCGCCGTGGGGATCCTCGGTCCCGTCTGCTCTGCTGTGGTGGTCCTCAGATCCACCTGTGACTGCCGGCTCCACCCTGGCTCACGGCGCTCCGCCGGCTCTGCTTCAGTCCCTGGTCTCTCCTATCCTTGGACTTGGCCCTCTGTCCCTCCCCCTGTTCCACCTCCGCTCCACTGCCCTCATGGATCGTATAGTGTTTGGAGCGTCTGGAAGCCGCTCTTTGGGGGGGGCTCTGTCACGAATCCTGTCCATGGACTTCCGTTCATCACCACCAGAGGTCACCCTTCCATCACATTGACTCTCGCACTACACAAACTATTGCATATCTTCCCGGACTACATATCCCATCATTCATTGCACTGACTACACACTGAACTGATGTCACTAAATCATAAGACTGCTTACCTCAAGCTCTTATGCCTTCCTCTTTCACCACTTCCACTTTTTTCAGCACACATAAAAATACAACTGCTAAAGTGTGATTTATCGTGCTCTTTTTGTTTACCACTAGCACATGCTGATGACGTTTTCTTCTTCTATAGAAACGTGCGTCGTAGCGTACGAGTCAACTGGTGTCATCATCGTACAGTCTACACACACGTCGTACCCAGGTTTATTAGATCCATGTCGCACAACGTGACATGCAGTGATCTTATAGGATTGCTAAAATCGTGCAGTGTGTTTTGGGCTTAATCCAGAATAAAACCTGTTTGAGCAAGGTAGCAGTGTGCCGTAAGTTACCATGGTGACGAAACCCACTCAAAACCAACCCACCTTCTTGAGCTCAAACTCAGTTTGCTCAAACTAAACGCAAACTTACCTGGGTAAAAACTGAAACCGGCTTTGTGCTACAGGCCACTGATAATTTTCTTCTTTTTCACTCATTTTTTCCAAAGGATAGTTTAAGTGGCGAATGCTTATACCAAAACTGATACCAATGGTTACTGTGCCGTTATGCCAGTGGTTCCCAAACTTCTGTTTGGTGGCCCCCCTTTTTGTAGAGAATTTTTTTTTTTTAGAAAGTCTCTTATGCTCAGCAAAGCTGCATTTTTTTTTTAAATACAGTAAACACTGTAATATTGTGAAATGTGTCAATTAATTACTTGTATTGTGAAGGTTTAACATTACTGTTTCTGTGATGCGCAGCTGTATTTTCAGCATCATTACTCCAGTCTTCAGTGTCACATGATCCTTCAGAAATCATTAATATGGCTGTTGTGACATCAGCACCATTCTGAGTTTTAATGCTGAAAAAAAGCTGTGCATATTTTTGAGAAAACAATTTTTTCATTATTTTCTTATGAATATACATGCACCCTCTCAGACATGACCTTGATTGCAAAATTATATATATGATTTGAAATACTGTGATTAACATAGTACTACTTAACTAGCCTACTTGTCTTCTTAATTTGTTCGGCTTCATTACCCACCTTTGAACTGGTGAATCTGAGAGTAAGATATGCTTAGTTATATTTTCTTGTCTTTTCACCAGACTGGACACAAAGCAACAGCTTGTGTTGTACGACAAAGTGTACATTGCAAATCCAACTGTCCTTTGTGTCAGAGCGCTGGAGTTCATCAGACATAGAACGGGACATCAGTTTACTGTCATGGATTTTACTGAACTGTCTTTTTAGCTCTCTTTACCTCCAAGGCATTTACGTTTTAGCTGTATGTCATGTTAATCAATTTGACATTTCATGTTGCATTTTTATTGGTAAGTCAGTAGGTCATAGCAGCAAACACACTGTCAAAAAACTATTGCATATTTTCTTGGACAACAGCCATCTTTTGAACCTTTCTCACAGTATGACGTAGAACCACCAATTAGGACCACAACCAAAGAAATCGCTGCAGTTGTTTCAAGTTGGTCATATTTAATCTGAGACAGCCCAGAATCGTACAATGTATACTGGGCATTAACCGGGTTATTAGCTTGCACAGTCCTATACCACTTCCTGGGATGACATTTCATTCAGCAACATTTAACAGTTTTGATTTACATGCTATCTAATGTTTGATGATCATGTTATTTTATGGCATCTGCTGACATATGCTATCACTTGTTTCTGCTTCTTCTTCGTCTGTGTTTAGATCCAGAGATTCCATACTCTTTTAGAAGATTTGTAATAGCACCCCTACCATAAATCAGTGAAAACACAGAAAGCCGGAAAATTCTTTCAATGGCGGGGAAAAAGTTAAGGGTAAACATCCACATAAATAAAATCATTGGACGAGACCACTTCCACAGGATCTACAATGGTGGGAGTAGACAAGGTGAACTGCTAGAATTTTCAAAGTTAGAGTGATAAACATACAATTTCATCATGTTCTTAAACCCTGTTTCTTCAGACCCACTGTCCTGCAAAGATTATCTGCGTTCATTCCATGTGGTAATTATCGTAATTTCGAAATGACAACACGTAACTGTTAGAAAATAACATGCTCTCTGCCAAATATCTCGGTGAGTTTGCCTGTCTGTGTTCCCTCCTCCCTTCTCTTTCTTTCTCCCTGTCTCTTATTTTACACGCATGTGCAGATGTTTAGGGGTCTTTGTAGTATTCAAGATAAGCGGGGAGTTGAGGAACTGGAAAGGGGGTTCACTGAGTTCGGCCTAGACTGGCCCGTCTGGATCTAGAGGTGCAGCAGGAAAAAAAATCTCTTTATTTTGCCAAATGTATTCCTTATATGAACTTGTTGTCCCCTTTACACTCCTATATGATGTAATGTATAATTTTTATTGGATAAACCACTACACCACCCCTTACAGTAGATCATTATAATCTACTGATGTAAGAAACTTTGAAGAAGTTTGTGGACAGAGATTTGACTCCATGTTCATGACTCTTCCCATGGGACCATGCATTCATGAATGATAGAGGGACTGAGAGTATTCTGATGGCACTAAAAGATAAAGAGTTAAAATTTTTAACAGTAACGTTCTACTCAGACTTGGAATTATGTGTTTTGATGGCAACACTATAAACACCAAAGCGTTCACGTGTAAGCTGGGAAAGTTCTGAGAACTATGACATGGACCATGTGACTGCTGTACCACTTGACTGCCACAGATTCATTTAGGCGCTACTTAGGCACTACCTTCAAGTCCGAGGACATGGAACAGCTCAGAGTAGAACGTCACATGTTGTCATCTCAGAATTACGGTAATTACAACATGGCATGAACAAAGCTAATATTTCCAACCTGCTTCAACATATTACATATGCACATTAGCTCAAAAGGGAAATGTATGCATGTAAAAAACATGAATTGTGATTAATTGTAATTATTTATCTCAGCTGCCAGAAGTAACTGTAGCAGAATGGGTAAGAAGTATGATGAGGAACCAGCATTCACAAAATATTCTGGTCTTTTCAGCAGGATTAGAATATTGTGCATACAGCATATTGCATTGAGTATGTTTACAAGTCAGTGTGCAAGATATTTTTCAATCCATTAGAAAAGGTATTCTGATTTAAAGTTTTACATGGCTAAGTTAATGGTTGGCAATTTAAAGGATATTTATATAGACACCACGCGGTGGAAAAAGTTTTTAATCTTCTCTCATCAAAATTAAATCATTACAAATCCAGTCCATGATTTGTCACCACAGTCACAACCCCGTTCTGGGGTTCTGTGTATAGTCATGGTGCCTTGTTATGCTTGTAGTCCTACTCACCTGTACTGACCATCGTTTCGCTATTTTTATCCGCTGGTCTTCAGTTCAAGTGTGTGTCTTGTACAGTCTCTGTCATGATACCTTCTGTCGGATCATTGTAATAGAGCTCCCATCTTTCGTGCCATTCTTTCCCCAGCTTTACGCACTTCTTTCATTGTGCCTCACTCGCAGCTGCTTCCTTCTCATATTAATGCCACATTTCGCCCTTCACATTTTTTGACACCGTGACAGAAGACCAGACCTAGAAAAAGTACAGCTGCGTGTTCCCCTCGTTTTATTTTCTATTTTAAAAGTTTTTCACAGTGTCACAGTTATGGACTGTTTGTTGTGTTATCTCTCTCTGTGCCCATATTTGGTCATGTTCTTGTTCGTTTAGGCATTATTAGTTTATTCCTCCTCTATCTTGTCGGTCCCATTTTTCGCTTATTCGCCCTCCTCCATCCGAATATTTCTCAGCTTGTATTCAGACCTGCCTTTCACTTATGTGTTTGTATTTGTTTTCTCACAGTCGTGTTCTGAGTCTCGTCCCTCGATGTTCTTCCTTACGATGCGATCCCTGTAACCGCACGGCTTTAGGGCTGCATCCCGCTTCTTCTTCCCGTGCCGTTTTCTCTCTCAACGCGACATTACAACTCACTCTCCTGACCATTAAAGTCTATTGTATCACAAGACTTTTTGTTAATTGTATAGCTCCCCAAGCTAGTCCATTTGCGATTTAACAACTTTTTTTGACATTATTTCTATGCTGTCAAGGTGAAACTATTAGTGACTATATCGCCATGAGAAAGTATGAATCACTCGATTAACATTGTCCACATAACCTCTACATACCGTTTGATTATTTTTTTGTCTTCTAATATGGTGTTTTGGTCTTTTTCTTCCTATACTTTATTCTCTTAATATCCATTCCCCTGTTATTCCTCGTACTATTCTAAACACTTTGTACAACAACCAAAACGTACCTTGCTCTAGACCGTCCATTCCTCTACCTTGAATGGTCAAAGCGGTCAAATTAACCGTATGCATCACAGACAGCATATAATTTCACCATTTGCTACTTTTTCCCACCATTGAAGATGCACATCACTATTGTGTAGCAACTTTTTTCCTAGTTGTTTTTATATTATATTGCTAAGCTCAAATTCCCATTCATAAAAAAGCTTGGTGGACGCCTCCAATTCGACGACATTCAATCTACTACTGTTCAAGATATGTTAGGCTGATCCTACAAAGACTATAGCCTGGCTGTTATCAATCATAGCCTACTTCAATGTTATGACGAAATAGTAATAGTAATAGAAATTATTATTATTATTATCATGCTAGTGTAATGCTAGCTAATGCATTTAGGCTAATAATAGCCCTGATAAGACTGATATGTCATGAAATAGAACAAACAAATTAGACTATAATTTCAATCCATATTTGTTGGCATTTAGAATTAAGACAAAAACAAAATTTTCACTGCGGTGAAAAACCTTTGCTCTCTCACTTGCCGGACACAAAGTGAGGCATGCACCTTTGGGCGGTCTAATAGCTCTTACACAATTATATATTACAAAAATATCAGATTTTTTAAGGGTGATGACATCATAAAATATGATGACAGACATTCAAAGTTTCATTCCATTCTAAAACCTCAATAGAAGATTCGAATGTAAATAGGACACAGCAAAAATTACATTCAGTACCGTCTAGTATGAATGGTCAGAATGACCGCCATGGCCATTAAAGTAGATATAGAATTCTGGTAGTTCTAGTGTTAAGGAATCATACATCTATTTAAAATGAGCAATTCTATTGCTTTGTCCATAATTTTGGATGGATTTTTCAAGGTGACCTAGATTGTTGTTTTCAAATAAACTTGTGTGTTGCTCCATATCCTTTCTACTGAAACTTAGATCACATGACCCCTAAACTCAAAGTAAAATATGCTTGTTAAATTTGGATGGCCATTTGATGTGACCTGTCTGCTTTAAGGTCCATGATGTTGTCTTTGGGGGTGGGGGATGAGGTGAACTCAGCTGAGTGCATGGACCAACTGTGAAATTACCTTGACAACAAAGACCTCCATTCATTTCACTCTTGCCAAGACCTCTTCTGTGTCAGAACAGCACATACCATCATTCCTCCTTGGACTATACCAAACCTGATCTATTCCCTTCTTTTTGTCTTCACCTCTCCTCCTCTCCTCTTCTCGCCTCTTCATTTCAGGTTTATGCGCACAGAGTGGAAAAGATCATATTTATCAGCTGTCAGAGGCTGGCAGTTCTGAGTTACGTGAGGCAGAACAGCATAAAATTATCATACACAGGCATGAAATTACAAAATCGCCCAGGGACACCTAAAAAAAAATTCTTCCCTCCCCACCTACAGCATCAAAAAAGATGGAAAGATTGTAAGAGAAGATCGGCAGAATGCAGGTTTAGCTGTGGAGCTTTAGGTTTTTTTTTTTTTTTTTAAGCATACGGTATAGTGTTCAAAATTATGGTGACCAAATTTGGTACAATAAAATCGTTTTAAACAAAAACATAAACTTGGCCATTAACCACTTTTAGATTAGTTAACAACTGAAACTGTTCAGTTTTAACTAATTTCTTATTAGCAGGCATATGAGCTAATATCATCTTGGTTATTTATTTACTGATAAAGCATATATTAAATGTGAGTTATTAATGCCTCTATTATTCGGATCCCTTAACCCTACGCCACTACCTAAACCTAAACTACTACAACAACTACTTTAACCGATCATAATCATAACTTAGTTGTTCAATGAGGGGAAAAGTCTTAGTTAATAGGGAGTTAGACAAATTCCCTAGTCTTAAAGTGTTACTATACTACCTTATTTGTTCAAATGTAAATTTACTGTAAAAGTAGCTGTTTGTTATCTTTAACATGCACATCTATATACCTGGTTTATGAACTGTAAAATGTTAATATTTTATTACCTTGTTTGATCCCATTATGATCTTTTTAATATGGTTATAAATTATGATCAAATTCCAGTAGGAATGTGTTTGTTTGTTTGTTTGTTTTAATAGGGAAACATACTTGTTCATGACAGTAATTTGCCTTGTGACAGTATACCTGCCAAATCACAACTCACACATACCTCCGGACATAATCATCTCCCAGTTCCCCAGAGACGGGAAACCCCACCGCCAGCGACGCACTCTAGCAATCTTCCTAACGAAAAGGCAGGGAACCATACAACTAGACGGGGGGTGGGGAGGTTGGGTTGGTGAGGAGTAAATTGATTCACAACAAAACAACACCTCAAGCCAGATTGCAGGGACCTTTGGTGATCTGTTATGTGACAACATGGACCTAGTGCTAACTTTGTGAGAGACACAATCCTTGGAGGAATGCCCCTTCAAATGGTGGAAAGCCATACCACAGACATAGCAGGGTGCAGGAGTCTGTGGGTAGCCAACCCGAAGACATTCAAAAGATACACCCCTGGACAAGCCCCGGGAAGAAGTATTGTGGTCCACTCGACCCAAAGAGCTGTTGGCTCCCTCACATTGACCTTGTCTTTGTTTATGAAAACCTAGAATCAGACTCCTCGTAGGCGCCACGCTCTGTTTACAAAATTCCATGCCAAAAATGAGAGACAACGGGGGACCCCTATTCTAAAACAACCATGTCAACCAGATGACACGTGGGCATTGCTCCTTGGCCGAGGGGAGTTTGGGTAAGGGAATGAAATGAACTGCCTTGGAGAAGCGATCCACCACTGTGAAAATGATGGTGTAACCTCTTGAAGGGGATAAGCCAGAGACAAAATCAAAGGCTATGTCTGACCAAGTTAAAGAGGGAATGGGTAAGGGTTCGCATCCTAACCCGGGAGTGACGATTGGCATCCCTTGTTCTGGGCACAAACAGATCAAGCCAATACAAACTGCCTGACGTCTTGGCCAATAGAGGGCCACCAGAATCGCTGGGGGATGGCAGCCAGTGACCTCCAGACTCCTGGATGGCAGGCAACCCTAGATTCATAACCCCACTGAATGGCTTCACGGCGCAGTGCCTTCGGCACGAACAACCAACCTGAAGGGCACCTAACTAGCACTTCCACCCCTCGTCCTGCCTCATCCACCCGCTGCTCGATGTCCCAGGAGAGGGCCCCTATCACCACTCCCTCAAAGAGTATGGCATCGGCTGGGACCCCCTCTCCCGGACACTCGAACTGACGGGATAGAGATCGGGTTTGACGTATTTGTACCAGGGCCGGTATGAAAGGGTGAAGTCAAATCGGTCAAAGAAGAATGCCCAGCGAGCCTGGTGCGAGCTCAGCCTCTTGGCCGAACGGATATATTCTAGGTTCTTATGATCCGTCCAAATCAAGAAGGGCTGTGCTGGCCCCTCCAACCAGTGATGCCACCTCCAAAGGTCAACCTAACCACCAGCAGCTCCCGTTGACAATGTTGTAATTACATTCAACTGGGTTGAGATGATGGGAGAAAAATCAGAGTCATCAGCGGCATCCACCTCGACAATGAATTGCCGTTCAGGATCTGGAATAGAGAGAACAGTAGCAGAGATAAACTGTGACTTTAAATTATCAAAGGCCTCCTGAGCCTGAGTACTCCAGGTGAACGGTACCTTGGTGGAGGTGACAGCCATTAAGGGTACAGCTACCTGACCAAAGTCCCTGATGAATCGCCGGTAGAAGTTGGCAAAGCCCAAGCAACTCAGCAGAACTTTCCTAGAGTCGGGGACTGGCCACTCTGCAACAGCCTTTATCAGGTTTAATCTCCCCAGCAGACACTATAAAACCCAGGAACGAGACCGACTTGGCTAGGAAAAGATGAGAATATCATTGAGGTACACAATGACAAACTGGTTTTCATCCTGTCAACCAACATGCTATTGGACCATCGGCCCGGGAAGACACAGTGGCTTAGTATAATATATTTATATATTCTTAATATCTATATAATATACAGGTGAGCCAAGGGATCAGCACGATATTATACACAAACCTCTAAAGTCACGCAATAATGGGTGTGTGAAGTGAATGAATGTAAACTTTATGAATGAAAAGAGCGCATATCAAACACCGCATTGCTGTTGCCTCTCCGTGCATCTCTCAGAAATCAGAGCTTGCCAAGAGTAATATCAACTAAAATAATACATCATACACATTCTATTATTTGTGTATATTTAAAAGGCAATGATTTAAACCTTATAGTCTACGATATGATACACGAATGAATGGAATAAACAGCGCGCTCACCAATCAAACAGCCGCGTTGCACATCTCATCGCTCCTCAACAACCAAACCAGACTCTCCTCTCAATAGTAGAGCTCCTTAATCAGCTAAGATACAGAATAATTTTCTTTCTGCTAAGCCTACATGTTTACTCCTTTATCTTTTGCTGGTTTTTGTGGCACACGCACATTTGTTTAGTGAAGTTAAAAAAAAGACTCGTTTAAAGAATTCTGCGTAATGAAAATGTGCGCCTTGAATTAATTCAGTCGTGTTCAAATGATCACTAAACGTTTGTCATGACATCTCTCTGCTTGTATGATAAATTTATTTTTAGAAATTAATAATTATTTTAGTATATTTGTTCAGTGATAAAAAGCCGGTCGTCATCACGGTCATATCCATTAACGTAACGAAGTTTCCACCTGTTTTATCCCTAATACAGATACTACATAATTTTGTTGATTGTTACAGATGCAAATACTGGGCTGTTACTGAACACGTAAAAAAATATGTAATGTCATAATATAAAGGTTTGACAATTTAAGTAGCACTATAATTGTTAGCATAGGCTATGAACTTACTAAACACATTATTGATAGACTATTTAATCTCTTTTCCGTTTACAGACAAGCATACAACGAGTAGTTGATTAACTCCGTGTATCTTTAAACTAGAAATCGACTAACAGAAATCAATAGTTGTGTCCACCCCTAATAGATTAATATATATAT
This sequence comes from Sinocyclocheilus anophthalmus, assembly GCA_018155175.1. NCBI lineage: Eukaryota > Metazoa > Chordata > Actinopteri > Cypriniformes > Cyprinidae > Sinocyclocheilus > Sinocyclocheilus anophthalmus. The sequence continues at coordinate 147,038 of JADLZN010000149.1, forward strand.
ATATAATATATATATTAATATATACTGTTATATTATATTTTAGGACTGGGCAAGTTAACCGCGTTTATGTTGCATCTTGAGTATACTCGACAATTATTTTTAAATCTATCGCGTGTTTAACGCAGTTTTTTAGTATTATGAAAGTCCGTTGCTCACTGGCTCTGAATACACACACAGACAAACCATGGGTCACAGGAGGGGTGGGATGTTGATCAGTAATGGCTTGGGTTGGGTGTCATCACGCGTCTCAACCAATTAGAGCATTTGGGGTGGGCCTAGACTGCAGCAGCGCTCACATGAAGCGCTCACAACTTCATAAGTGGGAAATAGTAAATTTCCGATAGCATGTGAAGACAGCAGAGAAGCACTCTCACTCAGCACAGTGGAGTGCATCGTTTTAACTTTGTGGTTTATTATTTTGAGTCGATTATTTTGGACGTTTGGGATGCGGTAACACATGGCCCTCTCACAGTATATAGCACAGATCTATAGCTTTTGCAGCTCAGAAATGTTCACGCAATCTTTCTGCACGTATCAGAAGTTCAGCGCATGTGCACCGCACCCGAGCCCAACTGAACCGCACTCTGGCCCACCATTTCCAACCGAGCCAGGGATGGCTAAACGCACCAAAACGGTGCTCTAGTGCGGCACGGAGCCCTCACCTAGTCCAAACGAACCAGGCTTTTGGGGTTCCAAAAACACTCGGTCACGGTTAAGATTGCCTAGTGTGAGTACTTATTCTCCCGCACCCGCCCGCACCCGCACTCACCTGTCAAGTTTTTGTCCCCGTAGTGCAGGTCTCTACTCGGAAGGTATCTGTTATAATTTTATGATCGAGGCTGCTTTGTGGGGGTGTGGGGAAAAAAAAAAAACCAAACTCAAAGTGCAAACCCCGCAACCTCTCCCGTTTTTTTATATAACAACCTATAAAATATTTCTATAAACCTTTCTTTGCCCGCCCTCGATGTGACAAATAGCTTTGTTTTTATAGTAATTTGAGTACATTAAGTGTTATAAGGTGAGATTTACAAGAACTCTTTTAACTTCTACTATGTGCAAAGTAATCATGCTGGAAAACAGCACCCTATCATGTTGTGTTATGCAAACCAACATGTTATTGCACTTATTGTTCATATATCAGTAAACTTTTAATGAAAAAAGTGCACATCCACTACTTTTGCGAATTCATTATTTTGAAATTATGGGATTATCTTAAATGAATTGTTTTAATCGTTGCCCCCACTCAAAAACCTATCCTATACTATACTATATATACTCATTATACAGTGGGTACGGAAATTATTCAGTCCCCCTTAAATTTTTCACTCTTTGTTTATTGCAGCCATTTGCTAAAATAATTTAAGTTAATTTTTTTCCTCATTATGTACACGCAGCACCCCATATTGACAGAAAAACCAGAATTGTTGACATTTGCAGATTTATTAAAAAACAAGAAAACTGAAATATCACATGGTCCTAAGTATTCCGACCCTTTGCTGTGACACTCATATATTTAACTCGGTGCTGTCCATTTCTTCTGATCATACCTGAGATGGTTCTACACCTTCATTTGAATCCAACTGTGTTTGATTATACTGATTGGACTTGATTAGGAAATCCACACACCTGTCTAGGATAAAAAAAGGGGCCTGTCCGCTCACAGTGCTTGTCGCCATGTCAGTGCAAATGAGAATCATGAGGTCAAAGAACTGCCTGAAGAGCTCAGAGACAGATTTGTGGCAAGGCACAGATATGGCCAAGATTACAAAAAAATTTCTGCTGCACTTAAAATTCCTAAGAGCACAGTGGCCTCCATAAACCTTCCCTGGAAGACGTTTGGTACGACCAGAACCCTTCCTAGAGCTGGCCGCCCGGCCAAATTGAGCTATCGGGGGGGAAGAGCCTTGGTGAGGGAGGTAAAGAAGAACCCAAAGAGCACTGTGGCTGAGCTCCAGAGATGCAACCGGGAGATGGGAGAAAGTTGTAGAAAATCAACAATCACTGCAGCCCTCCACCAGTCGGGGCTTGATGGCAGAGTGGCCCGACGGAAGCCTCTCCATGCAAGGCTAAAAAACCCCTGAGGACTCCAAAGAATGGTGAGAAATAAGAATTCTGTGGTCTGATGAGACCAAGATAGAACTTTTTTGGCCTTAATTCTAAGCGGTTATGTGTGGAGAAAACCAGGCACTGCTGTTCACCTGTCCAATACAGTCCCAACAGTTAATCATGGTGGTGGCAGCATCATGCTGTGTTGGTGTTTTTCAGCTGCAGGGACAGGAGGATTGGTTGCAATCGAGGGAAAGATGAATTGGGATATCCTGGACGAAAACCTTCTCCAGAGTGCTAAGGACCTCAGACTGGGCCGAAGGTTTTACCTTCCAACAAGACAATGACCCTAAGCACACAGCTAAAATAACGAAGGAGTGGCTTCACAACAACTCTGTGACTGTTCTTGAATGGCCCAGCCAGAGCCCTGACTTAAACCCAATTGAGCATCTCTGGAGAGACCTAAAATGGCTGTCCACCATCGTTTACCATCCAACCTGACAGAACTGGAGAGGATCTGCAAGGAGGAATGGCAGAGGATCCCCAAATCCAGGTGTGAAAAACTTGTTGCATCTTTCCCAAAAAGACTCATGGCTGTTTTAGATCAAAAGGGTGCTTCTACTAATACTGAGCAAAGGGTCTGAATACTTAGGACCAGGTGATATTTCAGTTTTTCTTTTTTAAAAATCTGCAAACAATGTCAATTCTGTGTTTCTGTCAATATGGGGTGCTGTGTGTGTACATTAATGAGGAAAAAACATTATCTTTAAATGATTTTAGCAAATGGCTGCAATATAACAAAGAGTGAAAAATTTAAGGGGGTCTGAATACTTTCCGTACCCACTGTATATATACTATAATACTCCTATCTAAGAAATTAAAGTAAACATATGAGAATACGTCAAGTTTTCTCCAAATATGCACACATTTGGACTAAAAACCCTGTGGAACGTTGTTTAGTGAAGCACTTTCATGAAGACTGTATACAGGAATATTTCTCAATTGATGTATCTAAAGTTCACATTTCATATTAAAGGTACAGTTTATAAAATTGACATCATTTTTGAAACTCTACAGGAGACATTGTGAGATTAATTTTTATTTTTTGATTTAGCAATAACTCCTGCCACAAATTAAGACATTGCTGTCACTTAAATATTTTATAGTAAAACAGAGGTCAAAAATGGAAGCCTGAAACCTTTTTAATTATGTATTTGTCAAGTTGATTATGTAGTTTTACTTTTTAGCTAGTAACTTTTAACTAATGTGAACAAAGAATGCTTTGGGACGCCAACGTCCTCTTGCAGGTTAACAGGTTCCAGACCTCAAAATTAGTGCAGCTGAGGTGGTTCTGCAAAGCTCCTCCACAATGTAGTTGTTTGATAACACGCTTCCTTACAGTTGTGCCAAGGAAATGGTCAGTCAATATTTATAGACCTCACTCAGAGCACTCCAGCCAAGGAATCTATAGGGCCCTATTCTCAATGAAGTCAGTGAGGACAGTCGAGTTTTTCTCAACTGTTCTCTCTTTGTAGTTCAATTTTCTTGATCTTGGCTAAGTGCCAGTAGCTTGAATTTTGGAGGACTTGAGTGTCAATAAACATATAATTAAGCTTTCCTTACTGTGTAGGTGGTTAGAAAACATAGACTTCTATCTGTCTTCATGTTTTGAGGTAGACTGGGGGGTATAGCATAGATATAGAGAACTCTATATTATAGCCTAGCTTATATATCTATAATATAATTATAGACAGGGTACGGGGATGGGATGACGGGTCTGGGGTTTCAGACCCCCGTAAATGTTTCACCTCCGGGTTAGATGCGGCCATTTCTAAAAGCTTAAGTTAATTTTTTTTCTCATTAATGTACACACAGCACCCCTTATTGACAGACAAACACAGAATTGTTGACAATTTTTGCAGATTTATTAAAAAAGAAAAAAAACTGAAATATCACATGGTCATAAGTATACACCCTTAGGCTGTGAACCAACACTCATCTATTCCTCAGGTGCTCTCCAATTTCTTCTTACTGATCATCCTTAGCATGGTTCGACACCTTCAGTTAGAGTCCAGACGCTGTGATTTTGATTATAACTGGATTGGACTTGAGTAGGAGCCACCACCTGTTAGATAGAAACCTTCACCGACTCACAGTGCATCGCAAGCAATGAGAACATGATTGGTCCAAAGAACTGCCTGAGAGCTCAGAGACAGGAATTTTGTCACGGCACAGATCTGGCCAGGTGTTTACAAAAAACATTTCTGCTTCACTTACTCGTTCCTACTAGCACAGTTTCCTCCATAATCCCTTAAATGTAAAGACTGTTTTTGAACAACCAGAAACCCTTCCTAGAGCTGGCCGCGGCCACGGAGCTATCGGGGGAGAACGAGCCTTGGTGATAGAGTTAAGAAGAACCCAAGATCACTGGTGGCTGAGCTCCCCAGAGATGCAGTTTGGAGATGGGAGAAAGTTGTAGAAAGTTAACCATCACTGCAGCCCTTCACCAGTCTGGGTTTTATGGCAGAGTGGCCCGATGGAAGCCGCTCCTCAGTGCAAGACACATGAAAGCCCGCGTGGAATTTGCTAAAAAACACCTGAAGGACTCCGAGATAGTGAAAAATAAGATTCTCTTGTCTGATGAGAACTTTTTGGCCTTAATTCTTAGCGGTATGTGTGGAGAAAACCAGGCACATGCTCATCACCTGTCCAATACATGTCCCAACAGTGAAGATGGTGGTGGCCGCATCATGCCTGGTGGGGGGGGGTGTTTTGTTTTCAGCGGCAGGGACAGGACGCCTGGTTGCAATCAAGGGAAAGATGAACGCGGCCAAGTACAGGGATATCCTGGAAAAAAACCTTCTCCAGAGTGCTCAGGAACTCAGACTGGGCCGAAGGATTACCTTCCAACAAGACAATGACCCTAAGCACAACCCCCACCCCCAAGCCACCAGCTCAAACCCCACCCCCACACCCCACAGAAGGAGTGGCTTCACAAGATCTCTGTGACTGTTCTTGAATGGCCCATTCAGAGCCCTGACTTAAACCCAATTGACATCTCTGGAGAGACCTAAAAATGGCAACGTTTACCATCCAACCTGACAGAAATGGAGAGGATCTGCAAGGAGCAATGGCAGAAGATCCCCAAATCCAGGTGTGAAAAACATTGTGTGTTGCATCTTTCCCAAAAAGACTCATGGCTGTATTAGATCAAAAGGGTGCTTCTATACTAAATACTGAGCAAAGGTTCTGAATACTTAGGACCATGTGATATGTCAGTTTTCCTTTTTTAATAAATCTGCAAAAATTTAAACAATTCTGTGTTTTCCTGTCAATATAGGGGTTTAAAGAAAACACCACCAAACGGTGTGTACATTAAATTGAGGGGGCTGGGTTGGGGGGGGGAAAAAAAACGTGGTCTAGGATGGGCTGTGGGCGGGACCAAGAAACACAGACGAGAAAATAAAAACTTGAAGACTGATTTTAGGCAAATGGCTGCAAATTAACAAAGAATGAAAAATTAAGGGGGTCGAATACTGGTTCCATACCACTGTGTATATTATTTATATATATATATATATATAAATATATATATAGATATAGTATTATATATAGATTTTACAAACAAAAATCTAATTCATAAAAAAAAAAAACGAATAATCGTGCAGTGTGTGTTCCCCCAGCATAAGTGTTCCCTTAATTTTTTGTTAACAGTATATATACCAGCACTTCTATATTTTAGTCTTAATTATCATAACGGCTGGGCAAGTCAGACAAATTATTACTTGTTATATTTAACCCTTTCACCCAACAACTGGAATGGGTGCCAAGATGTTTGTGTACTACCTTAAGCCACAACTAACAACCAGAGGTAGAACAGGACTCTGGTTACCATCGCAGTTAGGACACATTAAAAGAAAGCTTTACAACTCATGGAATTTTAGAGAGAATTACCTCTCAGTTAATTCCCCAAAGAAATGTGTCACAATATTGCCTATAGAAAATGCACTTCTTTCCATTCTTCATCGACAAACCTTCTATGAATGAACCTATCCCCTGGACATTGTGTGTACTATCACTGTTTTGTATTTTGCCTTTTGTATTGTATACTGTTTTATGCATGCTTTATGATAGAACCACTAGTCAGTGTGACCTCACAGCTTGAGACATCCAGTCTGACTGCAATGCTGTGGGACCTCAAAGTTGCAACAAGCCATGTTGCAACTTCTCACCTGGGAGAAAACTCTTCCGACCAACACGAGTCAGAATAACATCTTTGGGGCTTTAGCCTAGAATACTCTACCGGAACTTCAACAACCATCGAACTGTTAAAACCCATCAAAACTTCATTCATGTTTCTGTAACAGTTAGTTCATTCACGTCGACAGATGCATGCTCTTTGTTTAGCGTATGTAGGTGTTATTATTTAGTTAATTAAAACTTTTGTGCACAATTACATGAGTTTTGATTCTGTCACTGCTTGCAAAACAAGTCAAGTCACCTTTATTTGTATAGCACCTTATACAATACTGTTTGTGTCAAAGCAGCTTTACATTACATTACATTTAGTAGTTTAGCAGATGCTTTTATCCAAAGCAAACAAATGAGGACAATGGAATCAATCAAAATCATTTTACCAATTTTACATTTCACACTTTACATTGTGTCAAACAGGAAAATTGTTTGTCAATAATGCAAGAGGACAATAAGTCATTTTTCCAAATAAATTCAGTTCATTGATGATTCAGTGAAGTCATCTTCCAGTTCAGTTCTCTTCCAATTGTGTTTGTGCAATCAGTAAAGTGTCCTCAATCCCCAACTAAGCAAGCCAAAGGCGACAGTGGTAAGGAACCACAACTCCATCGGTGACAGAAATAGAGAAAAAAAAAAACCTTGGGAGAAACCAAGCTCAGACAGGGGGCCAGTTCTCCTCTGGCCAGACGAAACCAGCATGGCGTGGTTTAATTCCAGGCTGCAACACAGGTGCAGAAGACTTGTCTGGTTCCCGTGGTCTTGTGCCGATGGTCGTCGAGGTGACGAGGTCTTCGTAGGGGATCTGTCTCTGGGGCTCATCTAGTTGACATGGTCTCCGCTGACATTCAGGTCTGTAGAGGTCATCTCTAGGTGCTGACCCAACTTCTGATCTGGATACAGACTGGATCTGATGGCTACGGTGACCTCGGAATAAGAAAGAGACTAATATAGGGCTTCTTATGATGTAACGAGTACATTGGGTGTTATGAGAAGTGTTTCTGGTTCCGGTTGACCTAATTAATGCAGCCTAACAATCCTTTAACGGATTTGATTTATAGAAATGCAATAGTGTATTATGTGTATGCCAAGTTAAAGAGATGGGTCTTTAATCTAGATTTAAACTGACAGAGTGTGTCTTCCTCCCGAACAATGTTAGGTAGGTCATTCCAGAGTTTGGGCGCTAAATAGGAAAAAGATCTTCCACCCGCAGTTGATTTTGATATCCTAGGTATTATCAAATTGATAGTTTTGAGAATGCAGCGGATGTGAAGGACTATAATGGTCCTTCTTGCCTGGTCTAGTAAGAGTTTAGGAAAATTTACTACTAGTCCTCCTGTGGTTTATCAACTATGCATTCCATTAGTTTTGCGAATTGGTATGTTTCGTCAGGCCGCAAAATAAATATAGAGCTGAGTATCATCAGCATAACAGTGAAAGCTAACACCATGTTTCTTGATATCTCCCAAGGGTAACATATAAAGTGTGAAGAGCAACCGTCCTAGTACTGAGCCGTGTGGCACTCCATACTGTACTGTCGTCATTTACTTAATTGATGACGGTCAGATAAGTAAGATTTTAACCATGCCAATGCAATTCCACTAATGATAACATAATTTTGTAGTCTACTCAAAATAATGTTGTGGTTGATAGTGTCAAATGTAGCGCTAAGATCCAGTAGCACTAATATATAGATACAACCACGATCAGATGATAAGGGCAGGTTATTTGTAACTCTAATGAGAGCAGTCTAAGTGCTATGATATGGTCTAAACCCTGACTGGAAATCCTCACAGATACCATTTTTCTCTAAGAAGGAATATAATTGTGAGGATACTACCTTTTCTAGTATCTTGGACAGAAAAGGGAGATTCGAGATCGGTCTGTAATTAACTAGTTCTTTGGGGTCAAGTTGTGGTTTTTTTATGAGAGGCTTAATAACAGCCAATTTGAAGGTTTTAGGGACATATCTTAAAGACATTGACAAATTAATAATATTCAGAAGAGGATCTATGACTTCTGGAAGCACCTCTTTTAGTGGCTTTAATGGAATAGGGTCTAACATACATGTTGTACGTTTTGATGATTTGACAAGTTTATACAATTATTCCTCTCCTATAGCAGAGAATGAGTAGAATTGTTCCTCAAGGGATCTATAGCACACTATCTGATGCAATACTATAGCTGACGGCTGCATGGTTACAATTTATCTCTAATAGTATCGATCTTGGAAACAAATACTTCATAAAGTCATTACTGTTGTGCTGTTGGAAATGTCTGCTTCTGTTGATGCTTTATTTTTTTATTAATTTAGCCACTGTATTGAATAAATGCCTGGGGTTGTGTTTGTTTTCCTTAATCTTCTTTAAGCGTAAAGGAGAGTCAATAGTCTCTGTTACACCATCAAGTTTTTCTGACCTATTGGATATGCTGAGAAATTGAGACAAATAGGGAAGATTATTTACAAAGCAGTCTTTTGTTGTAGAAATTATGGTTCTACCATATTTGTAGTTGAGTTTTCAGCTTTAGCTAAGTGGAGTATACGCAAGACTTGATAATGATCTGAGATATCATCACTCTGCTGGAGAATTTCAATGCCATTAACATACCTTCCATGTGACAGTATTAAATCTAAAGTATTATTGTGACAATGAGTAGGTCCTGACTTGACTTGGGCCCCAGTTAGTCAAGCACAAACTCTAAGACTATGTGCCATATTTTTAGAGAGAAGAGCAGCACCACTCCTGGAAGGATGAAGACCATCTTTTTTTAAACAGGTCAGGTCTGCCCCAAAAAACTTGTCCAATTGTCTATGAAACCTATGTTATTATGAGGGCACTACCAGAGCATATTACAGTGTCTGACATCAATCTTGCAAGTTCACACACCTCTTTAATGTTACATTTAGTGATCTCTGACTTTCAAAGTCAAACATCATTAGTACCGACGTGAATAACAATGTTACTGAATTTACATTTAGCATTAGCTAGCACTTTCAAATTTGCCAAGATGTCAGGTGCTCTAGCTCCCAGTAAACATTGGACTATGGTGACTGGCCAATTTAATAAGCTGATCTTGTTACATGCTCTAACGCATTAGTGCTGTAAGAAAGTTATTTTTATTTTTATTTTAAGTTATGATTTTTTTTATTGTGGCCACAAAAATTTAATTTCTTGGAGTTGATATGAAATTACACTGAATGTTTGCTGAAATTAGTTGATTAGTTGTTTGTTGACAGATTTGTTGATTGCAATACTAATTCTGAATTGTAATTAATTATTATTAATAGTAATTATTTATATATATTTCCCTTTTGAACTAATTTGCTACAGCATATACTTTCACTTTTTACGCCACTTCTAACGTCTAATGATGTTATTTCACATTTGTTAAAATGAACATTATGACATTTAGCAGATGTTGGTTTTTGGTTACCTTCACTTCACTAAATGTCTAACTTAACTAATTGTCTGTTTGATGTCAATATAATTTGGCATGAGATGTTGGATTTTGGTTCCTTAAAATTTAGCGTGATCTCATGAGAACTCGTATGTATTTTACATAATATGTGGTTCTACAAAATGTACATTTACTTACATTTGCACAGACACTAAAACATACAATACTGACATATTTACACATACAGTATTGACGACACCTAAAATGTAAATTATTTACTTATGAACAAATTTACAGACTTAAAAATGAATCCTTATGAATATTGAAATTGCGCCATTAACATTTTATTATATTGTATTCAGTTGTCATATCAATGGCATTATGTTTTCAGTTGCATTTACTAAATTAAGTTTACTTGTTTACTTAATATGAGATTATTCATCTGTGTGATTTCTGCTGCCAACTCGTTTTGAAGAATATATAATGTTAAAGCTAACTGCACTTTAAACCCTTAAAATGAATAACATTTCTGCAATTGTTTAACCATCACTTATGTAATATTTACTTTGTTTGCCGTGGGACACAAAAGGTGTTTTCGCCGACATGCTGTAAACCATAAAATAGACCAAAAATGCAAAATAATTACAAAAGGATACATTTTATTTGAGTGCTGTCATCCAAATCTTCACAATCCACATGACTGTGAGGAGCAGAACCAAATCTAAGCCTTTATTCAGCGATCTTCATCTCCATCCTGAGCAGTGACCATAAGCATCAAAGCTTATCACCCGTGCTCATTAAAAATAAAAAAAAATTGCTGCTTCAAGAAGCTTTACGACACATTTTGCGGCAAGAAAATCGCCTGCTTCATTACAGATTGCAACATGCTGCGTTTTTTTTTTTTTTTTTTTTTTTTTTTTTTTTTTTTTTTTTTTTTTTTTTTTTTGTTTTTTTTTTTTTTCCTTTTTTTTTTTTTTTTTTTTTTGGTTTTTTTTGTTTGTTTTTTGTTTTGTTTTTTTTTTTTTTTTTTTTTTGTTTTTATATTTTTTTTTTTTTTTTTTTTGTTTTTTTTTTTTTTTGTTTTTTTTTTTGTTTTTTTTGTTTTTTTTTTTTTTTTTTTTTTTTTTTTTTTTTTCTGATGAGTTTTGTTTGAATGAGCACTGCACGCCTTCATGGAGTGGATCGGGATAATAATCTGGATAATATTTAATAATATAATACTTAAATTCTGCTCTGCACCTCACATAAACCTACTGTATTCCACCAGAGAGGACTGCGACTGCAACACATCGTAATTAGGACTACTTTTGGTACTGCTTTTGATATTTCTGCAATACATAAATTATTGTTATTGCACTTGTCTGTCATGTTTTTCTTTATACTGTACATATTTTAAAGAAATAGTTAGGGTTAGGTTAAGAGGGATTAGCGACTATAAAAATATATTTTTAATGCTATATTGTTACTAAAATGGTAATTTCCCTGCATATTCCGGTCTATTATGTTTTATATGTTTTTATATTCGCTATAAAACGGGTAGGTTTAGAGTTAGGGGTAGGTTAAGGGGTCTAAAAATCTAAATCGCTTATCGATAAAATTCTAAAAATGTACTGATACAAATATCTTATAGATAAAGATTGGTAAATATTTAAAGATTGGTAAATATTTTACGTCTTTTAGCTAAAAAATACGTAGCAATTTTTACTTTTTAGATGTTGTAATTCGTCCAAATTGTATGTTTCAGCATCGATAAAAATGTACATGAACATTGGGACCAGGCTGTCAAAACACAAAATAAAACCAACAAAAATTTTTTTTGTCAGAATTCTATGACAAACTGACATTGCCATAAAACATTGTCCTGGCATTTGAATTTTGAATGTCGGAACCTATATTCAACCAGATATCAACATCTCATGACTTTGGTTATCCTGCTGTGGTATAAGACAGAAGCCACATAACTACAACAAACAATGAACAATTGTGTTTTTATTTTCTAACATTAACAAAGGTTAATACATTCTGTAAAAATATATGGCTCATTGTTGCTCTGTGTTAGCTAATGCAATAACTAATGTTAACAAATGATTCCTTATTGTAGTTAGTGTCGCCAAACAGTGCATTGTGAACTATAATAATCATGGAAATCATGTGTAGGCATGGTTAGAGGATATGTGGGCATAATCTGAAGAGTGAAGATGTCTATATGTGCATGAAAGACTTGAAGGAGAGAGAGATAGATAGAGAAAGTAACAAAAGGAGAACAGTACAGGCATCAGTCTCTCTCATCAATATGGCTGCCAGGTACTCAGGTGGTACAGCATTTGGCCCTGGCCCGGGCTCATCAATGTGAAGGGCGATCTCATCCTTTTTGCATCTCTCCTCTCTCCTGCTTGATTAATTGGGTTACAAAAATGCCAGTGGAATGCATAATGCAATACCCCCACCACCAACACACACTGTCTTTTCTAAATAGCCTTGTTTTTTCTTTGAGTCTCTCACTCTCCTCCCTCCCTCCCTGTCTCTTGCATCCTCAGGATGTGTACCTCCAGCTTATTTGCATATACTTGATATTCATGACAGGCACGGTAACAGAAAAAAAGACAAAATATGAAAAACTATTTAACAATAATAATGGTGCTGATGATAAAATTAATTATGCCCTCGGATAGTGAGGTGGATGGATGATGAGGAGACAGTGAGACAAGGGTTTAATTTAATTCTGCCACCTCATCAGTGTTGTGAGGTGCCATGGAAAGATCTCACTGTGAAACAAAAGACATTGATGCACAATATATAATATCACACCATATAGGCTTGATGAAATTTCTTAGTATTTATATTCGCGCTCATATATTAATTTGAAGTAGTTTTTCTTTAGAACTGAAATTTAAAATGATTCATATGTCTGAATTCGGAGTATCAGAGTTTTCTTTCCATTGCACAGTTTTTTATTTAGAAGTGTAGTGAATAGGGGCCCATTCTTCGTACGTCGCTTATTACATCCGAGATCAAATGACACATCCAAGATGATATCATCTCGCTAATCAGGATCTGGCAAATTTGGTTCTTCGAACACACCTGTTGTTGACGATTAGTATGGCTGGACTGAGTTATCGGAGATAATTGTGCGTTCATGGGTTGGTTTAAAAGGGCAGATGTATCGATACTCGAAACCATGATCAGCAGTGCAGCGATTGGCTGCCGGCAAGACAGCAACGTAATGACATCATATAATCAAAAAAGACACCTGACGAAAAACTTGACAAATTTCTGGACTTTTATAAGGAAACAGCCAAGCGATCAAAACTACATAAATGTTATAATAGATAAATGAAATGTGCTTTTATTTAATTTAAATTTTTTACATGATTCCCAATTATTTATATTCCCGATTTCTAATTTTTGTACAGGCTTTACATTTTTATTTCAATGTAGCAATTAGCAATTAATTTAATTTTATCTTTGAAACAGATTTGTTAAGTGACAGCATTAATTAAAGTTTCTTAAAGGGTCAAGATCATGTTATCTGCATCTCCTGCGCTCCATCAAGCCACTCCCATAATATCTGTCATCACTCAAATTAATGCACGGCTCTACATTATCTGTATAGCATGTGTGTAAGACTCTAATACAATTATGAAGCAATAATTTTATGACAAATAAATATTTCAGTGAGTAAAACTGACTGTCTATAGTATTAAAGACTACACAACATTATTATATTATCTTTAAATAAATTTTTTAAATGATTATTATTTTAAATTACTGTCCCTGTATCAGTAGGGTACTCTTATAATAAAGTAGCAGTGTCTGGAACAGATTTAAAGTATCTATTCTGCTTAAAAAAGATGCGATCTAATCCTGTTTACATAAAATAAGCCTGCTCCCAAGCAGGTTTAAGCTTACAGACCTGTTGCTATGACAGCAACTCCAGGATGAGCTTCAAAGAACCAAATAATCCAAGATCATGCCAAATCATCAACAATCAAATCCAGCTAACTGAGTTAGCAACGTACAAATAACGGGCCCCAGAAGAGTCAAGCTTAAAGGATAGTTCACCGAAAAATGTAAATGCTATGTTTATCTTCTTACCACCAGGGCATCCAAGATGTAGGTGACTTTATTTCTTCAGTAGAACACAAACGAAGATTTTTAACTCAAACCGTTGCAGTCTGTCAGTCATATAATTGCAGTCAATAGGCTCCATGGCGTTGAGTGTAAAAAAAACATGCATAGACAAATCCAAATTAAACCCTGTGGTTCGTGACGATACATTGATGTGTAAAGCCACGAAACGATCGGTCTGTGCAAGAAACGGAAGAGTATTAATATAATTTTTTACCTCTGATCCACTGCAATGTCCAACTGTCCTGAGCGCGTTCACAACATCCAATGAGTGACGTATATGCACGACAGATCGCTTCCTCTCATGTGTCTACTATGCCAGAGCACGTACACGCGTCATGCGCTGGATGTTGTGAATGCACTCAGGCCAGTTGGACATTGCGGTGGATCAGAGGTAAAAAATTATATTAATACACTTCAGTTTCTTGCACAGATTGTGCTTACTCCCAAAAGTGCAAAACCTGAAATGCAAAAGTCAATTTCTCAAATGACAACAATCATTAAGATTATAATTTTGAGAATTTTCTTTTTATCAGTTTAACCATCATACAGAATGACGAATATGTGACTAAGATTTCATTGATTAAAAGGTTTTCGACCTAAACTGCTCATACCCTTTCATTGACTTAAACTTGAACTAAACAAAAACAGTGACCAAGGCTTGTCCAATATGTACTGCTAACTTAAAATGTACATTTGAGTTAAGACTAAGCACCTAAATAAAACAAAATGGCCCACGCCTAAAATTAATACTCAATCCGTTAATTATAATCCTCTTTATTGCTAAAATTGTCAAGTTTCATTGACTCAAACTAGACTAAGCTACTTCAGGTTTTCTTTCACTAAACTAGGACTAAAAATGTGAGCACTTTTAGTGATAAAGCTTGATTAAACACTAATAGGATATCCACGGTGGATAAATAAAGACCCACAGGACATTGTTAACACGGGACTACAGACCTAAAACGGAAAATAGCGACACACATTCTTCATTCACCGATCCGTAGGGACCACTATTAGAGAAATGTATAAAAGGAAATTCACGTAAATATGTTGGCCAGGGAGCCCCGCTATGGTATATACACACACAGGACGTGACCCATCATTTGACAACTTACCAACTGAAATGACTTGCTGTCACAAGGTGGTGGCTATAGGCTAAGAAACTAACATTACCTGCACTTGCAAACAACGCTATGCGAAAGTGACTCCGCAGAAATATGAGGGATTGTGGGATATATGTCACTCTGAAACTTTGTGTATGTACAGGGGACTGTGCCGTCCTGTTCGCAGCATGTAATCAAAACTTTATTCAATCTAAAACAAATGTCTCCCATCTGTCCCCTCCAACACCCACCCCACTTCAATAACAGCTGAGATTTGCCACATTCTTCACAGCAAAAACTAGCCCACAACACCGGTCCTCAACCAACCACATTCCTACTACTAAAACTCCATCTTCTCTTCTGTCCCCCTCATGAGGCAAGAAGTATCAAAATTCTCTACAGCCATCCTTACACACCTGCTTCTAGACCACAATCACTCCAACACTTCTCCAAGCAATCGTCATCTCCCTACACACTTTTACCAACTCTCACACACATCATCAATACATCTCTCTTCACAGGCACCTTCCCCACTGCATTCACGCAGGCTCGGGTAACCCCACTGCTCAAAAAACCTATATTAAACACTTCACTTACAGATAGCTAAAGACCTGTCTCTCTCCTTCCATTCATAGCAAAAACCCTTGAACAAGTTGTTTTCAACCAGGTATCATTGTTTCTTTCACAGAACAACAAACTGGATCTTAACCAGTCAGGTTTCAGGAGTGGCCGTTCAACTGAGACTGTGCTACAGTCAGTCACTGAAGCCTTGCGATTGCAAAAGCTTATTCAAAATCATCAGTTCTTATTCTGCTAGATCTATCAGCCACTTTTGACACTGTGAATCATCAGATCCTCCTGTCCACCCTCTCATCATTGGGTATCACAGGCCGCACATCCCACTTCACTGGTTTGAATCCTATCTCACTGGTAGGTCTTTCAAGGTGATCTGGGGAGGGGAGGTTTCCAAAGCACATCAACTGGTCACTGGAGTTCCACAGGGATCAGTTCTTGGACCCCTCCTCTTCTCCATATACACTACATCACTGGGACCCATCATACAGGCACATGGCTTCTCATACCATTGCTATGCTGATGACACAACAGCTATATCTTCATTTCAACCAGATGACTCCAACGTGCCGTATCTGCCACGATCTAAGCTGCCTGGGGGACATTCCTCCGGCCCCCAGGGATTGCACTAAGACTACATAACCGTACAGCCTCAAACCCCCTGGCAATAGGACGGAGATTGTTATTTTCCTTGCCCACTCCAAATATACAGAATGATTTCACATACAGCATACGCGTTTTCTACAATGACACCACGCAAGTTAGCCCGTGTCATAACACTATTCGCAGCAACATAGTTGTTCCTGCGCCCCACAAGCTGGTCATTCAAACAGACCCACCATTGACAACAAGACTCGCTTCTGATGCCCGTGCAGGTTTGCATTGCAACAAAAAATTCAGAACACGATCAGGCTCTTTCCTACACAAAGACTTGCTGCAAAATTCTTGTCCCATGCACCTGTCATTTCTGTCTGGACTTCCATCAAGCACAATCAAAACTCTACAAATGATTCAGAGGCAGTGGCCATGACTGGTCTTCAATGAGCCAAAAGAGCTCTGCAATAGAACAGCCACGCCTCCGCCCTTCCTTCATCCAATCACTATTTCACGAACTCCCCATTCCGTCCAGACAGTCGGAGTATCCCGCTAGTGTTTCTAGCGACGCTCATCGGTACCATCAAAGAGAAGGCACAAAAATTTCGTTCCACCGTTCCTGGTCTGGTGGAACGATCCTTCCCACCCCAATCCGGAATGATGGCTCCCTGACAAATCTTCAAGCGCAGCTGAAAACTCAGCTCTTCAACACTATTGATTTATCATTTAAAAAAAAAATTTGTTTTCTCTTGAATTTATTCCTTCACTTTCTAGCTTGTACTTGTTTGGAACAATGCCTGAAACTTGGTATTACGAGCACGTCCTGTGTCTGTTTGCCTCTTTAAGAATGAGAGAGGCTTTATGTATCCCCCAATTGTAAGTAGCTTTGGATAAAAGCATCTGCAAACTATGACCCTAAACGTAAATGTACAATGTGAATCGATTATAGCCTGGAAAGCCAGCAAATAGCGCTTCCATATATCACTAAAAAGCTGTCGCTCACTTCAATTTATCGCAATCTCACAATGTTCCGTTATAATCAATGAAGCTCTATAAACTGCATATATAACTATATTATATAATCATCGTCTACGAGTGGCATTGATTGAATTCTGACTGTCTCATGCTGAATGCGTGAGAGTAGGCAACCCTGCATCCAGGCACGGATTGCCTCATAGGGGGCTTCCAGAGCACCGGGAGGATCCGGTGGGGCCGGTCTTATTTTTGGACCGCGAGGGCGGTTTTCATGCCACGGGGTTGAATATGCTGTTCTAGGCGGCCTGCACTCAAGCAGTACCACTTTTCTTATATATTTTTTTGCAGGACCACTGTACTTATTTTCACCCGTCATCATCAGTAACCAATTCTCAATTGATACCTACACCATTATGACTGTGTACTAATCACGATTATTTTTTACCATCCAATTTTTATTTACAAAATCAGTCCTGGCCGGAGGCGAATGCAAACAAACTATTGATCTCGAGCCTCCCCAACATTTACTACGAACGGCCAGGAAAAATTTAACCTACCTGAGTGAAGACGGTCTTCATTACAAGTTAATGCGGTTTTAACCCTCATCCGGCCCTCGGTTCATTTTGACCCAAAACTAATTTTTAAAGATTCTTTAAAAATCGAGCATTAATCGTTATGGTATGAGACTTTGTTACATTTGTCACACTTGAACTGGGAATACATGAAAAATAATTTGAGTGAATTTGAGCAGTTTAAGTGGGTGCTATACAAAAAGTATCAAAAGTGTCCCTCGCGGGTCATTTTGACCCGCCACTGGAAATGCATGGAATTTACAAAAAAACTGTGGATTTTTTTCGGAGCACACATACAATTTTGAGAGTCGATTCAAGGATTCTATGTGTAATAAAATAAGGTGTAATAAAAAAAGTAACAAAAGTGTCCCTCACGGGTCATTTTGACCCGGCCATAGAAGGAAGGGAAATGTTTTTCCGAAAAAAAAAAAACAGCATTTTTTATTTATTCGATTTTTTTTACTATATAAAATCTGACACAATTCAGAAAAGATGCATACCCAAAACCAAAGGGCTGAGACCTGCAGAATGTCTCCAATGTCGTTGCAATAATATTTAGATCAAAACTTTGTTTTGATCTAAAAAGTGCCATTGTTAAAAAAAAAATGCTTGATTTACTGACATTTCATAGTTTCATTTACTGAAATTTCATGCCATTTGTAATTTTACAGTATTTTCACCTCCTCAATTACACGTGTAAAGTCACAATTCTATAATGGTACAATTTACTCAAGCCATGAGTAAATAAATGACATTTCAAATTATTTTTAGAATAATTGTACATAAACAATTGTGATTATTTCTGAGAACTTTTAAACTGCAGGCAGACTTAGGCCTACATTATGGTACAGTACAAATATTTGAACGTCCCTTATTATGTCCCTTATTTTCTACAAGAATAAACACTTATTTTCTACAAGAATAAACACTGTTTTCTTAAAGAATAAGATAAAGAATCACAATTGTCCCTTATTTTCAATTTCTTATGTTAATTGGCAATGATGACGTACAGTAATTATATTTTGACTCCCCTGACAGCGGAACCTTGCTCAAAAAAAAAAAAGTAATTGTTGGACATATGCGAGCAAAAGTAATAGATAAAAAATGCATAGTAGAAAGCGCAAAGGCAGCACTGAAAAGACCAGTAAAAAACAAAAACTAAACAAAAAAAAAAACAAAATAAAAACAAAAGTGCGGCGGCCCATCGGTCTAATGCATGAAACTCCAGGCTGTTTGAAAATGAGTCCCATATATTTATCCATTTTCCATCTATTTATGATTATCTATTCAGCATACTATGTTATATTTCTTTATTAATATCACAATTATTATTATATGCTTCAGTAATCAACATTTGCCACACACAAGCATTATCCGACTCCTCCCAACCGCAGACGCAGGTTTACAAGCCACTTTTTACTGCATTTTTCAGTCAATTTCTTGCCTTTCCCACCCTTATGAAAACTATTGTTGCACGATATAAAAGCTCTTTGGGGTTTTCTCTGTTTGTTGATTTGAAAATCCATTAACCACACAAAACACATATGCATTTGAGTTTCTGCTAGTGATTCCTACGGAGAAAAATTACTTCCTGCCCTCCAGCTGCATTTTGCGCCACAGGAATGACGTCATGTGCAAACAACCTATTAAAGAGACGTAAGTGTTGGTCCCCATGCTAAATGAGTTTACTTCTGAGATTGCAACCTTTGAGTAACTAAGCATTTGTCATGTTACATGGCTAATAAAAATAGACTTTACACATCTGCACATTTGTGACCCTGGAGCACAAAACCAGTCTTAAGTCGCTTGGGTATATTTTTATCAATAGCCAAAAAAACATTTTATGTGTCAAAATTATCGATTTTTCTTCTATGCCAAAAATCATTAGGCTATTAAGTAAAGATCATGTTACATGAAGATAATTTGTAAATTTCCTACTGTAAATATATAAAACCGTACTTTTTGATTAGTAATATGCATTGATAAGAACTTCATTTGGACAACTTTAAAGATGATTTTCTCAATATTTAGATTTTTTTGCACCCTCAGATTCCAGATTTTCAAATAGTTGTATCTTGGCCAAATATTGTCCTATCCTAACAAACCATACATCAATGGTGTAAGCAAATTAGCTCAAAAGGGAAATGTATATAAATAACTACAATTAATTATGATTAATTACAATGATTTTATCAGCTGCCAGTAGTAACTGTAGCAAAATTAAATTGTCATCAACTATCTTTGTCCAGCGAACACTTAGTGTAATTTCATATCAACTCTAAGAAAAGGATATTTTCATGGCCACAGAAATCTTTCACTACATATGTATTAGGCATAGCGCAGGGGTGCCCAAACTCGGTCGGGAGGGATGAGTGTCATGCAGAGTGTAGCTACAAACCCAATTAAAACACACCTCGAACCAGCAATCATCGATATTATAGGAATAATAGAAATTACAGCAGTGTGTGTTTAGGCCAAGTGGAGGGGTAAAAACTCGCAGGAAACAGGCCCTCCAGGGGACGAGTTTGGGCACCCTGCATTAGAGCATGTAGCAAGGATCAAAACCGTAAAGAGACATTAATTTGCAAGGCAGAATCAGAAACTCATGTAATTTGTGCACAAGAGTTTTATTAACTAAACACTTACACAAACTAGTCTAACAAACAAACAAACAATCACTCATACGGGGAAAGGGCAAATGAGGCTTGATGGATGAAACCATCAGGAAAACCAGAGAATGAAGCTATGAAAACAGTCAGTTAACCACCTAAGTGAAACCATCAGTGCCGTTATAGAACGGGGTCTACAGCTTATACTAAACCTCTGTTTCGTTTAGTTAAATGTACAATACTTGCATTACATTGGCCTGGAACGAGCGTATGGATGCAATCTCGGATGAAAGTCTTGATGGTTTCGATGTTCGGTTGTGTGGAGTTACCACTGGTGGAGTCGTGATCACCTTCTTCCGGGGTTTGAAGAGTGATGAACTCCAAAAAGATGTTATTCTGACTCAGTGGTGGTCGGGAGAGTTTTCTCCCAGATGAAGATGATGAAGAGCTAAGAGAGACGTCAGCTGAGATCCTAGGATATTTGGTGAATGTAAAGACAAGGCCGAAGCCTGGTGCAGACTTAAGGGTTGCAGAAGTGTTCTAGCTCACATCCTCATCTTCTCAGAATCTAACAGAACCGCAGACTGAAGGTGGGTCACTGATGTGAGGCCTTTAAAGCCTGAGAAGATTCACGCCTCTCAGGATGGGCTTGTCCAATGAGAAAGGCTAAAATTCCAAGCGGTAGGTTGGAAATACTGGGGAGTTTTATGACCCTTTGTCTGAGAGCATGGTAATTTGCATATGGAACTCGATTGGGTGTTGATGCAAAATTAATAAAGATTCTTAGAACACTAATATATATTGCCAACATATAATATACACTCTCGTTTAGATCACCAGAAGACGAATTCATAGATACTAAACATGGTAAGATTACATATAGGTAAGATTACATGAACGAGTGGTTCTATCATAAGCATGCATAAAACAGTATATACAAAAGACAATATACAAGAACAGTAACAACATACACAATGAACTGAAGTATATGTGTGTTCATTCAAAGAAAAGTTTTCCCATGAATTAATTAGAGAAGAGTTCATTTTTTAAGGGCATTATGTGTCTGTTTTAGAGTGACTTGAGTAAGAGTTGCTCTGCCCGCATTCCTTTGAGCAATAAAACTAGTGTTATCAGATGGTTTGTCTTTGGTTGCCATGGAACCAGAGGCCTGCTCTGCCCTTTTGAGGTGTCAGTTGCATTTCGGGGGAAGGGTCCATAGACCCTCATAGTTGGCCCTTTGGTTAGGTAAGGGGGCGTTAGATATTATTTGTTAAATATAACATATAGTTGTGTGTCTGATTGGTCCAAAAGCTACAATGGAAAGCTTATTTATTCTACTTTCAGATGATGTATAAATCTCAATTAAAACAAATTTACTCTTATGACTGGTTTTGTGGTCCAGGGTCACATTTAATAATGTGTGGGATGAATATGTACATTATATATGGATACTAATACATTCATATACCATAGCCTATTTCACATTAAAATATTTGAGTTACATATTATATGTAGAGCAGAATATTAAACCAAATTGCATAAAAATAATAAAGCAAAATAAAAATTCACTTTACAAATGTCTTTCATTACTCAAATAAATGAAAGATAACCAAACACAAATGTGTCACAAATATTGTACATGGTAGGAGAAATACATAAGATTCTGCTGTATTTAGAACCTTTGTAAAAACATTTTTCACAAACAATTCACCTTCATTAAATTGTCACACAATAACCAAGTGTGTGCAGAGCATTCAATATAACGAATGAATGGTATATGGTACACTGTACCACTAAACACACAAAATAATCAACAACTATTGCAGGACAAAAAAAACAAAAGTATGCCAAAAGTAGACTTTTACTAAGCAAATCAAGGATTGAATTATTGTACATACCCGCTGCTTTAAAAACATCTATTGGGTGGGATTCAAGTTAAATGGCAAGCACACAAAACTTTATATTACGTAAATCTTGTCCATGCCAGTGTCAGCGTCGCCCCTGGCAACCCCAATCATACATGGCTGGAGAATGAGGTACCGCAAATGAGGAACCACCTGATCACAATCACAGCAGCCAGATAAATGAGGCCAGGTTACAGACACACGGAGAGAGCTACAAGGCTAAGGAAAAGACTAACGTTTTCTCTGTCTCTCCTTTCCCACAGACGCGACTGAGTCACCGTCGCTTAATGCTCAAGCTCAGCTACCGTTCAACACAGAACACAAAAGAAAGGGACTTTTGTTCACTCACCGTTGTTGCACCTTGGAGGTTTCTTTCTCACTGTGTACTTTACCAATTAAAACTCCTACGGGGGAATTGAAGCACTTGTTGTTTGCACCTCATTCACGATCCTGCCACACTGGTGAATGCAGCTTTGGATTACGGAGGACAAACACATAGCATTCACTTACCCCAGTCTGTTTGTGTATTTCCACAGATACCATTCTCTCCCATTGTTGACTAAATGGATGAACTCACTCACCATCTTACTGAGCTTTCACTCCGCCAGATATCAGAACAGTTGTCTGCTGGACTTGCCCGATCAGAACAGGAGATCATGCATCTTCAGGGGGAGGCTACAGAGCATGCGCATACACTGAAAGTAGGACGTAAGGCCCACCAGGTACTGACAAAACTCACTGAGCAGGATGATGTAGAGACTTATCTTCATACTTTCGAGGTGGTGGCCGCCAGGGAAGGATGGCCTCGGGATGGATGGGCCACAGTGCTTGCACCCTTTCTTACGGGGGAAGCACAGCAGGCCTACTACTCTTTCACGGCCGCTGCTGCAAGCGACTATGACACTCTTAAGCCTATTTTAGCCTGTGTGGGCCTGTCACCAGTGTGCGCTGCTCAGAAATGTCATGATTGGACGTACGATCCCGACTTCCGGTACGGATTCAGGCTGCAGAGCAGACTCGGCTTGACCAGTTGTGGCTTTTTGGTGGGAGACCAACCTGAGAAAAATTGGTGGAGAAACTTACTGTGGATAAATTTGTAAGGTTATTACATCATCCAATTTGCCGTGCTGTGGCCATGAAGGACCCCTCCTCGTTAGCTGAACTAGCGGAGGCAGCGATTGCTAGAGACGGAGGGGAGAGTGCGGCCTGGAGGGGCTGGCCAGAGAGGCGACAGCCGGAGGGCACCCGTCTGAAGGAGAACATGTCAGCGGGAGGGGGCTTCAAAGATGAACACATGCCAATGGACCCTAATCCCCCGGCAGGCCACGTTTGGTTCATTGGATGCATTTTATGGTCCTATGGTAGAGAGCAGTGAGAAGATGAATGAATCAAGCACTGCTGGGACCAGGTTCGGGAAGTGGGCCCAACCGTATCCCTCACTTCATCATCTTGTATTGTGTCGCAGAGCGGTGAGGTGAGTAGAAAAGTTACTGGTTGTTTCTCGTGGTAGGACTGAGACTGTCATGTCCCTGGCCCACCCAAAATACTGCCCAAAGGATCAGGGATCGTTTTCACTGGCCAGCACTTGATGGTGACATAAAAAGATTTTGTAAATGCTGTGAAACCTGCCAAAGAACTGCCCCTCCGCAACCTCCACCTAGCCCGCTCATTCTGTTGCCCATCATTGAGGTGCCCTTTGAGCAAATTGGCATGGACCTGGTAGAACTGCTGCCTAGATCTGCCCGAGGTCATGAATATATATATATAATCATCCTTGACAACACAACAAGGTATCCTGATGCCATTCCCCTAAGAAGGGCGACATCAAAGAACATTGCTAAGGAGCTGTTCCTTATGAGCCCAGTTGGCATTCCAAAGGAAATCCTGACAGACCAAGGTACCCCGTTTATGGCAACCCCAATCATACTTAGCTGGAGAATACCTTTCTACAGAGAACACAAAGAAGAGGACTTTTGTTCACTCCGTTGTTGCACCTTGGAGGTTTCTTTCTCACTGTGCACCAATAAAAGCTCCTCCGGGGGAATTGAAGCACTTGTTGTTTGTGCCTCATTCATGATTCTGCCACACTGAAAATAGATGATTAAGCAGTTTGTTTATTCAATTTATGCCAAAAAACAGGCAAACAGTATTATTATTATTAGCAGTATATATTACAACAGGGGTGCCCAATCCTGTTCCTGGAGATCTACTTACCTGCAAATTTCAGTTCCAGCCCTGCTCCAACACAGCTGTCTGTAATTATCAAGTGCTCCTGGAGAGATTAAATAGCTGGTTTGGCTGTGATTGATTTAACTTTTGATGTCAGGTTGCCATTCTCTATCCTTTTTTTTTTTTTGCAACTTTGCATAAATTTGTAGCTATGATGTTTTCATCACTTAATTTTTTGATCAGTTTTTACCACTGATTTATAAAACATTACTACTAAACTGTAATGGAATATTCAGTTTGTGTGATGTCTGATTACTCAATCTAGCCACTGTACTAAATAATAAACTAGAATTGTTTTGGTTATTTTTCCACATGTTTGCAGAGAGGCTTGGTTTTGGCAGCTTTTATAGCGTGTCTATAGTTAGACATACTGTCTTTCCACGCAATACCAAAGACCTCTAAATTACTTTTTTTTCTCTCCATTTGTGCTCAAGTTGTCACCATTATGAACTTTTTGTTGTGTTTCTTTGGTTTCCTGTTCTCCTGTTTAGTTTTACTACTTTGACCTAGTTTCTGTCTTCCCTTGATTACTTCAGTCAGTCCAGCTGTGTTTAGTTATGTTATTAGTGCCTTATCTGCATTCATATAAAGTCTACCCATTCTGTTCCTTCAGTAGCCAGTTGATTTGCCTGTCTTCCTGGATTTCCTGTCTGTTCTCCTGTGGAGTATTATTAAAGACTCTGTATTAGTCAACTCCTGCGTCGTGTGCTTTATCTCCCACCAGCAAGTGTGACAGAATAACCGGCCACAAGTTTAAGTGGCCTGTGTCCACACATTTGTTTTTTCCATTTTGAAAGTTTTCCTTTTCTTTATGCTTATTGACCATTTGGAATTTCTTCTCCTCCTGCTGCAGCAGGGGGAGCAATCTCTCGAAGACCATGCAAGACTGTTCCTGGAAGTGACTCATTACACTAGCTAGCCAGATGAGCGCAGTCATCCAAAGATTGTCCTCTGGAGAATTTCGCCACTTTTTTGGTGTGGGTACTGGTGAGAAACGGATGCTTGTTCACCGTCGAACTTGAGGAAAATCTCACCAGTCCCACTCCGGACCCCGAGCCCAGCCAAACACCACCCCGCTGCGAGTAGCAACAGCCAGAGCCCAACGCAACCAACTAGCCATCGTCAAATAGAGCGACAGTGCTGAGGATCACCCCGGAGCCAAAGCCTCACTTGACATCTAACCTGGTGGGTGAGCTGGCAACGAAACCCGCCATGGAGGATTATACAGTGGAGAGCCAGGGCGCGGTGGAAAGCCCCACCCACTGTTCCACTGCTGAGGCTCAGGTGAGGCTGAGCTCAGTGGATTTATTGGATTTGTATGCAGACATGCCTCCTCTTCTCTCGTTTTCTTTTGAACTCTCTGCCTGTCCTCTTACGGCCAAGGAGGCCGGTTATGAACTGTTTGTATGCCCTGAACTGTCTGTCACCCCTGTCATGACCCCGCAGGGCGTTCTCCTGTCCGCCGCGCTCCCTGTGCTGGAAGTTGCGCTCTGGTGTGTGTGGGTGGCATACACCTTCCCAAAAAGCCCTGTCTGTCACAGATTCCCACCCAGACTCCCTCTCCCACCTCCTCTCATGAGTTTTTTCCCGGCTACGCCTTGTCCCTTTGTCCCTCTGGCTCAGTTGGGCTCCTCCCTCCCCCCAGCTCCACCTTGGTCCTCTGTTGCTCCGGCTCCACCACGGCCTTCCAGATCCCTGCCTGCGCCTAGGCGATGACCATATGCTCCACATGGCCCTGCCGGACATACCAGTTGCCCGGCTCGCGCTCGCCATCGCCAGGGCTCCTCTCCAACCGTTACGCTGCTGTCAGGACCCTGCGTTGTTCAGCCCTTCCTCCACCATGGCTCATCCCTCCATCGGCTCCACCGTGGGATGCATTCATGGCTGCAGTCTGGGTCCTGCTTGGCTCCTCCCTTCCTCTAATCCGCCGTTAGTTATGAGTTCATGATAACGAGCGACACCTGTGCCACACACCAGTCTCGAGTCACATGGAGGAGCTCCGGAAGGATAAAAGGAGGAGTGACGAGAGAGGACCAGACCTGGATTTTATGTTGTTGTTTTGGCTCTGTTTGTGCTATTTTCATTTTTGTGTTTATTTTGTTATTAAATTGTGTTTAAACGTTCCCTGGTTCCCAACTCCTTCCCATCTAATGTTTAAGAACCCAAGCTTTAAAAAACGTTTTTATTTAACTTATTTTGTGTTTTCCTGGTTTAATCACAATCAATATTTCATCTAGATTCTGTAGTAAATTTATTATTTGACCTCACTATTCAGGAACAGACACAGTCTGTAGAGTGGGTAGAGCAAAGGCTTTGAGATTTGTGTATAACACAAATGTAACATTATCAATTGTAACATGCATCATCAACAAAATAACTGAATAAAAATAAAAAAGGTGATCCATGTAATTTGTATAAATAAATAAATAGACTAAATATTGAAAAAAATAAACTGATGTAATGTGTTTTTCTATTAACCAGTAAATGATAACTAACCAGCCTTACAGTTGGGACTAAACCTGCTTTAGAGCCCCTGCCCTTTTAGTTGCCAATTCTAAAAGTGTTACATTTTATAATGTTGTGTCTATTAAATGTTTGGTTGAAATACTGGAGGAAAAAAAAACATTTTCAAATTACAATTCTGTCCTGGTTGCTACCTCATTTAGTTCAAATTCAAGATCTATACTAATATTTGAAAGGCATTCCTAATTAAGTTCTGAATGCCACACAACCCTCAACATTACAAGGCTCATCAAATACAAAACATTGATTTAATTTGTTTAGTGACCTTCTAGGCATCCCTTTTTAACAGTCACTGACACACAATCCCCTTCCAGTCATTTAGACTCCCTTCTGCCCCACCTCAACGTTTGATTTACATATGATCTTTAAGCAGGCTATGGCTATTAGGTTATCATTCAAATTATTCACTATTCATGTCACATTGTCAGATAGGTCATTCCCTCACACATGCCTTAAAAACATGAGAGAGAGAGAGAGAGAGGGACAAAGGAAGAGGGTTGAATGTATAAGTAATGAAATAAATTGATTAAGGGCTCCAAAATCAATTGGTTTCCTGCCTGCAATGGAAATCTATAGCTTAATTTAGCATGGTGCTGCAAGCCTGTAGTTCATCAGTAAGTAGGGAGAAGGGGAAATGGAATTTAATTGCCATTAGATGAAGTACAGTAATAAACAGTAAAAAAGTGCTTAAGAATAGAGGAAAAAAGAGACAAAAGGGTCTAAAAGGGGTGTAATGATTTAGTTTGAGACATGAAACTGATCTCACAATATTATAAAGAAAAGGCAAAATAAATATAAATAATGGTTCAAAAAAAGTCTTCCCAATTTATCTCTAAGACATGTGATAAAAATATATGATAGACAGTATAAATAAGTACTGTTAATAATACTGATACATGTTTTATTACATGATGGTTGGATTTGATTAGACTTTGACTTGGTCCTGGTCCCCAATGCAGGGACGGCGCTACCTATAGACAGAGCAGGCAAATGCCTAGGGCCTCGGGCTTTGAGGTGAGGCCTCCATAACCAGAACACCCCCTATACACTAATCCAGCAGTCAAGACAGGCAGCAAAATACTAGCCTCATTGTTCAATTTTCACTCACCTGCAATTAAACCAATTAATGTTGCTGTTTCAAAGCGGGTCCCGCCTTCTGAATGTTTTCTGTAACCAGTCCCTCCAGTTTTATGCGATTCCACGATCGTTGAATCCAAAAAAAATAAAAATGTTTGCGATCCTGCAAAATTCGCCATTTCACCACAAAATAATTGCACAAATTAAGGTCTCACAAAAAACAATCATAATTACTAACTGATTTATTCCTAATTTTAATAAAGTTGTAATGCATTACTTTTAAGATACAGATACATGCATGTGATATCAGTGAGAGGTGTGTTAGAGGAAAAAGCGAAATTGAAACTTTCTCACTGGAGACTCACATAACTGCCGTAGACCAGCAAAGCAATTTCCTAATGCATTACACCTGATTGGGGGTAAATTGTTTTGTGATCCTTATAAAAAAAAATACGGATGACAACAGATGACAAAAAAAATTCTACTGTTGCGATCTGAGTGGAAGCAAACATCAGCGACATATGGACTTGTCTGTGGAATCAAACGCAAGCATTAAACAATGTCTGAGATGGACGAAAGCTGGACATGAACAGAATGAATAAAGCATAAGTGATTGTTTTATATGACTGGGTGGAATGACGATAAGTGTCAAATCGACAGAGATTTCTTTTATATCAGGGTATATTAGCCTACTGCACAACAAAGGCTGCACGGATGTGTTTATTTCGCGAACATTCAGAACATTCTGAAAATAGCATTGTGATTGAAGGATAGAATCTGAAGCAAACGATAAGATTTGCACGTTTCTTTTTTGTCAGTGACGCCGCATCAGACAATTATGTACCCTTATTTACACACACCGTATTTCTGATTTCAACTATAGCCTATTTAAATATCCTAAAATATTTTATTTGTTTAAAACAATTATATAATTATTTTGGCCAGTGGAAAAGAAAGAGATCCACTCTATTCTAAAAAGATTCTCTGAGAAGTATTTTATGCAATTTAGTTTTTACATCCATTTTGATGTATTTATTAGAAAACAAGGCAAGGACAGTGAATGAATTTGTTTAGCAGTAAGTAGCAGTATCAAATGGCATTTTTAGTCCGAATGTCATATTTTTCTAATGTCTTGTATGTGGATGGGAATATGCATGGAAATGATATGAGATGAGGTTATGCATGGGAAAAAACTCTGCGTGGTAAGCGCCATTGATGGGGAT
Organism: Sinocyclocheilus anophthalmus; assembly: GCA_018155175.1. NCBI lineage: Eukaryota > Metazoa > Chordata > Actinopteri > Cypriniformes > Cyprinidae > Sinocyclocheilus > Sinocyclocheilus anophthalmus. The sequence continues at coordinate 176,247 of JADLZN010000149.1, forward strand.
TGGGGATGGAGATGCAGTACACACAATCTTCCGCGACAGGATTTTAGAAAAGGATTTTGTGAAGGTTTGGCATGGTTTTAAAATCTGAAAACTTTTGTGCGTATACGCCAGATCTAGCTTTGTGTGGTTAGTCCCTTTTAGGGAGAAACTACAGAAAGTTGTTTTATACATGAAGGCCCATGGACTGCAGCGCACTGAAGCTCTTGGTTTGCAGTGTCAAGTTTACGAATGATAAATGAAAAAAGGACTAATTAGCGTGACAAACTTATGATATTATTCTAAAGTCCAATCCTCAAGCATTGACGATAGGGCGATGTTTTCTTAACAAAGAATGTTTAGACCGGACAAAAAAAATTAAACTGGTGCATATACTGAGAAGCTTGAGAGATTAATGTATTTATTTCAGTTATTTTCATCAATGCTGAGTTCACACTGCACGATTTTAGCACGATTTTTTACTCGCCGACAGGTTTTTGCGAAATCGCCGACAAATGCCTGAAATGGGAGGCAAATCAGTGCTCGTTGACGCGAGAGAAAATCACGCAGTGTGAATTATCGAAGACGTGATCTGAGGGAATCGCCGATACGTCGCTGTCGCCCGTAAAATATTTGGCATGCCCTCACTATTGAGCTTATCGGCGAGTCACAGATCAAGGTGTGTGAAAGAGTTCTGAATGAAATAAACATGGCGAGGACTACAGCATGAGAGAACAAGATAAGGGCGGCAGCAGAAGCGGGGGAGGAGATATCGAAAACAGGGCTTCGGGTGCCGGGAAAGGCCATTCTTGTCTATTTGGACCCAAGAAATGCATAGGGAAGGAAAGCCTGGTCGAATGGCAGGGAGCACCCATGTCTTTTTAGGTTTCATCGGATTGCTGTAAAATCCACACCAGGGTGCGGAAGAAAAAAGTTGGGAGAGAAATGCTAATCCCCTTCACAGTCAGGTGAGCAAAAAGCGTTATGATTGATTTTTTTTAAACATTCCGGACTTGTAGATTGTTGTGATAACAAGATATACTCCATGTCTGCCTTTACAAAATGTATATACATAGTCGGGAGGGTTAAATAATTGCTTTCTATCTTCTTTCTTTGTTTTCATTCATCATTCATATGAAAAAAAATATAGTATTATAGTAAATACTAAGGTTTCTCAATCATACGTATAGTAAGTATGAAATTCGATTTGTGGGGGCAATTCAATATTGCTGTGTGGTTTAAAAAAAATAAAATTATTTTAATATAACTATAGTAATATATACAAATTACTTTACCCAATACTGTATTAAGTTTTATACAACTATAGGGTATGTTGTACTACAATCCACTACAGTTAACTGTAGTAAAAACTAAAGTATACTACAGTATTTAATACAGTTTATCAGTTCGCTATAGTTAATACATTATGCTGTAGCATTCATTAAAGTGTTGTAAATACTATAATATACAGTATAATACACTTTACTATAGTATGGTTCAAAAACACTATAGTATTTACTAAGGTTTTGGGTTTATTAACTAGTAGTATTTTCTCATGTTGGTTCATTATTCATTTATTTATGTATGCATTTATTTATTTCAGTTGAGGAGGTGAAGACCTGGGGTCCGTTCTTCGTACGTCGCTAACTCCGTTAGCTGGATTGGATTGTTGACGATTTCGCTTGATCTTGGATTGGTTGGTTCTTCGAAGCTCATCCTGGAGTTACTGTCATAGCAACAGGTCCGTAAACTTAAACCTGCTGGGGAGCAGGTTTATTTCATGTAAACAGGATTAGAACGCGGCTTTATAAGCGGAGGTGATACGAGAAGTCTGTTGCACTTGCAGCCATGTCTTGCCCGTTTTTATGAGAGCAACCTGTTGCGGAGGGTGCGAGAATGATTTGCAGAGCTTTTAGAATTAATCGTGTTTTGCAACACAGACAGGATCCATTAGCACAGCACGATAGTGTACTTTTTGAAAGATATCGTTTTTCATGTGAGGGTGTCATTTACATAATTTGTTGGAACCTCATATTAAAAATTCGACTCATCGGAGTCGGGCTTTAACAACAGCACAAACTGTGTGCATCGCGTTGAGATTCTTTGCGAGTGGCACTTTCCTGTACACTATTGGGGATGCGGAGAACTTGGCATAAAGTGCTGTCTGTCGTGCCATTCTCAGTTTATCTGGCGCTCAAGCAGTTTTTAGGGGTTTTTGTGGTCTTTCCAAGCCACTTAAGACCCCAAGTTGTAAAACAGAGCTTTTTCGCCATTGCAGGTACATTCTACTTGTTAATGAAGATCGTGTGAATATGACCAGGCTGGTGGTAAATGAAGGGGTGTGACTGTCCACCAGGCGTTCCTATGTGATTGGGTGCCATAGACTGCACCACAATTCATATAAAGGCAACCAGCCCCAAGAAGGGGAGTTGTGAACCGAAAGGGGTGTTCCAAGTCTAAATGTGCAGGGGATGTAATATTACATATTCTTAATATTTAGCTTGGTAATATACACAATGTAGTACCAAAGCAGTATTGATGATACAAGTCTCGATGGAATTGTGTGATCTAGTGCCATGTCACCAATGTGGAAGCCAAACGGCCAGGATCGGTGCATGACTCAAGAATTTTCAGAGAGTCACGTTTAGGCACATTATTTGAAAGTGTACTGGCAAACTGTGAATGTCAAGCCGACACGTATTACTCACAACCCCCCCACCTACCACACGCACTTCTGGGCCTGTCCACCCCAACAGCAACCGCTGCCCACACTCCCTCTATACCCCACAATGGTAACGGTGATTTGGACGGGAACAGGTCGGAGACAGGGCATGCTGTTAGGGCAGCTCTTATGAGCCCATTCCCGGACCCCAACCCTGGACCACAAACCCATTACAATGCAGCTCTAGCCAGGACAAGGGCACGCATTGAAATGACCTTTGGGCAACTAAAGGGAAGATTTCAGTGTCTGAAAAGTCTGAGGGTTGCACCTGACAGGGCATGCAACATTGTCGCATGTGCTGTATTACACAACATTGCCACCATTAGAAAGGAGAGGACCCCTGTGGTGGGGATGTAGCCTGATGATGACCTCCAGTCAGTGCACTTGGACCAACCTAGTGGCAGAGTTGCACGGGACAGGATTGTGGAGCACCATTTTTGAGAATAGATAAAATATAAAAGCCACACAAGGCAAATATGGTTTCCATGACTTTTATTAGTTGTGACAAAAAAAAAAAAAAAAAAAAATCTTTGGCCCGACAAAGACAGATATTGTTATGCCAACGGTCAACAGTATGTCTGTGTCAATTGTGTTTTACTACTACTCGTGAAGTTCCTTGCAGCCACACTCATTTCTAGTGCAGTTTTCTTCTTCATTAGCTGTTGGAGCTCCATTTGTCCCCTCAGTTTTTGTTTTTTTACTTCCAAATATTCAACCTTATGCTGCAGGCTACATTTATAGAGGGAACAGATGTCACCCTGTGCCATTTACAGAGAAAATAAATTGAACTCAACATGCCACAAACTAACAAAAGAAGAAGTAAAATTAGAAAGACAAACTGATATGCAACACTGTCCACCTCTGTATCAATTCTCTGTGCAGACTCCCTCTCTGTAGGCCTCTTTGCAGACTCCTGCAACTCATATTGCGGTCAAAATAGAAAGTACTTTAGTTGATACAAATTTATAGTGTGTATTATATAGTGTGTTTTTATGTGTAGTTATGCACTTACAGGTACTTCCTCCAAAGGACACTTATCCGAGAGGGTCTCGTCACTGTCCCGTGCAATGAAAATAAATGGCATGACAAAGTCATACACCGTCTTTGCTATTGATATTCCACTATTGGAATAAATAAATAAAGTCCACTTACTGCACATGCTTCAGCCACCACTTGCATGGGAACATGTAAAAGTGTGGGTGTTTTATGTAAAACTGCACAGAAATAGAAAAAACAGTTTCATTACAATGAGGTACACAGGAAAAGAAACATAGCAACATTTCTTCATTTACTCAAAGTACGTTTAACTGCCTTCCTTTCATGTCAAACGCAATTCAGCACTACTCAAGATCTACCAGTTGAAATGAGTGTAGCTGACATTTGGATTACACCAAATGCAAGGTAGCTACCAATTATTTTACAGTAGCCTATACAAAAAGAATTAAAAGCCTCTTTACCAGTAATGAAGGTGCTGCTGCTACTGCTTCCTGGCTGTGGGTCTAAGGAAGAGCTGCCCCAGGGATGCCCTGAACATTGGGTCGGTTTTAGATTACTTCAAGGGCCAGCATCTTCTGGGGGGTGTGACATGGGGGGAGCGAACACCACCTGTTTGTTTGCTATGCCTTTTTCCACAGTGTGGTATAAACAAGCAAATAATTTCACAGTATTTAAAAAAAAAAAGACTAAGAACAACATATGTAGTTAACATTACCATTTTGTAGAATATTCTGTTATTTCACCTTTACTTGTTCCAAGTTCTGTGGGGTCCAGTGGGGCTCTAATATAAAAGATTTTTATTTGGAGTTAAGAATACATAGACTGTAATAACGGCTTAGATTTAGAAACATCTAACACCAGTCTTACTACTTACGCATTTTAATTTGTATGTTTTTTTGCAAGCCATCTCGCCTGGCTGTGGCAAGCATTTGAGATTGTCCTGGCGTTTTTTATATTTGGAACTCGGCCCCATAGCCTCCTCCCAAGAGTTCTGTTCTGCTCTGAGGAGAAAAAAGTGGACGTGCTCTGTAGCAGTGTGGGCAACCAATTAATAGCGTTGCGATCGGTTTCTACTTAGATACATAGCCCCTTTTAAACCAAACCATGAACGCGCAATTATCTTAGATAACTCAATCCAGCCATACTAATAATCAATAACAGGTGTGCTCGAAGAACCTAATTAGCCAGATAATGATTAGCTGGATCATATCATCTCAGATGTAAAGCGACGTACAAGAACGGACCCCTGTGGACCTATATCCCTTAATTAAACCAAAACCTCAGTGGGATGCCAAAACAAAACCCGGACACATTGGCAGAGGGGGCTCCTCTAGATCAGGATTTATAAAGAAAACACATTGTTCACCGTCATGGAGACCACTGTAGTTTACCTCTACAAACACGTGTGCTGTTAATAACAATGTACAGATTGAAAACATTCCATAGTGTGGGGTTATAATCTTATTTTTCATTTAATTCCTTTATATGCCTTTAATACAACAAAAAATACACCCAGTTTTGATGTGAGCAAAGAACATACATAAAAATCATGTCAATGGCGTAAATGTTTCAAATTTATATTAAAAAATTCAAAGACAAATTCAGTACTTGATAAAATGTGTACATGGTAACAGTAGGGGTGCACCCTTTATGGTTAAAAAGCTAACAGCAGAGAGATACCAGTTTAAGTCGTCTTATATAAGGATTACAATTAATTAGAAATTTAAGGTAGGTGTAATGGCATGATTGCACCATGGACAATTAAGTATTTGCTATTATAACACAACTGTACTATCCACTGACACAATCTTGTCATTACCCTTCTCAGCGTATTTGCCACCCAAGAGCAGGTAATACGATAACCAGCAGGAGACGGTGCTGGGGTGAGCTGCATGATAGTACAGAATCATCTCAATGACCTGCAGACAACCACTGTCTACTACTAGTACACCAACACCTACATCAAATACATCCTCCCCTGTGAAGTGTAGGATACCATTCAACTGACCAGCACAAAGCAGTGGAGTCAAGCACAAGGGGGAATAAAAGTTCAAAGCAATCTGAACTGAGGTTGAGCTGCAGAAGCTAGCGGTTGTTGAAGGCAAAGACAGCAAAGTTGAGGCCAAACCAACACCTGATGCTGTCCATACATTTGGAACCAGGTAGCATACGAAATTAAAAAACGAAACCTACTTCAAGATACAGCGAATGTACCAGATGAAAATTATGAACATGGATAAGCAAGATGCGGAAAAGAAATAGCTAGTTCTACTCACATTCACATTCAGCACCAGACACATTCCAGCTAGGCTACACCTTTGCCAGGGGAATAGCCTACCACAAACATATGCCATCAGGGTTCCGACATCAAGGCTGTTTTTGCCAAAAATTGCCCACTTACGCTGTTCAGTGGAAAGTTTGCTAAAACTGGTATTTGATTTGCTGTTTTTTGTTTAGATTGTGGTTACTTTCCTTTTGGGCGTATTTACCTTTAGTACAAGTGTACTATTCTGCGCTTTGTGTGAACACATTTTTATTTACTGTTTAATAACGTTACGTTAGTAATGTTTAAAAAAAAAGTGTAAGTATGGAAGTCATTCTTTGCAGGGACTTTATGGGGAAACCATAGTATGTTATGGTATGCGGTATAAATTGTCAAATTAGAAAAAAAAAAAAAAAAACCTTGAGTTTTACATGCCATTTTAAACAATGATTTTAAAGTACACCCAAGTTGTATGGTCTGAAGATACAGTATATAAATATCATTCTGTGCCTAAAAGGCTAACATCAATAACAGAAGCACCATGCTTTTTAATAGTTACTTTTCTTCAAAAAAAAAAAAAAAAAAAAAAAGACAGGGCACATATTATGACTATCAAAATAAAAAAAAAGTTCTCTCCGTGACTACAAGGTGTAAAGTATACGTCTAAAATGGCGTTTTCTGCCATGAAACAATCCGGAGGGTGAGACGAAGTAGTCACATAGGTTTCGTTGCATTTTTGCCACAACAGATGCATTGCATTCCCCTCGATGATCCACTGTTTGGAAAGACCCGATCCCTTGATTCCTCCAGGTTCCCTCAACTATGCTGAGGTCATTGTTCTCCCAGTCTGCAAAGGCTGGAGAGCGCGGTTGCCTCAGCCCCCGTCAGCGGAGGACGTTATGGCTGCATAGGGAGGCCATAGTTCTTTTGACTACCTTCTCTGGCTCCAAGCATATGGTGCTCCTAAAAACTCTTAACCTGTTGGCAAGAATGCCGAATGCATTCGCTACCACTCGCCGCGCTCTTGACAAACGGTAGTTTAGTACCCGTTGACTGTGATCCATTTGCCTGTAGGGATATGGCTTCATTAGATCAGGCCTTAGAGAGGATATGCCTCATCACCCACAAACACGTATACGAACAGTCCAGCATCAGAAACTCTACCTTGGGTACCCACACTGGCGTAGATGGACTTGTAATTGGCATCCACAGCAGCCATAATTATTACAGAGAAGCTGGACTTGTAATTATGGTAAAGACTACCACTTTTTGCTGGAGGCTGTATACGGATGCGTTTACCATCAAGCGCACCTAAGCAATGTGGGAATTGCCATTTAGATTGAAAGTCATATGCTATTTTCTACCATTCTGCCTCTGTTGTGGGTGTCTACCAAAAGAACAGATTTGACCATTATTTCTTTGTCACAAAGAATAAAAATAAAACACTTCTGAAGCACTATAAATATGGAATCATCACTTAAAGGTTCATTGACAACAGAATAAACATTAAAATACAAAAAGTAGTGACCTTAAATACAAATACTCTGGGAAGCTATAGCTATATTGATTATCACAGCATACTGTTGTTTTGCGTACATGACTGGCAATCAGTGGTGGAAGATGCATTCAGATCCTTTAAAAACTATACATCTCACTCACCCGAGTGAGTGAGATGTGCACTTCTATTAGATATGTATACTTTTATTGAAATTATACTTATTAAAATTACTTTTCAGTTATGAGTAATGTGAAAACCCAGATAAAGTAATTTTATTGGTAACTGTTTCAGAACATTCTGTAAAAATATAACCTTGATATTACATATTGAGTAAGGCCATGCAAAAGACTGAAATCATTATGAAATGACTGACTGAATCAAAACTTTGATGCTCCTATTAACCTCATATTAAGATGAATACAACAGTGTAGGCTGGATTTCACAGACATCACAAATAACTGATGCAGCACTCATGTGTATGTTGCATTTGACTGACACAGATGTTAACTTGTCAGCTAATCTTATTAAAAGTTATTTTTACTAATATACTAAATGTGTTCTTTAAGCACAACATTTCAGTAAATGCTGGGAATTAAGGAGTACCTTGAGGAAGTCTTTTTTCATGACCCGGTAGAGAGCAGCACAGGTCTCCATAACGATGTTAGAAATAGTGCTCACCCCAACCCTGTACTGGAAACTGAGGGAACTTTTCACCTGCATAAGAAATAAAATACCTATAAAATATACAGCAGTCCACTCTTAAAATGAAGACTTGTTAAATCAAATATTGCTCTGCCAGACCCACCTGTTGCCAAAAACTGTATGGTCACAGCTAGGCGCTCTTTTGGGGATATTGCCCGTCTCATCTGTGTGTGCTGCTTGGTAATAAGAGGTCCAACCATCCCCAGCAGGATGTCAAACTCCTTTGCTGTCATCCGAAGAAGCTTCCTGAATCCAGTCTTATCATTTATCTACTTATATGGTGAGCACAATATTATATTTCAATAGAATTAATAGCTTTTTTACCTGAAAAAAAAAAAAAAAAAGTCTTAATGTTTCTCTCAAATCAAATACGCTTTAACCATTACATTAAAGAACAAAGTCATAATATTTGCTTGACCAGCATAACAGTTACTGCAAAATGATTTACCTCCAACTCTCTTTGCAGAACCCACAATCCACGTGTGATCTTGCGTTATTTCCTTATCACTTCTCGTGTGCGTTTTGTTGTGAAACGTAGTTTGCGGACCAGACAGAGCTGTCGGCGATTCTTCCTATTGTGAAGTCATGCAGTGTAAAAACCCCTGTCGCCGATCCATCCTGCAATGTGAACACGGCAGCAACTGAATGCTACCCCAGATAGTCACGCAGTGTGAAAACAACGGCGATCCGACGAGTTTGAAAATCGTGCAGTGTGAACTCAGCATAAGGCTGTGGCTGTAGTCAGTTGTAATTCTTGTGTTTCTCTTTTCTTCAGTGATTCTGTTTGATAACAGCAGCTTTTCATCACTAATGCTCAATCAGCACTTAATTAATCACATAATTATCTCATTAACTTTAACACTGCTTCAGTGTTACTTTAACACTCTTCTAAAGTGGGACCAATATGCTCTGAGCAGTGTTAATATAACACTCAGGATTTTACGGTGTGCTAATACTGCTTTCACGGCCTTAAAATAAATCTATCAAAATATTGAATTAATTATGGAATAAAAAATATAACATTTCACATCTTTATTTAAGCTTTCCTCTAATTTACTTTATATCACTTAGTTTTTCTTTTGCTATTTTGAACACTTAGGTTTTTTTATATTCTGTTGCTTTTGTTTTGGGAATAGAGGAAATTGACCTATTATCCTGCTGTGGCAAAATAGCAAGACAAACTTTCCCAGACCACCTTTTTTAAAAAAAAATTCTGTTCCATTCTTCAGCTCTCTTCCGCAGACATTCTCATCTTCTTCAACCCCCCCCCCCCCCCCCCGCAATTCTTACGACTAACAGCTTCCCTTCTTATCTCTTTCCCTTCAACCCTCTCTCTCTACCACCCACCTTTTCTGACTTTCATTTCATCCTTCAGGTGCAGCAAGCCCATCTTCCCCATCACAACGTACAGCAAATCTGCATTTGTGTCACGTGCCCACCAAAGGTTACATGGTCCACATTCTTATCAGCAGCAGGCATTCTGGGATATCAGTGTGCTCGTGAGCTTGAGAGCTATCTCTATCCCCCTCCCCTCCTCTCTAGCTGCGTTCTGTTGACAGCTGAAAAAATGACCTCCACTGACCTTGTTCTTTATTTATAGCCCCCACCAATACTCACCCACCCTCTGTCTGCCTCAGAAGCTTCGAAGTGATCTTTCACTGTATAAAAAGAAGAGGGAAAGGGATGATGGGGGAAATAGTGAAAAAGGGAGGAAAATAAGTGGGAGGGAAGGTAAAATCACACGAGAGCCAATGCTGATAAGACTGGGCAAGAGTCATGAAGGTAAAGTGCCATCAGCTTTTTTCTCACCACTTGCCTGATACACGGGACAACAGATCAATACCTCACCGTTATCCCCACACCCACCAACTCACTAGCAATGCACATTCCACCTAAATGACCTATTGTTTGAAAAGGATGAAGGTATGAGTTGAGGGGGTGTAGGGGATACATTTGACAGAGCCATTATAAACTAAATCATTTTCGGATCAAACCAACCACTCCATTACGGTAGAACATGCTCAAGGTTACATGTAGGCAGGTATTTAGGGCAGAGTTTTAAATCATTGTCTTTGACTGCACCAGGATTGCACATTCTGGATGTCATGCTTACTACAACACCTGACTTATATCAGCAGGGAAGTTGTGAGATCCGTCTTGACATGCAACCGTACCAACAGCGTCTCTATCTCTCATCCAGATGCTCTCTAGCATATCGCTGGATATGTCATTTCTTCTATACCTTTTACTGTACCTCTGTCAAACAAAAACTGTAGATATTCATTTTATCACACAAGACTAACATTCCCACTAATAGGTTTCGCTGCACGTGGAAGATTGTTTGCTAGCTTGACAAGGTCTAGACCTTGACACAATTGTGCGCCACAACGGCCTTCGTGCATCAAACACAAAATGTCGCTGGAGAATTACCACACGGCTACCTACGGTCATACACCAGCAAACAGTGTCCAGAGAGCAAGGCAAGAGAATAATCCAATTCAGGCAATAGATCAAGGCAAATAATCAGAGCAAGATAAACAGGCTAGATGAGCAGGACCGGATTCGTGACAGAGCCCCCCACCAAGGAGTGGCTTCCAGACGCTCCAAACAGTATAATCCAGGAAGAAAGTGGAGCAGAGGCGGAACAGGGGGAGGAATGGAAGGTCAGTTCCATGTGCAGGAAGATAACCTGGTTCCTGAGGCATAGCCGGCGGAACAGGGACCCAGGGTGGAGCTAAAGACCACCAGAGCAGAGCTGAAATCCACCAGGGCAGAGCAGCAGAAGAGCAACCGGGGGAGCAGGCAGAAACAGGGGGAACTGATGACCACCAGGGTGTAGCGGCCAAAACCGCGAGAACACTTGTCCGAAGATCCCCACCGCGTAGCAGAGACCACCCAGAGCAGAAAACAACCACGGTGGAGCAGACGGAATGAGTAACCAGGGCTGAGACTGAGAACCTCGGAGGAACTGAAACATCGAAACAAACGGTTTACTTCATGTCGCAAAGACTGAGGCAGAAGGCACAGTGAGTTCATTGAAAATCTCCTCTGCGAAAAAAGAAACTGTGATAGACAGGAACTGAATGTTCGTAGTGGCCTCCATAGCTGCACGACAGGCAGAGAGTTCACATTCGGCATCCATAGCCGTGACAGGACAGACAAAGAGTTCACATTCTGCATCCATATCAGTGACTGGACAGGAAGAGAGTTCATAGGTGGCCTCCTTGGCTGGAACAGAACAGGCAAAGAGTTCACAAATGGCCTCCATAGCCGTGACAGGACAGGCAGAGAGTTCATAGACGGCCTCCATAGCCATTACAGGACTGGCAGAGGGGTCCCAGACGGCCTCCCTGGCCGGAACAGAACAGGACGAGAGTTTATAAATGGATACCTCTGACACCTCTGGAGGTTCTGCAGCGGATGCCGCCACCTCTGGAGGTTCTACACCCGTACAATCTGGAACCAGAAAAAGTTCATTAATGTTCTCCTTACAAACAGCACAGAGTTCATTCAGCAACAGTTCCTTCGACCATGACATGACAGGCTGAACGTGCATTGCTGGGCGCCACCACCGTGCAAGAAGCTGAGGCGAGCACCGCCACCTTGGGAGGTTCTGCAGCATGGGCCACCACCTCTGGAGGAGCTACAGCGGTTGACATCGCCTCGGGGAACATGGCAGCGTGCGCCACTACCTCGGCAGGATCAGCAGCGTCAGCTGCCACCTCAGAAGACCGCATAGTGGCCGCCGCCGTTTCTAAATTTTCAGTGGTGGTGTATGCAGCCCAAATACACCATAAAGCGTTCCCCATTGTGGGAAGCGCTACAGACAGGTGAAATATTTCAGAAAATGGAGGGCTTGAGAGCGCTGGTTTAGGGACGCCAGCTGCACGTGCCGAAACCAGCAGTGGGTCCTCCACACTGGAAACCAGTCTGGGATACAGCCGAACAGTCCTAGATCTTGTTCAACAGAAGTAAAGGTGCCAAGGATCCTGAGCAACCAGACGTGATGTTGACCGTGACTCTGGAGATCGCTGTGATGTGACGGACTCCCTGGGTGATCGACTTTTATGTGACGTGACTCTGGGTGATCAGCTGTTATGTGACGTGACTCTGGACGATCAGCTGAGACGTGACGAGACTCTGGGAGATCAGCTGAGATGTGACGAGGCTCTGGCAGATCAGCTGAGACTTGACTTGACTCGTGATAATGAACTGTAACTTGACTTGACTCATGATGATCAACTGTGACTAGACCTGATTCATGACGATCAGTTGTGACTTGACTAGGCTCATCATAATAGCACTGGGACTTTGACTCGACTCAGGAAGATCCCTGTGACTAGCAGACTTGACTCGGGAAGTTTAGCTGTGACTTGACTTGACTCGGGAAGTTTAGCTGTGACTTGACTTGACTCATGAATGTCAGCTGTGACTTGACTAGATTCATGAATATCAGTTGTGACTTGACTAGACTCATGAATATCAGCTGTGACTTGACTTGACCTTTGAAGACCGGCCGTGACTTGACTAGACTCATGATAATAAACTGTGACTTGATGGGACTCAGAAAGAGCAGTTGTGACTTGACTTAACTCATGACGATCAACTGTGACTTGACGGGGCGCTGTTGTGTCCGCCATTTTGTGATCAGGCTCATCTGTCGCCGCCATTTTGTGAGCGTAATCTAGTGCCGGGGCCATTACACGAGTGAGTGCGGGTCGCGTTCCTCCGCGATACCCACAGTCGAATGGTGGAGTCAACAGTGTGTCCTTCTGTGCAGGAGTACGGGAGGTGTCGGGCAAGACTCTGGTGCGGATGAACGCGGACCCATCGCATCATAAGCTCAGATCACAGAGGTTGAGTTGCTCGTGCCATCACAAAACAACGCTATCAAAGACAGTCCCCTGGTGTAGATCGCATAATGTGCTATGGCTCAAAATTCACGAACTAGTTTCTCACCAGCGATCGGGGCGTGCCCGTGTCCGGTAAGGGCCTGAGACAAATCCTTGCCATGTCCATACCTAGCCAAGGTTCCTCAGAAAAGCTGCTGGGGGGGAGGGGGTTCCTCGTAATGCTAACTTATACTATGAGTATTCTGTTACGGGCGGAAAAGACGGAGACTTGCGGATCCATGTCAGCTTTATTCACATAAGCTGGCAGAAACAGCAAGGGTCGACAATGGCAACATATATAGAGGGCAAGACCCAAGACTATACCTAGGCTAGTGTGGGTCTACGATCGACCCGAACAGAAGAAACAGGGTGCGAGACTAGGATAAATCCAGGTAGCAAGACAGAGGTCCAGGCAGGGGCAAACAGTATCCGAGCAGGGCAAGATGAGAGGGGGAATCCGAGATACACAGGCAAAGATTAGGACACGAGAAAACAGACAAGGCAAGACTAAGATAAGGCTATGAAAAACTAGACCGTCTCCGTAGAGTAGCTGTCGCTATGAGAGTGATAACCGCTACCCTCGTTATATAGGGAAGGTGTGATTGATGACAGCTGTGTGAAATCAGTGCTGTGTGCAAACTGTGTGTGTGTAATCAGTGCAATGAATTATGGGAAATGTAGTCCGTGAGTGCAACCGTGTGGTGTGAAGAGTCCTGATCATGGAAGGGTGGCCTCGATGTCAATCATACCGGAAGTTCATGGACCGGATTCGTGACAGTAGTAAATCCAGCTCCTCGAACACACCGGAATGAGAGATTGCCTACAATCACAGAACCAGTCAGTTTACTGATAGATGCCATGGACAATCGCATGCGATTAATCGTGCAGCCTTAACTTATGCTGTCATAGCCTAATGGTTAGAGAGTCAGATTTGAAATCCAAAGGTTGAGCGTCGAGGTCTCCAGTACCGCCAGCATGGATTTTATTGGGGATGAAGATGTACAGCGTTCTCTTCCACCTTCAATACCACGCCTGAGGTGAGACCCTTGAGAAAGAACCGAACCCCCAACTGCTCCCAATGCTGTATGTATACACTTGGATGGGTTAAATGCTATAACTGTCCCGACTATTTTAAACCGGGCCTGTTATAGGAGTAAAAGGGGGGATCAATATTGCAAGAGGTCCTTTAGGTTACGGTGTAATAAAATTTTGATTAATGCAAATAAAAGGACAACGACAGGGGATACCCCTTTTCCAAACTGTATTAAACTATCCACGGCAAATATTTACAAACACCATATTAAACGCTTCACAAATATACAGATTTCACCAGCAAACAGTCACAAAAACCCCCACAATGTCCAGAGTAAAGGAGCAGGATTTTGAATACGAAATGTCCAGCAATGCTGATGAGGATTTGTGCCAGTTTTGTAATTTAGTGCAGTTCATGAGCAGTTTAACAGTCTTATCTGTTGATGAAACAACGGATGCAATGTAGAAATCCTTGAAGAGGTAGGCCGGGAAGTTTGGGTATAATCCTTGGACAGGTGCGATAATGCGCTCAAAGGAACATCAAAGTTGTTTATCCACTCCTCATAGTTGTTAACATGCCACATTAGCATGAATTGGCACAAATAAAAATCCTCTAGAAAAGATAACAACTAATCATAGTTAGAGTCCATACAGTAACCAAACAAACATAATACACAAAGCATTAAACAGTAAACTCCACTAAAGGTTAAACTTAACAAAAGTACCCGCCAATTACATATAGGCAGCAAAGTGTGAAAATAGTAGTGATGTTACGTTCAACACGAAACTTCGACGCTTGTATAAAAAAACAACACATTTCACCATTGACCACGATATCGTAGCTTTGTTCGTTTGGGGGAGAAAAGCCATGTCTCTACGTCCGAAGCTTTGTTCGTCTGAAAACCACGTGACTGCTTCAGTATCTGGTTCAAATGAAGTGACCCTCAGCGCCGTTTCCTTTACATTATATTACATTATAATGTGTTAGCATTATTTTTTTTTTTTTTTTTAATCGTAATTTATATATTGAGCTCAAAAATGAACTTTGGCCATGAAATAAAGAGTTAAAATAAACAGATCATAGAGTTAATTTATGAATTTATGTTTTATTTATTTGACTTATTTTAGTGCCAGTACACCGACACAAATGAATGACTTTAACAATGACCATAGTTTATATAAAATATAATAAAACAAAGAATCAGTTGTCGAACCAGATGTGAAACCACTGGCTGTAATGGAACATAACACTTTGGAAGGTGATATTTATTTTTATGACGACTAGATGGCCGCAGAATAAACCATTTTAAAACGCTTCGAATAATGATCCTTTTTCCGATACAATTGAGCTTCGCTGTTCAGAACTACTCAGCGAGAGGGTCGCCATCAACTAGAAATAGAAACACAACTTATGGTTGACAGCAAACGAAACTTTCTCAGGCAGGATTGTTTTGTGTAACGAAGAAGCCATGAGATTTCAAACCGCAATCTGCTTTTACTCTACTGTTTCCTGTCCTTTACAGAAAAATATTTAGATAACTTGTGTTACCTAGTGGCGATGACATAACATACAAATACACCTTGTGACAGGAGGTAACTGTTACAATGCAGAGCACAAATTCCAAGTGTGGGACACCATACTTGGTCACATGTCACATCACTTTTCACTTTCATCATATTTGTGGACTTGAGCTTGGCTTTCAAAACCATCATGCCTGACCTTCTTTCAGCCAAACTGACCCAGCTCTCCGTGCCCACCCCAACATGTCAGTGGATCACCAGCTTCCTGACAGACAGGCAGCAGCAAGTGAGGCTGGGGAAACTCACATTCAGGATTCTCACGATCAGCACTGGAGCTTCTCAGGGTTGAGGTTAAAGAGCTGGCTGTCTGGTGCAATAACAACAACCTGGAACTGAACACACTCAAAACAGGGGAGATGATAGTGGACTTCAGGAGAAAATCCCCCACTCACCATCATGAACAGCACAGTGGCTGCAGTGGAGTCATTCAGATTCCTGGGCACCACAATTTCTCAGGACCTGAAGTCGGACAGTCACATAGAATCCATTGCTAATAAGGCCCAGCATAGGCTATATTTCCTTCACCAGCTTCAACTTGCCCCAGGAGCTGCTGAATCAGTTCTACTCGGCCAGCATGGAGTCTGTCCTGTGTTCATCAATAACTGTCTGGTTTGGTTCAGCCACCAAATCAGACATCAAGAGACACAATGGACAATCAGGACTGCTGAGAGGATCATTGGTGCTCCCCTGCCCAACCTCAAAGATCTTTACACCCCCAGACTGAGGAAAAGGGCTAAGAAAATAATTTTAGACCCCTCACACCCAGCCCACTCTCTCTTTCAACTGTTACCTTCTGGTCGGCGTTACAGAGCACTAACCACCAGAACAGCTAGGCATAAGAACAGTTTTTTTTTCTGCAGGCAATATTCAGCCTGAACAATTAAAACTATCATAACTATACATTGTCCATTATAACTGACACATTTATAGATAGCATCTGAAAATTGTACATTTGTAAACTACATAAACTGTACAGTTGTAAATAACATATCTGTACATTCATTAAAACAATTATTTATGTTTTCTCTTTATTTCTACTTCTGTATTATATGGCATTATTTAATTTTCTGTTTTTCATATATTAGTGTTATATGTCATCTTTACTGTGTAATTCTATGTATATCTGCACTATCATGTATGCTTGCACTATGTCTGTACTTTCTTCTGCACTGGAAGCTCTTGTGGCCAAGACAAATTCATTGTGTGTGTAAACGTACTTGGCAATAAAGCTCTCTCTGAATTTCTGACTTTCTACTTCATCCTTTAACACACAAACAGCAATCTGAAATAAAGATTAACTACAAATACAGACTCCACCCTCCCTCCGAGCCAACTCCTCTTTTATGGAGAAAGGTGGGATGAATAGTACCTTTGGGAGTCTCTGGACAATTTTTATATAGGATTAGAAAACAAAAAAATCAATATTTAATTATCTGTGAACCTTTTGTGTCACTGCATCAAGCTGCTGTGGTTGCACCTGTTTGGTAACTGAGAGAGTGGTTAAAAAGGCAGTATCTTATTAAGGGTCTCTTATTGCACTGTAATAAAAATGTAGCCTGCGAGGCCAAATTGGTGTGAGTTGGCTTGTGAGTGTGTGTGTGTGTGTGTGTGTGTGTCTTCAACAGTAATGAAAAATATGCAAATACCCTGCTAAAAAATCCAGCATTGCTGGTCACCAGCATAAGGTATGTTTAGCATGCTGGGACCAGCATGGGAAGCTGGTTTGCTGGTGAATCAGCATGTGATGCTGTTTTTCTGGTTTTCTAGTCCCCAGCATGAGACGCTGGTTTGTTGGTGAACCAGCATGGGATGTCATATCACAATTCTTACTGTATATTCATAGTTAAATAAATACCAAGACAACTTTTCTAATTAATTGTAACTACCTTTTTAATGAAGAAAAACATACTGGATAATTCCACCATTTACGTACATGGCTTTCTTTTTTTGTTTGTTAATGTCCATTATCTTCTCCATGACATAACAGCCGGCCTTCGAGGCCCTGGCTGCCAGTTCTTCATTTATTGTATTTTTCTGCTGTAGCCATTAATGGAAGGTGGCTGAAAAAAAAACAACAACAACAACTGTTTGATACTTATCACAGTGTCCCAAAAAAGTAAAATGCAGCTTATTTAACCACCAGCTTATTTATATAACCATTTTGTCTTATATAATGTGACATTTGTATTACATTATATAATGTGACAATGTATCAGTCGTGACCTAATGGTTAGAGAGTCGGACTTGTAACCTGAAAATTGTGGGTTTGAGTCTCAGGTCCGGCAGGGATTATCGGTTGGGGGAGTGAATGACCAGTGCTTTCTTCCACCCTCAATACCATGACTGAGGTGAGACCCTTGAGCAAGGCACTGAACCCCCAACTGCTCCCCGGCGTCAGAGCAATATGGCTGCCCACTGCTCTGGGTGTGTGTTCATGGTGTGTATGTGTTCACTACTGTGTGTGTGTGTGCGCACTTGGATGGGTTAAATGCAGAGCACAAATTCCGAGTATGGGTCGCCACACATCACTTCAATTCATTTCTTATTGGAAACAATATTAAAAAAGGTGGATGTGAATATTGAATGCGGTTTGAATGGATTGGATTTATATAAATGATGCAGTGTGCTGCATTTTTTTCTCAAACAAATATTTCAGAAGGTCCATATTCAAGGATGACAAATGTCAAGATTTATCAGGCTCAAATTGTGAAAGATTGACAACCATATCTTCAAACATGGTTGTTTAAGAAATGAAAAGCTACAGTACACACTACATCAGTTAGGATTAAAAAATGGTTGCAAAACATATTAATTACTTCTATCTATCTATCTACACTGTTTCAGAGTTGTTTCAGAGTTGAAGTTAAGTATAAATTTTGCATTTTTATGACAGATTACGCATTCACAATACACCATAATTTTGTATTGTAAGTACAATTCAGAAATTTGAGAGGTGTGCATGCTATCACTATTGCCTAAAATATTTCATATATTTCATTTTATTTGGAATTTGTGGTAGGACACTCCTTGCCTGTAAGGCTGCGCTCCCCAAGGGTTTTGGTCTGCCAGACTGCAACTGCCAGCTCTTTAATGAATAAAGAGTCCCTGGTGTTCCTTTTGATTTTCTCCCAGACTTTCTTCCTTAAAGGGTTAGTTCACCCAAAAATGAAAATTGGCCTGTGGTTTACTCACTCTCGATGCATCCTAGGTGTATTTTACTTTCTTCTTTCAGACGAATCATATTGGAGTTATATAAAAAATTGTCCTGGCTATTCCAAGCTCTATCATTGCAGTCAGTGGGTGTTTCTGTTCAACTGTCCCCAATTCATCAAATAAAGTGCGCACATCCATAATAAAATGTGCCTCACATGGCTCCGGGGGGTGAATAAAGGCCTCCTGTAGAGAATCCATGCGTTTTAATAAGACAAAATATCCATATTTCAAATGTAGTTGTTACGGGGCTGACGAGACATGAGACGTGCGGATCCAAATGCAAGGCTTTATTCATAGACATGGTTAGAGACAGGCAAGGGTCAGATAATGGCAACGGGTATATAGAGGGCAAGAAACAAGAATATACCTAGGACTAGCGTGGGTCTACGATCGGCGAACAGAATAAACAGGACGAGACAAGAGGGATAAATCCAGGTACAAGGCAAGGTGCCCGGCAGGGGCAAACGGTATCTGAATAGGGCAAGACGCGAGGGTGAATCCGAGGTACACCGTAAAGACAGAAACGAGAAAACAGACAAGGCAAGACTAAGGTAAGGCTATGAAAACTAATTGGCTCCGTAGAGTAGCTATCGCTAGGTGAGTGATATACGCTATGTGTGATTGATTAGGGAATGTGTGATTGATTACAGCTGTGTGCAATCCACTGTGTGTGTGTAATCAGTGCAGTGGATGTGGACCTGTCGTCCGGGTGAAGGCCCCAGTGGTGTGGTGCCATAGAGTCCATATATGTAAGAGGGACCTCGAGCAGACGGAAGTTCATGGACCGAATTCGTGACAGTAGTTAACACTTCTCTCACTTCCGGTATCTGTCATACACGGAAGGTGAATGAATAAGACACAGCATTGAACTATTCACGGGTTCATACAAGACAATCAATTTTGCAAGCACATCTTAATATTTTCACGGGCAAGCGAGGCTCTCTCACCTCCCAATCACAAAGTGCACCTTCCCCGGAATAATAACTAGACACACCTGCTCATCACTAATCATCTCCCAATATTAGCACAAACCTCACCTCCGCTCAACGTCTGGTCTCACACTGAGCAACGGACACATACCTGTTCTCTGAGATGATTACCCTTGTGATATCCATTGTCTAACTCCTGGATTATTCGTCTCCTTCCTTCCAGGATTTTTCTCCTTCTCCTCACAGCACCCACGATCTCCCAACCTAGAAAGGTAAGGACAGTATTGTTACCAACAGCCATATCCTTCTATTTCTTCAACCTATTGCTGTATAACTCACCTGTTTGTTCGTTCACCCCCTGCTGTAAATAGACGATTCAAACTTACCATCTCCTTTCTGAGTCGTTCTGTAACAAATATCTCTAGGTGCATTTTCATCAGGTATTTTTTCGTATTCAAATTATCTGTTAGTTTAAAACCTTGACTTAATTTTTCATTACTATCAACCAAATATTAGCTAGCTACCTAGTAACACCTTAGCATCTGACCAATCATGAGTCTCCATGTCACTAAAACCATTTCACCACCACAGTCCTGAGTAATGTTAACTAACCATGTGAAACATTTTTGCATGGAATGGTCTATAATTATACCATACCAAACTGTGTTGTAATAGAATGCTTCTGTATCGTCACTCACTGTGCCAAAACCTTTTGACACACCGGTGGAAATTCACCTTTTCATATAGAATAAAATGGATTTTACCTAATCTCCAAACGCAGTAACTGTTGCTTAAGCTGGACTGTTAGAACCAGACTGTGCTACTGTAGAGAACACAGGGTTCATAAATTAATAAAAAAGACCGTATTTGCATGAGCCTGCTTGCCTCTCGAAGGAGTCGAACAGACTCAATGCCATGCGTTTGAGGCAGTTTCTGTTCTTTCCTGATTTTTGAGGGACTCTTGTGTTTGAACAGAGGGTGTTTGGCTCTCGAGGGAGCTAAATGCACACTGTGAAACGCGATTGTGCTGAGAAATGCTTTGTATGCTTGATTCTCTTTTGAGGAATGAAAATTGAGCATCTACCACCTGTGGTTCGGGTCCCACGACTGCCGAGGCAGCTAGGCAGACTGATCACGGGGACTGTAGGTGGGGCATGGATAAAATCTGACGGGAAGTTCTTTCTCTTTCAAGAGTTCCTTTCATTCTGTTCTCAAGATGGGATAATCGTCAGCATTGCTCGAGCATGTCCGGCCCTTGAGGCGCTCGGTGGAATCCAGATACTCTTTCTCTTGGGTCATCTGATCCACGGATAGTGCTATATTGGTTGGCTCATCTGGTTGGGCAACAACTGGGGAATATTGGGTGTAATGGCACGCGCTACTAAGAGGCTTAAATTAGTCTGGTCATGCGAAAGGCAGAAGTCTGCTTGTGGCAGATTGGACAAGCACTTTCTGGCTGGTCATAGATCTAGATGAGGTCTGGGTTTGTCCCCTTGGGCACTTGAGGAACAGACTTGGCTCTTCGCACCACTAAGCAATGGTGTTATTAGGACCTGATTTGTGGTTAAATATGTTCTTTTTCTTTTGTGGTTAAATCCCACAGATATCAGGAGAGGGATGAATGTCTTTCATCTTGATGCTCCGTTGTTGCCTTCCAGGCTATTTGGAACCTTCGCTGAGGTGGTGGTCTAGAAGTTCAGGGAGGTGAAGGTGCGGGCTGCTGCCTTCATTCCCTGTCATCCCAAGCCTTCCACTAAAACCTCTGGGGGGCTGGTCTGTCTTGATCTGAGGATCACAGGCAGTAGGGCTGCACGATAAATCGCATGTGATATTTAATGCGCATCTTGTCAGAAAAGCCAATTCTGTAATCAGCGGTAAATCTCCATCACGTGCGTGCTTCTATTGATTGGGGTTTTGCGTAGCGATGGAGGATTTAACGATGAGTACAGAAACCGGCCTTTACTAGTGTGCATTAAATATCGCATGCGATTTATCGTGCAGCCCTAACAGGCAGGATCAGATGAGTAGTGGGGCCACTCATGCCCCTCCTCTCTCTAGGAGTTGGGTGCAGAGGCAGGCGAGTGCTGAGACACTAGTTTTTATTCCAACCCTTATGTAAAATAAAGCTAAGAAAATGCTTGTGATTTGAGTTTCGGTGAGTTAAAAAAAAAAAGTATCTTAGTGATTTGTTTCTTTTGAACCAGTTCACCAAAAAGATTCATTCATATTTCTTCAGTGACCCTGTCTGCAAGTTACATTGTCACGCAAGTACACTCTTAAAAATAAAGGTGCTTCAAAAGGTTCTTCAAGCGATGCCATAGAAGAACCATTTTTGGTTCCACAAAGAACCATTCAGTCAAAGGTTCTTTAAAGAACCATCTCTTTCTTACCTTTTATAATCTGAATAACCTTCTTTCACCACAAAAAACCTTTTGTGAAACAAAGGTTCTTCAGATGTTAAAGGTTCTTTATGGAACCATTTAGACAAAAAGGTTCTTCTATGGCATCGTGATGCACCTTTATTTTTAAGAGTGTAGGTGGTGACAAGTGATTTATGATGTTATTTATGTGACACAATTTTGGGGAAGTGAACTCCGAATCATTGATTTTATGTGTGTGGAGATCTACTAAGAGACACCAGAGAGAGTATTTAAGCATGAAAACAAATGTGATTTGCTTTTATTCCTGATTCTTTTATTTAAAATATTTGTTCTAAAACCGTTTAATTCAAGAACATGAAGAAGCATGAAGCTTGCCTGAGAGAACAGAAATAAAATTAAGCCCAAACTTTTTGGGAAATATATCTATCAGACATTTATTGCATGCTGTAATGTATTTTTTAATGCGTCTTCCATTTTCTGAGTCTGTCTATCCAGTCAGACACTAATGTGTCACACAAAAAGAACATGTGTGGATCTAATTAGGAAAATGGCACTAATATGCAAATTTCTTCCAAAGATGAATCACATATATTCATACATATTGAATGTGCAAATATCATTGAGATTAGAAACTTTGGCATACTTAAACAATAAATGTGCAATGTTGATTGTTATTAATCACAAAAAAAAAGACTTCCCTCGAACCCATGTGGTACAAGCTTGTCCTTGAAAAATGAGTCCAAAGTCACCCTGATCTATCTTAATGATAAATTAGTATCATCACTGTATCTTTTAGCTGTCCTGTTGCCATAAAGGAGCCAGATATTCTGTCTAAAGATTGAGGGAGTTTTGTCTAATTACACGAATAAAGATTTTAAATAAAACTTTCATAGAATTTACAGAGTTGAGGCTTAACATGGTATTTCTTCATTTCAAACCTCTTTAGATTTGTCTCCTTCCTGCCTTCTATTCATTAAATTATAGCTGCTATTTAATATGCTAGCAAATTTGTTATGCTCCACAGGTATATTTTGCTCATCAACATTGTGCTAAATTTCTCTACTTTTGTGTTCCACAGAAAGAAGAAAGAAAGTCATAGATTTGGAACAACATTTTCTCTCTCTTTCTCTGGGTGAACAATTCCTGTCATGAGGTAGTTAATGGTGTAGAGCTGGTTAATTTGACAACTAATTCATTAGCCTCTGCCTATTTAAAGCAGTAAAATAATTAATTGATATGGCACATTTGTTTTGGTATTAAACAAACAAAAAAAGACGATCTTTTAACTGACTTTTCTTCTGGTTCAATCAGCTAGATTGCCAAAACATTTTGAAAGGAATTTAATTTATTTATTTATTTACATTTTGAAAGGACACACAACCTGCCATGTACTGCATGTGTATTAGTTTACATGTAGGGAGTGTTTGAATTTAGTGGATGGATAGATTAAGAAAGGAGAGGAGAAGGAAAGGAGAAAAAATGGTGTAAGTTGAGATTTAAATACTGATAAAAATGTTCAGTATACAGACTGTTTGTAGAACGGCTTGGATTTCAGAAGTTTGGATAGCATCTGAATATCATACAATAGTTAGCAGAATTTAAGAATGCTGTAAGAGAAGAGCAAAGAATTAAGAATGTTATGAGGAAAATTAGCAATGTTTTTCAGCCCACATGAGTGTGTGTGGTGATGAGGTAATTAGAGAGCTGTCACTTTTCCTTGTCAGCCTTCATTTCCTCCGCAACACCAATCATGAGTGATTTGGTGTGTGTGTCTTTATAGGAATGTGGGCATAAGTGCAATTTTTCTCACCTGCACTTTGCTGGATGGGTTGTGTTGCTCTACCTTTCTCTTTAAAATACCCAATAATAAAGAACAAAAGGTGTTCTTTTGGGTTCAATTTTGATTACGTACTTGGCCAGATTTTGCATGATCATCTTGTTAGACGGTGTTTTGGTATGTCGACAGGCATTCATGGTGCAATGAATAATTTTTATATCAACACCTTTTGTACTCATTTGGCCCCCTCTTATCACACACCCATAACTATGTATTCACTGTGGTAGTCCTGGCAAGGTTTACATAAATTATGCTGGACGCCATCTGAGTGAAGGAAAAAAAAAAGATCTTTGTCTTATTTGACCCAAGAATGTGCTCCCAATATTCACCAGGCTAATTTTCATGTTATCATTTAATCATTTTTAATCTTACAGTTTAAAAAAATAAAAATTTTTTGCTTGGCCTCGATCTTTAGAGGTTGACATTATGCGATGTCCTTCACATTGTCTGAGCTGTCAAAAAAGCTCTTATTCCATCTTATAGGTTCATAGCCTGCGTCATGTGAACACCCCCATGTGTGATGATTTTCTTAAAGGGGACATTGGATGCACATTTTCGACAAGCTGGTGTGATTCTTTGGGGTCTTCATGAAATGTCTGCAACATGACTTGGTTCAAATTCTTCAATGGTTTTGTTAAACAACACACTTTTTACTGCGACCCATTTGAATGGATGTCTCTTTAAATGATAATTAAGACTGTTTTTGGGGGATTAAAAAAAAAGGAGTGAATGGATTTTTATTATTGTAGGGTGGTTGTGTCCACACACTGCTAAGACACATTTATAGAATCACACCAATATTTTGGCTGATGGTGCTAGCACTGCCCAACAAAGCATTGTGTCACTGATGCCTCAAAAGGATGTGCCTTTTTTTTTAGTCATTATGTTTGATTGAAATTTACTTGCTGGAAAATATGGTTTAACAAGCAACTTTAAAGGGATCATATGATGTTGCTAAAAAGAACATGATGTTGTATATTTGGTGTAATGCAATGTGTTTATGCAGTTTAAGGTAAAAAAAAAACACATTATTTTCCACATAATGTACATTATTGTTTCTCCTCTATGCCCGCCTTTCGATTTTTACAAAGCTCATCGTTCTAAAAAAAGCGAGGTGTGCTCTGATTGGCCAGCTATCCAGTGCATGTGATGGCTGAATGCCTCAAGCGTGTGACGGAATGTTACGCCCCTACCATACTGTGATGCCATCTCCCAGCAGGACGAGACTCAGTCCAGGTGCTCTGCTCGAGCACATCCCATTATTGGTTCTCTTTTAGCAGTTCAGTCAGTGTACTGTTAGAAGAAACTGAATAATTTAAGTAATATGTAGATTAGTGCGAACTGTTTCAAACGATTTGGTGAACTGGTTCACTAAGAAGATCTGGTTAAATAGAATGATTCGTTCACGACACGGGACATCACTAGGCTCGAGACAAAACCAATTACAAATGAGGCATTTGTTGCATCCGTGGGGACATAATTACGAATTATAATGACTTATACTGCCTTTTTACACATTGCATCGCGCCACGTAAATATAAAACCATGTCTGCATTTGTAATCGAAGAAACAACAAGCCTACTCTACACTGCTCAACTCGCATTTGAATCATCATTGGCAAATTATTTAAATATAAAAAAACGTACTTACAGGCTGTGTAGGCAATTTGGAACTGCCCAACTTTATAGAAACAGCCTTTGTGCCACAGACGCATTAGGCTACTGGTTCAGGAAACAGTCTCATCCATCCTCCATAAAATGGGATGCACACATCTGAAGATTGGGTTTAAACTGTTCTGGAACAGTGTTGTATACAACTTAACCACTGATTCTAGTTGTGTCCTCTTTTGGAAGACCAAACAAAGTAGTTTCGCTTTCACAACAAAACACACAGCGACTCCACGACATGGCAGTGGCGGCAACAGCGAGAATAAAAATTACGCCTTCTTTCTTTGCGTGAACATTTGGGCGGCGTTATGCAAATCTTCAAACACAGTGACATAGAAATGTGGGGGCGTGTTAGAACGAGACATTTTATGTAGGCGTGGTTGACTCTTAAATTTTAAAAAGAATATCTCTTTGGATTTAAGACTAGTCTTTGCAACTTTACAGATCTTCGTTATGCACCAAGAGCTTGTAACACTCAAAAGAGAAAGGAACAATTGAAATCACATCATATGACCCCTTTAAATCTATTTAGCTAATCGGATGAAGAATACAGGATCCCTCAAATATGCAGGTAGCGGTGAACTATTGGCCATGTTGGGAGAAGAGATTAACAACAATTGGTTTGCATAGATATAATATACTGACATAATTGATTCTTTCCCCCTGTTTTGCATAAAACCGACGTTCAATATGAACATTTCCAAGACGGAATTCTTGAACATGTATTAGTCCGTTTAAGTTCAAACCTAAATTAGTCTATATTTGTCTTTTATTTTGCTTGTTTTCATAATTGTTGGAGCCAAAATTTAAAATGAAACACAAATTCTATTTATGGCACAGCGATAGTCATTAAATAATCTTTAACTCTTTCCCCGCCAAAGACGAGTTTTTACGGCTTTTCTTGTTTTCACTGTTATACACTCGGGGGTGCTATTATGCATCTTCTGAATGAGTACAAAACCTCTCGAACAAAAACACATGTGAACAGGACGGAGAAACAAGCGAGCTCTTATGTAAACGGATGCATATGAAAAATTATGCGATCATCAGCAATAGACAGCATATAAATGAAAACTGCATAATGTTACAGAGTAAAATGTTGATCCAGGAAGTGGTATATGTCTGTGCAAGTGTTGATGGAAGTGATTTACTCGATTTATGCTTCAGTAATCATACTGAATATTATCCAGATGTAGTTTGATAAAAAACACTCACCTTTTTGCTTAAAATTATGCATTTTTATGAAACCTAACTATATTCAAGTGTTGATAAAAAAAGAAAACTTGAAGCTAGAATAAAACAGATTTTGTTTAAAAGTAGAGGCTCTGATCTTTATTTTGGTGTATTGCATATTCAAAGATGGCAAAGGCTGGCAACTTTTCAAAAATGCTGGCAGGGAAAGAGTTAAGAACAAGGGGGCCCCCTGGTGGTTCAGAGGCCCTGTATAACTTTCGTAATATGGTACAGGGAGGTCCAGCACTGTATCACACTCGTAGCCATGCAATATGGCTCTATATCAGCACAGCTGTGATTCAGCCATAAGTAATCACATCTAATGTTCCCTTTTTTTTTTTTACTTTTTCTTGCTGAGCAAAACTTTTCCATAGTGGGCGGGACATTCGCCACCTGAGCCAAAAACATTCTATACCAGACCCTGAAAACAGCGCTGCGCACATAAAAGGGTGGTAACTTTACTGGAATTTGTATTTGTAGTTAATTGACCATGACTAAAGATGTACAATTTTAGGTTAACTGAGACTTTTTTTTTTTTTACAGGATAATACATGTCATCAAAAGTTGTGGGGAATAAAATATTATTAAAGAAGTTTCTTATGCTCACAAAAGCTGCATTTATTTGATCAAAAAATAATGAATATTATTTCACAAAATAATATTGTGTAATATTATTGCAATTTAAAATAAAAGTTTTCTATTTTAATATAATTTAAATATAATTTATTTCCGATGAAGCAAAGGCAATTTTCAGTCTTACTTCCCGTCCTCACTAGATCCATCACAAATAATTTTAATATGCTGATTTATAATCAATTTTAGAAACATTCATATTTGTTTGGGACCTGCAATATTTTTTTCAGGATTCTTTGATAAATAAAAAGTTAAAAGAACAGAATTAATTCAAAATATGTGGGCAGAAACACACAACTCACACTCACACTAAGAGACTCTCTCTTACACAAAATCTACAACACACCACACACAACGCACATGGCACTGGACAAGAGGAGGACAGAATGAAAGTACACAGGACCTACAAATTCCATACTTTTAATAGCCCCGGGTCCAGTGGACTCGAACATCCTGTATGTAATACAAATGTGTAGGGAGGGGTGTACAGTGTGTGGTCATTAAAAATTTGGTCTGATATATGTTCTTCACAGAAAATGAGCCAAGGCCAATGAGTCTGAATTTGAAAAATTAATTAATCACATATTTTTTTTTCTTTTGATTAAAAAATGAAAACGGGTCCCACAGATCCGAACACCATACAAGGGTTAAGCAGCACACAAGCACACTCACGTTGCGAAGTCTAGTTTAGCTGTTTGTGGACATTACTGAGCATTTTCCATTTTTACCTTACCTTGTCTTGCCTTGCCTGTGTTTTGGACCTTGGACTGTTTCTAGGGCTGAACGACTAATCAAAATCCAACTGAAATCGCAATTTGGCTTGATGCGATTTACTGAATCAAAAAGACTATAGAATACCCAAGACAATAAAAATAAGCTTTTTATAACCCTATTTGAGCAAAAGAAACAACATGTAGGAGACCTTTGTTGTAAGATTTCATTGGTGATTTCAAATATGAAATTTAATCTTAAACTTGGCGAAGAGTTTTATGTTTCCCCATTCAAAGAGATAGGAGCTGCACTTGCATGCCCGATAGGCGTTTCAAAGATGGCCACCGAGTGACAGTGATGGTTAAAGGGACTTTGGTTTGAGTCGCTTATAACGTGCATCTGATTAAGCAACCAACTCCAAACATCCTCTCAAACTTAATGAGAAGCGGTTATAAACCTGTTGTTGAGAACATTATAAAATTATTTTACTCCACAACATCAGTCGAGTGTTTTAAAATATCTTCATTTTCTGATCTGATGTGGCTTCTTATTACAGAATGAAAATATATTCTATACTGCCAGGGTTATGTCGATTAGCATTGCATTAAAAATGTACTTTATTATTATTATTATTATGAAAGTATCTGAGATGGCGTGAAGAACATCGTTAAACCATATACTGTCATAGGTTTATTGTCTTCATGTTTAATCAGTTCATACTTTTCTTTCTTCTTTTTTCTTCTCCTACAGTGGCTGTATAAAAGGCTCATATTTCATATTAAAGACATGGACTGCATTTTTGATTTTGCATGCCTCCTGATAAAAATTAAGAAATTACTGTCAAATATTTTTATCCTAACAGTATCATATGATGTACAGTTATAAGCCTGTATGTTAACAAGTAACCCTGCAGTTTTCTGGTAAACAATAGTTTTCATAAAATAAAATTAGTATTGTTATTATCATTAATTTTTTTTCTAATTATTATATTGTTTTTTTTTTTTTTTTTATTTTATTTAAAAAAAAAAAAATCTAAATTTTTATCAGAAAAATTACAATTAGATTTTTTTCCCCCAAATCGTGCCGCACTAACAGTTTAATTGTTTTTTTTTTTATTGTTTGCTGCCTGCCCTGACTATTGCCTGTTTTTGGATTACTCTTTGTCATGCCTCGGATATTGTTGTTTGCTGGTGTTGAACCCTGCCTGTTTTGACCACGATCTGTTTTAATAAAAGCTTGTTTTTGGATCTCCATTTTCACGCCCAGTCCATTACAGAAGACTTTGCCCACCAAAGATCCAGCAGCTTTTTGAACACCAGACCAACTATGGATCCAGCAGTCAGGATTTTGTGCCTTCATCAGGGTGATCGGCCCATTGAGGATTACGTGGCAGTCTTTTGTGGACCGTGTTACCAGGTAGACTTTGATGATATTGCTCTCAAAGTCATCTTTTGTTTTGGTCTGTCTGAAAAAAAAAAAATAGACTTTGCCTTATTATTGAGTGGCTCAGCATCCACTCTGGGTGTCATGGTGGAGGAACACGGCACTTCCCCATCTGTCATCATGCCTGCCAAGCCAGAGCCTGCTGACGTCATGCCCACCACTCAAAAGCCCCTTCACAACATGGTCACCAAGTTAAGGCCTTTCATGTCTTGGCCACCACGCCTGAGTCCTCAGCCAAATGGCCAACTCACCAGTGCCTTGTCACGTCATGGCTGCCACGCCAGAACCTCTCCACGTCATGGCTGACGCTGAAGTCTTTAGCCATCATAGCCGCCTTGTCAAGCCTGGTGGTCCTCCCTATGTCTACACTCTTAAAAATAAAGGTGCTTCAAAAGGTTCTTCAAGCGATGCCATAGAAGAACCATTTTTGGTTCCACAAAGAACCATTCAGTCAAAGGTTCTTTAAAGAACCATCTCTTTCTTGCCTTTTTGTAATCTGAAGAACCTTCTTTCACCACAAAGAACCTTTTGTGAAACAAAGTTTCTTCAGATGTTAAAGGTTCTTTATGGAACCATTTAGACAAAAAGGTTCTTCTATGGCATCGTGAAGCACCTTTATTTTTAAGAGTGTACTGTGCTGCCAGGGATAGCGGTTGCCATCTTGAGTGAGTGGGCTCCACACTGTGCTCCAGAGCCTGTTCCTGTCCATGAATCTGCTCCACAGCTCGCTTCTGTCCATGAGTCGGCTCCAGTGCCCGCTCAAGCCCTAGAGCTCGCTCCTGTGTTGGTACCAGCCTGTGAGGTCATTGCCTGCATGCTTGCCCAGAGGGGCTGGTGGAACCCTCGCAGTCCCCTTTGTCATGGCCAAAGAGGCCGTCCATGAACTCTCAATCAAGTTGTATCCGTTAACATTCGTACCTGAGATAGCAAAAATAGCAATGAACAGTTGTATTTTTATTAACTAAAGTTAACAAAGATGAATTGATACTGTAACAAATGTATTGCTTATTGTTAAATTTTAGTTAATGCATTAACTAACGTTAAGTAATGAAAGTTTATTGTAAAGCATTACCTCAGTCTGAGACAACAGGGCTTTGCAGATGATCTCATAATCAAGAACCTCTGCCAGAACAGAGAATAGTATCTACCACAACGTTTGTGTTTATTTCCACAAAAGACACATCTGTTTAGTGGATCGGACACTGTACTTATGCTAATATGATGCTTCAAACACGCTTGACTCAGAAGTTTCCAATCTATAAATCCATCACCCGCAGGTGATCTGGCTTCATTTGTAGACAGTCTGAATTCATTGCTAAGGCTTAAGTTTAATTTGGGATATCCAATATACTTTTTAAAGACTGACTAATGTTTGTTTCGCTATTTTCAAATTCAACACTTTTTCAAACGCTTGCATTTTAACATGTCCTTACTTTATAAACATAACATTATGGGTTGGACTAACAGAAACTGACAAATCATCATTTTGACAAGTGTATGGTATGTACCTATAGGAAGAGGGGAAATTAAGAAACTGCCTGTAATTGACCATGGAAACTCATGTTAAATGTATTTTTTTTAAATAAACACATAACATTATAGTGAAATAGCATTGTTTATTTTTATTATGCTGGTATTAAAATACTCCCCCCACTGAGCCTGGTTTCTCCCAAGGTTTTTTCCTCCATTTCTGTCACCGATGGACGCTTGCACAGACACTACTGGAAGAAAGCTGAACTGGATGATGATATCACTGAATCATCAATGAACTGACTTTAGCTGAAAAATGACTCTTTGTTATTGTCTTCTTGCATTATTGACAAAAACTATTTTCCTCTTTGACACTGTAAAGCTGCTATGACTCAATCAGTATTGTATAAAGCGCTACACAAATAAAGGGCTGCATTTACACAGGCATAAAAAATCCGATTTTTTTGCTCACATCTGACAGATCGGAATTTGTTGCACATGTATAAACACAAAAATCTGCACGAGATCAGATTTTTTTGCATCCAATCTGAGCCACTTCCAAATGTGGATTTTAACTCGGATACACATCTGATATCTGGACATCCAACCTACGTCTAAACACACATATCCGAATCCCCGCAGAACTCCCAATGCGAGGGTGACACGTTTGCCCATAAAGACAGTGTTTTAATGCCGTGTGCTGTATGCACTCGCTTTTTATCGAGATGGAAACATTAAAAAATTGCACAATCAGGAGCTAGTTTTCAACCTCTGCCCTGTGAATTTTATAAATATAACAGCGTCGCTACTAAAAGCTACATTATATTTCTTAGCAATGAGGTGATAACATTTCAATTGCAAGTTCACACTTGCACTATCTCTTCTCTCTCGTAGTTAATTAATTTGACTACTTATTTCCCTAAAGAATTCTCCTCAACGAGCTGTAGATAAAATAGGCCTATCGAAATGAAACCTTACGATAGTTCGTAATATGCGGTCAGCAGCTTTTGTGCTGCAAAAAAAATTCTACCATTTGCTATAAAGCCATCACTCAAAATCATTTTGGGCGGTAATTAAACACAGATATCGGATACCTTCATGTCTAAATTGAATGTAAACAGACGGGCCAAAAAATCAGATATGGTCCAAAGATCGGATTGTGCCTTAGACTTGCAGTGTAAAAGCAGCCAAGGGTGAAGTGACTTGACTTGACTTGGGACAAATTACCAACTTCTAAGTGGGGGGGCACAAGCTGAGTGGGTGGGCCAATGCTCACCAGGGCCCACCCTGGTGGCCCGCATGGTTAGACATGCAGGCGTGAGTCCTCTCAGTTTTTTTTTTTGGGGCCTGTGTTCATTTTCGGTTGTGAGCACATGGCTTGTATTTTGTTGATTTTTGATGAAATAAAAACCCACAAATGGCTTCGAGTCTTTGCCTCATCCCTTCAGCAAACCCTGTAAAGGTTTTAATCTAAATTAGCCTCACATGGGGCACCATAAATGGTGCTGGACTTTAATATTAATATTATTTAGTTTTGGTCACACATAATTTAATGTGAGTGTGAGAGTCAGGATGATTCCTTCCTGTATTACCGGGCACCAGCCAGGAATTTTGCCTTGACAGTAAAGAACAATCATGGAGGATTGGTGAATAAATTAGAATGGTCTAAATTGGAGGAAATAATAGTCTGACCAGTCTGAAGGATTTGTGATATATTGTTAACTTGTAGAGCCTCTAACTGCATTATCAATGCAAGGAAGACACAAGTGTAATAAAAGGGGTTTTATTAACAAAAGTATAGACAACAGTGAATACCATGAATGGATAAAGTGCTAAATGAAATATAGATGCAAGTGAATGAGTGGGATGGATGTTATCTCATGGAAAGATGAACTAGTTTCTCTGGAAGTAATAAGGTAAGCTTTACTCTGTCGTTTTGATATAGACATGATATAGACTATTTGATATTAATATGTACACTGTACATATAAATATATTTAAATACAAATAAAATCACCCTGATCAATAAGATATAAATATCAGTAACATTGAAGTAGTTACAATAAGAAACAGAGAGGGTATATCCTCAAGGTTAGTGACAGTCAAATGATCACTGAGTATTAGCTTCCAGGTCACAGTGAACCTTACATCTGCAATTGAACTAATACTATTCCACTTGAGGACAATATCATTTAAACTAATGATGCCATTAAGATTAGTTGTCATATGGATAGACATACAATTACTTGCAATTATGTTCAATCAAAGAATGCCACTAATACTTCTGATAATAAAAGTTGGGGACCTTCATTCTTCGTGTTTCTGATTGTAACCATTTGACTTATCATACAGTAAGCTTCACTCTTTACAGCATTAAATTAAACATCCTCCCTTGCAGATAACAATGTGAACTCTCCAGCTCCTAATGACAACAACAACCATTTGTTCTGACTTAAATGATGTTGGTTTTGCATGAAGGCCTATGTAATGTAAACAAGGGCTAATTGTGGGAACACAGTAGAATTACAAGTGCTATTGCAGTATCTTTGACAGCCCATGAAAGCCCTGTTAAGCTCTGTTAAACATTTTTGTGTGTTGAGGGGGCGGCCATTAAACACATCACAAGGGCTAATAAATGCATTATTTAAAAGCAGTGCTCCAATTACTAATTGATTAGAGCTGAGCAAGCCTCATCAATAAAGCACGAGGCAACAGCTTCAAAACCCAAACAGGCATGGTTAATACATGAAAGGGCCTTAAAAGTGATAATGTCTACCTTAATTAGTAATGTTTCAGAAAGGCCCAAATATTCTGCCAAAAAGTTGCAAGTGTAATGGGGTGACCTCCTTTAGTATGTTTTTCCTGTGTGGGCGGATGGGGCTGGGCAGAGCTACCTGTTATGTGTTAAACATTGAGCTTGGGTGTGGACCTGAGGGTGTTCAACAGTATCAATGAATTTCAGGCGTGATCCAGGCAGTATTGGTGGGTCATTTACCACTCTTACTGAGGGCCAGTCTATTGTGCTGCAGGAATCTGTCCGCTGCTTTTTTGCTGCTGTGTGGCGGCTGCGACCCGTGGTGCTGCGCTGCAGAGAGGTTTTTGGGCTTCTTTAAAGTGCACCCGATCGTGTGTGTGCTCAAGTCGCATCTTAGTGAATTAATAGCACGTGTCTGTGCGAGCGCATGTTTGGGGAAGTGCGTGTTTTTGCAAGTGTTTGTGAGTGAACGCATGGGTGTGTGTTGAGATTAGTTGGTGTTGTATTTTTTCTTTATTTGATTGGTTTACTTGTATTTTGGTATTTTGTTTTGTTTATTGTAAGCAGAGGCTAATGCCATCTAAGATGTAACATATGAAATGTAGATTTTGCCAATTCACTAGGATCTAGTTGTGGTTTCTTAATAAGAGGCTTAATAACTGCCAACTTGAAAGGTTTTGGGATGTGACCTAGAGATAATGACGAGTTAATAATATTGAGAAGCGGTCCTTCTGCTATAGGTAACAATTCTTTAGTGGGTAATTTAAAGTAATATAGTGGGTACAGGATCTAATAAACATGT
Organism: Sinocyclocheilus anophthalmus; assembly: GCA_018155175.1. Lineage (NCBI taxonomy): Eukaryota > Metazoa > Chordata > Actinopteri > Cypriniformes > Cyprinidae > Sinocyclocheilus > Sinocyclocheilus anophthalmus. Next base: position 210,983 of record JADLZN010000149.1, read on the forward strand.
TGTTGGTTTAGAAGCAGTTTTAAGTTTATTTAGCTCTTCATGTCTTATGGTTGTCAGAGGACAACCTATGTATCGCAGCAGATATTTGTACTAGATGCAATGGAAAGGTAACAATGGAAACAAACCGTGGAGCAGCAAGTATCATTATATATAGATACCCGCTGAGGTCTAAAAATGCAGTTTACACATGTAAAGAGTACCTGCTAAAACAGTGAATATAAATGGAAACGTGCCTTAATGCAGAAAAGCTGATTAAAAGTCTTGGAAGTGTAAGCAAACCTAGTCATCATAATTTACTTAACTTTAAAGGCACATATGTAAGATTTCTTTATTAAAATATCCAAAAACCACTAGAACAGTGTTATATATTTTGCTAACTTGTGTACTTACATTATCCCGAATGTTTCAAAGAATTGTTTAAATCCAGAGAAATAAGCCACTTTAACTAGTGACACGGACCGTGTCCATAGTGTCATTGTGTCGCCTGCTAATGACGTCATAACCCCTCGATTTCCGGTTTTGTTTTGTAGAAAACATGGAAACACCAAAGACGCTTTAATATGTTGTGCGTTTTAATAGACCGGTGGCGACCGCACAGAGTAACATTATAACAGAACTTTAACAAATGTATCTAGTATGATAAAACAGCGCTGCTTTACCCCACATACGCACGACCAGAAGCAGCGGAAGCAGTCGACTGTGGCATAATAAAAGCTCCGCTGCTTTAACCCACATACTCACGACTGGAAGGAGCGGAAGCGCTCGACTGTGGCATAATAAAAGCTCAGCTGCTTTCGAGCCATGTGTCGCGCTCGTTCAGCGGCCTCGTTTTGCTTCGACAGCTTTCAGCCTCACCCTGCTTTGTTCTACTAAGTTAATAAATCATTAGCTCATCCATGAACATGATTTCTGCCCGAGTCCCGTCGAATTGTATTGGCTGTGGAGATGAAGACCACAACTCCCATGATTCCACACTTAGTCACGGTGTCATCAAACTACGCCTTTTTCTCTTTGTTTATTTTGAATACATGCCCTCTAGCGGCGAAAATTACATATTGTGCCTTTAACTGAACTTGAAACTAACTGAACACGCTTATGAGTTTCAAACCAAGATTTGGCATCCAATTCGTACTGAAATGTACCTTAGAGGAAAGCCAAATGTCTCCACAGCTTCTTGAAAGAAAACCCAAAGTGGTTTGAGCAAGGTTATTAGAATCAACACCAAGGTACATTATCAATTAAAACAGAAATAGTATGGTGAATAGTGACTGAATATAGACTGAGTGTAAATTTAGATAACAGTGACCACTACCTTTCGTAGTTTTTCATCCACATCCCCGAAGATGACTATAACGCAAATGTTTTTTTAAAAGCCCCATCTCTCACTCATAAGGAGAGCAACATGCAATAAATGAGTGAAAAAGTGTGATAAACTTACCGAATCAATTTATGGTTTGTGTCAATGTGCATTAATGACCTAGGACTGGAGACTGAAGGTCCTTCGTACTACGCAGCCCAATTGTGTCATTCGAGATATGACTCCCACTGTATCAACCCGGTCTAACTGGCACCTTTAAAGCTGCTCTCATCATTCTGTATCCACAATGGGCATGTGTTGCATTACGTCTTTCACACATTCATCCAACTCTTTGTCCGTGAGACTGCTATAACTCTGCTGCTAACTGCTATAACTCTGCTGCTAACTCTCCGTAGATTTCATCCTAAAAGTGTACATAGGCACAAAAGCTAGATTTTGCGTTCGCTCAAAAGTTTTCAGATTTATAAAACCATGCATATGCCAGAACCTGCACAAAAATCCCTTTATAAATCCCAGTCAGGGGAAGATTGTGCGTACGTGGCATTCTCACCCGACTCCTCCCCAAAAATCACCATATATGGAGCTTACAACGCCTAGTTTTACTATGCATAACCTCGTCTGCATATCATCTGCATATTCACATCCACGTGACACCATGTTTAACACCGTCAAAGGTAGGTCACAAGACATTAAGGAAATATGAGATATGGACTAATTTTGCCACTAAATGCCATTTGTGCCAAACACATTGATTTTTATTGCTAAAAATGATCCGGTATCCTTATGTTATGTATATTAAATATATCAAAATATACATAAACTGTTTCATGTATATAAATAATAAAACAGTTCTCAGAAAATTATTTAGAATAGAGTTCATTCATTTCCACTGGCCCAATAATATATATACAGTGGGGCAAAAAAGTATTAGTCAGCCACCAATTGGTGCAAGTTCTCCCACTTAAAAAGATGAGAGAGGCCCGTAATTTTCATCATAGGTATACCTCAACTATGAGAGACAAAATGAGGAAAAAAAAATCCAGAAAAATCACATTGTAGGATTTTTAAAGAATTAATTGGTAAATTCCTCGGTAAAATAAGTATTTGGTCACCTACAAACAAGCAAGATTTCTGGCTCTCACAGACCTGTAACTTCTTCTTAAAATGCTCCTCTGTCCTCCACTGGTTACCTATATTAATGGCATCTGTTTGAACTCGTAATCAGTATAAAAGACACCTGTCCACAAACTCAAACAGTCACACTCCAAACTCCACCATGGCCAAAGACCAAAGAGCTGTCAAAGGACACCAGAAACAAAATTGTAGACCGGCACCAGGCTGGGAAGACTGAATCTGAAATAGGTAAGCAGCTTGGTGTGAAGAAAAATAACTGTGGGAGCAATTATTAGAAAATGGAAGACATACAAGACCACTGATAATCTCCCTCGATGAACTCCACGCAAGATCTCACCCCGTGGGACAAGAACTGTGAGCAAAAATCCCAGAAACACACGGGGGGACCTAGTGAACGACCTGCAGAGAGCTGGGACCAAAGTAAAAAAGGCTACCATCAGTAACACACTGCAACGCCAGGGACTCAAATCCTGCAGTGCAAGACGTGTCCCCCTGCTTAAGCCAGTAAATGTCCAGGCCCGTCTGAAGTTTGCTAGAGAGCATTTGGATGATCCAGAAGAGGATGGGGAGAATGTCATATGGTCAGATGAAACAAAATAGAACTTTTTGGTAAAAACTCAACTTGTCGTGTTTGGATGAGAAAGAATGCTGAGTTGCATCCAACGAACACCATACCTACTGTGAAGCATGGGGTGGAAACATCATGCTTTGGGGCTTTTTCTGCAAAGGGACCAGGACGACTGATCCGTGTAAACGAAAGAATGAATGGGGCCCATGTATCGTGAGATTTTGAGTGAAAACTCCTTCCATCAGCAAGGGCATTGAAGATGAAAGTGGCTGGGTCTTTCAGCATGACAATGATCTTAAACACACCGCCCGGGCAATGAAGGAGTGGATTTCAAGGTCCTGGAGTGGCCTAGACAGTCTCTAGATCTCAACCCCATAGAAAATCTTTTGGAGTTGAAAATCCGTGTTGCCCAGCTACAGTCCCAAAACATTACTGCTCTAGAGGAGTTCTGCATGGAGGAATGGGCCAAAATACGAGCAACAGTGTGTGAAAAGCTTGTGAAGACTTACAGAAAACATTTGACCTCTTGTCATTGCCAACAAAGGGTATATACAAAGTATTGAGATGAAATTTTGTTATTGACCAAATAATTATTTTCCACCATAATTTGCAAATACAATTATTTAAAAATCCTACATTGTGATTTTCTGGATTTTTTTTCTCTTTGTCTCTCATATTTGAGGTATACCTATGCTGAAAATTACAGGCCTCTCTCTTCTTTTTAAGTGGGAGAACTTGCACATTGGTGGCTGACTAAATACTTTTTTCCCCACTGATATTATTAAATTAAATTAAATTAAATTAATGCAGTTTTGCTGGTAAGGTGAACATATTTTAGCAACTTTTAGTGGAAACATATAGGCCTATATTTGGCAGTGCAAATACAAAGGTCTGCTCTGCGCGGCATTGGAAAAATTGGTTTTTTTTTAAAAAGAAATCTTACAGTTTTCTTCAGCTGTATCGTCAAATACAGTGGTATTTTCTGAATGTTGTGGAGATGCTTCACGTGACTCAAACACTTCCGTGGCAGCTGCTGTTGTACAGTAAGTATTATCATGCTCCTATTCAAACCAGACCAATAGACTGTGCCAGGAATCCAGCCGTGTCCTGCAATATCGAAGTAAGTGCGCATCATGGATTTTTCATTGTTCGCGCTATAAAAATTTTCTCATAACAGGGAGATGTGCAGTTACTTTAAAGATAAATTATGGTGCACTATAGAACTCCGCGCTGTCAGTTTTGTTTTTTTAAAACGTAACATACCACAGGAAAAGTAATCAAGATGAAATGAAAACAGTTTAAAATCGTTGTTTACTTCATTACTTTTCTCTCTCCAAGAAAAAAATCTGTACGCATGGGTCAGAGTTTGCGTCCAGGTGCGCCAATTTTCCAGTCAAGTTTGTTTTTATAAATCCCACCTTTTGCATAGGAAGTGGCGTACGCCTCTTTCAGGGCAGGTTTTGTGCATACATAACGGTTATAAATGAGGCCCCAGGTAGTCCATGTCAAGGGGAAGGCGGCCAACAGCATTTTCCAAGCGTGAACAAAGTCTGTCCAAAACATAATCCAAAAGCAATTGTGAAATGGGAATAAATAATAGGCTATATTAAATACCACAGTCTTGCTGACTAGATGAAGCAAAAGTAAAAAGACATTTCACAATGAACATAAACTGCACTATTAATTAATCAACTCACTGCTTGGGCCATCTCATGTTGTGAGAGGGCCTCTCGTCTCTACTTTTTGCGTTAGCCTTCCGTCAAACACCCGCTTGTGCCACCTGCTGGTGAGTGACTAACAGCAGATGGAGATCATGCATCGGTACTCTACTGCTTTTCCTGCAATTCCTGGATGTGCAATGCTGAATATTCAGCCGAATTTTATCCATTGAATTTGTGGAAGTGAATTGGTAAAGTGAAATAAAATGGACTGAAAATATTAATATTTTTAAACAGATTGAATATTTAGAAAGTGAACTCTGGAAGGTGAATATGAATGATCGAATTTTTAATTATGAAAATGTGTTTGAAATGTTTTGAATTGAAATATTCACAGCTTAAAAAAACAACTATGTTAAATTTCAGCCCCTAAAAATGCAAGCCCTGAAAATACAAGGCATTAAAACGCAATGCATTTTTTTACAATTTGAATTTTCAATTCAACATGATTTTTTTGTTCCAAAGACATTTGTCATTATTGTTCTTCCATATAAGCCTACAGTTTTTTGTTTGCTTATATGTTTGCCAATTTCTGGTGTAATAAATTTTTACCTTTACCTGATTATCTGTTGCCTGTATTGTTACTGTTGTCGTATTGTGTGTGATTAAAAAAAACATTTTGGGTTAATTTAAACCCAGCAATATAGTAATTTTCAAACAATATTTGAGTTAAATAAAACAACCCACCATGTTGGGTTAGGGCAAAAAATTAACTTGACATGATGGAGATATTACCTGGTATGTATGTATGCATGTATGACTACTTTGCTAAACAAAGATTGTTTGAGAGCAATTTGTTGTACTCACCCTGAAACTACATAGAACAAGGGGGTAACAAGCACCATTTTAATTTGCAGCACGCATTAAATATTTAATTAAAGTCTAACTATGTTTATATTGTTCATAGTTGTTGTTACTATGTTTTAAATTAAGTAGTATAAATAGGCTAAAGGTGTTTTATAATTTTATCAGTTGTATTTGGTGTCAGTTTCTATTCTTCATTTCAGACTATTATCTCCATTGCTTTGCTACTGTAATGGTAAAAATAAGGTATGTTGTCTGATCGAATAACTTGACTAGTTTAAGTGAAGTAGCTTGGCAAGTTTATTGTTTATTATTTACTTTTCTTCTGTGAAACACAAAAGGAGGTATTTGGCATTATGTCTGAGTTTCTCTTATATACAATGTATTTAAATGGTGATTTAAAAAAGACAAAGATACACTTTAAAGTATCATGTAATTAGTCCATAAATGCACTGTATACCAAGTCATACCTTGCTACAGCCTTGTCTAAGAGATCACACAAATCTTATTTGTGCTTATCTTTGGATACATCACATCAGGTTTTACAACCAGAAGTAGTTGAATGACTTCACCACTATAGCTCAGTGTATCAGAGTGTTTTCACTAAACGCTAGGCCACAGCTAAAATAATCTCTTCAACAGAATATATTAAATTCCCCTGAGAGGTGTTCAAGTATTAGAGTGGTTCAGACTTTTAAATTCTACATAGAGCTTCTACATGCCTCTATCTCCTGTGTTGCCATCTTTTCCCTATCCCACCTAGATGCTTATCAGCTCTTTAAAGCATGTTTCCTGCTACCTATCTCTCATCAACAGCAACCTGTGAAATAATGCCTTCACACCACAAATCCCATTACTTTTACCCTAAGCTAATACTGAGGCCACCCCACGCTGCTGTCAAGGCCCACAGCACAAACAATTTGCCTTCTCTGTGCATCCATTTTCTCTCCCTCAGCACCCACAGTGCCATGGCAGAAGTGCGTAGGCAGGGTGAGTAACAGGGAAGAAGCTGGGATGAAGCTGAATGCAACAAGGAGGAAACAAAAATTAAAGATACTGTATGCTGTTTTTCATGTAAGGTGTATTGTTCTACCTGTCTGTGGAATTTTGTTTGAGGATTTCATTATGAGAAAAGATAAACTTTTGAGCTCTTATGGTTGGTCTACTTTATTCCCTCAAGTGAATTTTATATGTGTGGTAATTTCTTTAAGGGTGAAGTGTGACTTTCTCATACCCCAGAGAAAACTATAAGTAAGCTGTCAACATTTAAGACATTTTAAGCAACGCTCATTGCAAAACTTACTTTCAGACAGCAGCGAGTGTCTGAAATATCTTCCAGTTGTGATCTGATGGGATTCTGATCCCTGTATGAGGCAGAAATACTGTATATCATTTATGTGCAATGCTAAAGGGTACATGCTAACCACTGTCATAATAAATACACATTATGCTTATGAAATTACCACATTTCCTCATAGTTCGGTAAATGTGGTGGGTTTCTTAGCTATAACTTTATCACAAAGGATTTTCTTCGGGTTTAGGTCAGGACTCTTGGCCGGCCAATTAATTTTTTCAGTGTTCTTAGCTTCAAGAAATTGCTTTAACCATTTTGCAGTGTGACGGGAGCATTGTCCTGCATGAAAATTGCAGGCTGATTAGGCGATGCTAGCAGGGAAAGGAATGGCATGTTGCTGAAGGAGGTTCTGATAAACATTTGCATTCACCTTGATATGTAGCTGTACTCCTTCTGCAGAAAACATCCCCCAAACCGTGACACTTCCACCTCCAGCTTTCACTGACTTCTTTACGCACTTGGGACTCAGTCTTTCCGCAGTTTGATGCCGAACATAATGTTTCTCATCTGACCCAAATAAATTAAACTTGCTCTCATCACTGAAGTGAACTTTGGACCAGTTCTCTTCTCTCCACACAACATGCTCCACAGCAAAAGTGAGTCTAGACTTTTGATTCTTTCTGCTGCGAGGCTTGGTCCCTGCAGAGTGTGCTTTCAGTCCTATTTATTTTAAATGTGCCGAGACAGATCCATACTCTGTTCAGTGCAGAACTGGTGAACAATTCCAGCTGCAGTGTTGAACTGATTTCAGTCTATGACCGTTTCAGTGTTTTACTTTAACTTTTTAGCCAGAACGTAACACCAACCTTCATTTCATTATTATATGTCACCTACAAAATGCTTGCATGAACCTATACATAGGACCATGTACACATAGGACTGATTTCAATGTTCCAAAGTCATCAGTGTCAGTCATCTGACATTTTATACAAAACAAGATCACATAACACAAATTTGCTTACCTGACTAGGGGCCTAGAAATGCTTAAAATAAAATATAGTTTAGTTTTAATTAAAAATGTCAAAATGTCAAATGATTATGTGGACTTTTGAACCTCATTGTATTTATAATCTCAGAAATAATCATATTTAATTCAAAATAATTCAGAAACATTTGCTCTGGAACACAAAAATAACTGAAAATTAATGAGTAGGCCAAATAAAATCTGAGCGCTGGGGTCCATCACATGTCTTCCACTTTCCTTTCAGCCTGCCTTCATTGAAAATAGAACAGTTGTGATGATTTAATTTACATGTTAATAACCAACAGCCCTTCCAATAAATGCCTTTTTATTGCTGCTTACATCACCTCCCTACACAGGGAGGATAGAGAGAGGGGAGTAGTGGGGGAATGAGGAGCTAATAATTAATTGTTTTAAGAGACTCTTAAAATAAAATGTTGTGCGATGAATGAATATGGTCTTACCTCCTCCCCTTCTCCTCTCCTATCCTTCCCTCCTCATGGGCACCTCTTCTCCTTGTCCTCTCCAAAACTGGTGACCACAGAGAAATACTTATTTGATTTTACAGTCTCATTGCTGTCTGGCTCCAGGGTTGAGAATCATTTGTGAGGAGATGTTGCTGCCCATTCTGACCACCTGGAATCTGCCTGACAGGAACCCCATGATCAAGCTGCACAGTGAGCTGTTTATGCCCAGACTCCAGGGGGTTCATGGAAAGCTTGTAGGGCACTATGGTGTTGAATGCTGAGCTAAAGTCTACAAATAATATTTTTCCCCCAAGTCAGAGAGATCAATATGTGGTGTGAATGCAATGACATTATCTGTGGAGCAGTTGGTTCTGTAAGTAAACTGCAGTGGGTGTGCAGGCCAGGATGGAGCAGGTAGCTAAGGGGGAGCTGGAGACCAGGGAGGAGCCGTTGGTACAGGTGGCCAGGGCGGAACTGGGAGTTAAGGAGGAGCTGGCAGATCAGGTGGCCAGGGCAAAGCAGGCCGAATTGAAGATCACCACGGCAGTTCAGGTGGAGCTGGAGACTGGCACAATGAAGCTGGCAGAGATGGAGACCGCCATGGCACCGCAGACAGCGCTGGAAACCACCACGGTGTGCAGAAGACCACCTTGACGGAGCAGAGGGTGCAGGGGACCATCAAGATGGAAAAGCAGAGAGTTCAGGGACAACCTCCATGGTGATGTCAACGCAAGCGGAGAGTTTATGAATGTCCAAGTCGTGTCCAAGCAGGCAGAGAGTTCAGACAGATTCTACGGTGTTCACTGCCGCCACCACCTCGAGGGAAGTGTGTACGGTCCAGACACACAAAATGCTGACGGCCATCACCGGGAGCACTGCAGATGGTGAAAGAACCTCCAAGACCACCAGACTCAGGACCACGGGGTTTGATAGTACTGAGGCCACAGTGCTTAGGAGCAGTGGTGTAGTCTATATGATAACGCCTATCATAATATAATTTCCATATAGCCACTTAAAAAACAGCAAGGATAAGTATTATTATTGTTTTGTGACAGAACTTTAACACTTTCATCCATAAATTCACCCTGTCTGTGATGCGAAGCACTGACTTTCGTACTTTCAAGCCACTGGGGCTTCCGTGGCCTGTGACCTAGATTTGACGTCACCTACCATGGAACAACAACACAGCTGCTTGACGGTCATTCTTTGCACAAGTTTGAAATGAACTAATATGAGTCACAAAAGGAGATATGAAACTAAAGCAAATTCAAACTACACTCTTTCAGTGTGTCAAGACCCTCCCCGGAAGCGATTTTGTGTTGCCCCCCTGCGCAAAAAAACAAAAAAAAACAGAATCAACGACTCTGGCATCCTTGAGGAACCAGATACAATGACATGAGACATCCAGGGTATGCAAAATAACCCAGGAGCTCACTGAAAAGGGGTGGACAGGGTTTACTTGGAAATTTGGTGAGAACTGTGTCAGAGACTGGTTTGGCTGAGACAGATGCTGTATTCAGACCAGCATTTTATCTTGCAAAAATGAACCAAACTTTCACTGACCATGACAATCTCATTAAGCTTTAGGGGGGGGGGGGGGGTGGTGTCAACATGGGCACTAGTCTGCACTCAAGGTACAGTTCCATAAAATTGTGGAACACATAATAAAAGAAATGCAGAAAAAGTAGTTCATAGCATTGTGTCGTCTTCAAGTAAATTGTTTGTTCTCACTAACGAGGCTACGTCTCTCAGCCACAAATCTGCCATGATTATCAACATGAAGTCCTCAGTAGATGGAGCTACTTCTGAATTTGTGTTCCTGGAGCTGGTTGAGCTGGAGAACAAAAAGTGCAGAGGATACAGAAGAAGCTTTACCCTGTTGAAAAATCCAGCATAAACGTCTCCAGGTTACGCATGTAACCATGGTTCCCCGAAGGGAACGAGACGCTGCGTCGAACGCTATGGGAATGCCTTCAGCGTGACCACGCTCTGAATCACATGTGTAATCAGTCCAGTAAAAGGGCGAGACATGACGGGCGGGTGATGTAATGACCAGGAAGCTATAAAAGCATGTGTGGTGGAACCGGCGTTAGCTTCAAGGACAGAAGCAAGTAGCGCCTGTAGGGATGCAGGGAGTATGGCAAAGAGACGCAGTGTCTTGTTCCCTCAGGGAACCATTGTTACATGCGTAACCTGGAGACGTTCCCCTTCAGGAAATCGAGCTGCGTCGAACACTATGGGAACGAATATGCCCACGCCTCCAGACTTACAAATCTCTGCCCAGTGTGGAAGCTAAGGCGAGAGAACAGAAGAGCCTGGAGTGGCTTGCATATCTAGGCCATAGAACCTGACAAACGTGAGGGGCGTGGACCAACCTGCAGCATTGCAGATGTCCTGCATAGACACACCTTCTAGAAAGGCCTTTGAGGCCGCCACACTCCTAGTTGAGTGAGCCTTGACCCCCAGAGGCAAGGGAAGATCAGATGACTTATAAGAAATGGAAATGGCATCCACTATTCACTGACTAAGGGTCTGTTTTGTAGTAGGAAGACCTCTCTTAGGGGGACCGTAGCAAACAAGTGTAACGGATGGGGAAACACACACTCACACACAGGGTTTCTTCAGCTTTGGTTTATCTTTTTGGGAAAAGATTAGAATAAATCACATTGGCTGAAGACAATACTGCAGATATTCATGGAAAAACCGCAGCAGTAACACTCAAATCTGCTCTTTACAGCTGAACTCATATTACATGTGGAAACTTATAATTAATAACAAGAAAACAATTTGCTAAATACGATCAGTTAACATTTATAACGAAATAAACAAGAAAGCAACATACCTTTTTGGGAAAAGATTAGAATAAATCACATTGGCTGAAGACAATACTGCAGATATTCATGTAAAAACTAGAAAAATAGAAATTACACCCTCAACTCGTAATACAATTAACTGTCAGAAGGCTTAAGACAGACACAATGACCACATAAAATGAGCTCGTTCCTACTCGTGTGACGCAGGAGGAAATTCAATACATGTACAACTATTTCAACAACAGTGTTAAAGTGTCAAATGTATTATAAACATGTTCAAATACATAAATGCTATCAATTGCGTCGAAAACATTCGCTTAAAACATATTATCTTCACAGTTAATACGTTAATGAGACAGAGCATGAAAAATCGTGCATACCCGCAGCAGTAACACTCAAATCTGCTGCGGTACGGAAAGAGAAGAGGGACAAAATACTACATTTGCAGTACCATTATCGGCCACAGGAGGGAAGACTTCGAACACAAATTAATACAACAAAATGCCTTATTTTATGGAATTCACATATAAACTGTTTAAATTAAACATTCTTTTTAACCCTGTTACATCCACCCCCACTGAAGTACATAAAATAAATGCCTGACCAGGGGAGCATCACCAACAGATCTCAGGTTAACAACAATACATTTCAAAATAAAGAAGGATCTCCCTATTAAAAGGCTAGTCAAAAATACAATTATCCCTTGAGGATGAAGTGACGAGAGAGTAGCGCTAAGCTCTCCCACCAGCTACTGACAGTAGAACATCTACATACATTCCACAATATCCTTCCATAATAAGTTTTCTGATACAATACTCAAAACAAAAAGAAAAGTTGATGTAGAATCCCACCAGGATTTGAAGGCATCCCATTTCATCAGGTATGTGCTTTCCCAACTATTATTTTCTAGATACGAAATGGACAACTAAAACACATTTTAACCAATAGACTTTTAAGCAGAGAAAGCACTAAGAACTAACTTACAAACAGACTGAACATTGTGTTTAGTGTCTTGAACCATGGCCTGAGTTGACATTACATGTATTAATCTGTCAACAGGTCTAATGATGCGACCAAAACGTGACCTGACCTGTGTGACTGAACTAGAACTTTGCGGTACATTCATAGTGTCAGCTACATGTGTGTTAACAGGAGCCTGTGAGTGCGGCTGAGCAGACAGGACTGTCTCAGAATCTGAGTCATGCGAATCTGAACTGCCACTTGCATCATCACCAGAAACAGGCATTCTTGTATCTCTTGACATTTCAGATATGTGACTTTCTGGTGCAGCAGGATCAATCCTAGTTGAGGAATCAGTCACAACTCCACTTAGAGATTGATTAGACTCATCTTGGATGCACCTTTCAGGCAGCTCTGAAACCCAACTAATTGTTCTGATCCTGTTGTCAGATTCCTGAACTGACAATGAATCATTCTCACAGTCAACGCCAACATTGTCACATGTGGATAATGCATTGTCTCTCATCATCTCAGAGCCATCCACTGCAACGCTGCTACAACTGTTCTCGGACACTTCAGCATCTCCTCCTAAAGTCTCATCCTCCACCGCACTCAATGACAGGTCTGAAGGCGACCTCTGACAATGCGTCAGAAAGCTGACCAGACAGGAAATTCTTCATGATCACTGGTAAGAAATTCACCAGCATCAACAGGTTCCGATGAACAACTTTTTCCTGACCTGTGGCTGGATTACGGATCCTGTAAGTGTGAATGTCTGGTATACGGTCCACAACAGTGTAAACTGTCGACTCCCATCTGTCAGCGACTTTCCTCTTACCCCTTTCAGTTTTATTTGCCAGGAGCACTTGATCACCTATTTCGATGTCCAGTCCTTTCACCCTTCGGTTATACAACTCAGCATGTCTTTTCTGCTCTTTTGTTGCATGTTCTTGTGCAATCTGTAATGCTTCTTTCAGATCTTTGACCAGAGTAATCACAAACTTATCACAGCAGGTTACAGCCGAATCATTCAAAACTGAACGGAAAAGGATGTCAATGGGCAGGCAGGGCACACGCCCAAACATCAAATAAAAAGGAGCAAAACCTGTCGTTTCGTGGGTTGTACAATTATACAGAAATGTCAGTGTCTGTAACCGTCTTGGCCAGTCTCTCTTCACATCTGGTGATAAAGCTCGTATCATATTTCCAAGGGTTCTATTAAAGCGCTCCACACTTCCATTACCCATCAGGTGATACGGTGTTGTGTGCGACTTGTTCACCCCAGAGACCCTCAGAAGCTCCCGGATCAATTTACTTTCAAAGCTTGGATCCTGATCACTATGGATTTGTTCTGGGAGGCCGTAAATGCAAAAATACTTGTCCCATAGAACTCTGGCAACCTGTTTGGCAGACTGATCTCTACACACAAAGGCTTGTGCTAGCCTCGTAAAATGATCAGTCACTACCAAGACGTCAACAGACTTGTTTGTGGAATCTTCTGCGGACCAGAAGTCTATGCAGACAAGCTCTAATAGTCTACTTGTCGAAATGCTCTCCAGGGGAGCTCTACCAGAAGGATCTGCTGTTTTGCTCACAGTGCAGCGATGGCACAGATGCACATAGTCCCTCACGTTTCGATCCATGTTCAGCCAAAAGAAGCGCTGCCTTGCGAGGCAAATACTCCGCGACTGACCCTGGTGACCACCATCGTCATGGATTCCTCTTAAGATCACACTCACCAAAGACTCTGGAACAACAAACTGATGGCGTTTCGTTCTTGATAGTTGATCACGAGACACTCTGTATAAGATACCATTTCTGACAACTAGTTTCTCCCAGTGCTTCAGATATCGAATAACAGCCATTGATTCCTTTGCCCTTTCTCTTCTAGAAGGCCTACGCTGACACTCAACATAATACAAACTCTTGACAAAGTCTTGTCTGCGAGTTGTTTTTCACGCAGCTCCTGTTCTGAATATGCTGGCAACGTGTCCTTCCCTATGGACATGATCTGAGGTAAGTGGTCAATGACAGACATTGCTCGTGCCCTGGCACCGATGTTCCACTCAACATGCGAATTCAATATAGCGGCGACATCTGCATTCGGGACAGTCAGAAGTTCTTTGTTTTGTTGGATGTTAGATTCGCATGACTGGCCTAGATTAAGGACACACTGCCTCCTATCTGTATCACATGAACGTCTGAAGGCATCCTGCACTGAATCTGCTGACATCCCTCTGGAACCAGACAGGAGTGCCCTATATGGCTCCTTGAACAGTCTCTCCGTGACATCAGTTCCGACAAATGGAACCCGGCTCAGGGCGTCAGCGACTATGTTTTGGGGGCCAGGCACGTACTTTATGTCAAAGTTGTAGCCAGCCAATTTAGCCACCCAACGTTGTTCGCAGCAATCAAGTTTGGGTTTTGTAAGTATATGGGCCAAAGGATTATTGTCAGTCAAGACAGTGAATTCATGTCCTTTGAGCCAATGACTGAATTTATCACATATTGACCATTTCAAGGCCAAAAACTCCAAACGATGTGCTGGATAATTTTGCTGTGACCAAGAAAGGGACTTACTAGCGAAAGCTACAGGCCTGGCTTTTGTCTCCCCCTCCGGAACCTGCGAGAGCACAGCTCCAATACCATCTAAGGAGGCATCCGTTGCCAGTATGAAAGGGCGATCAAAATCTGGATGGGCAAGGACAACGCTCTCGACCAGTGATGTTTTCAACCTCTCAACAGCCTGATCCTGCGCTTGTGTCCAGTCACTGGGTTTCAGCTTCCTGTTCTGGTGACCATGATTTAGCTTCCGTAGAATTTTCGCTCTTGCTTTCTGACCCTTCAGAAGACTAAAGAGAGGCTTGGCTATGGCAGAAAAGTTTGGAATAAAGTGCTGGTAGTAATTCACCATTCCCAGGAACGATCTTATTTTCTTCTGAGAAGGAGTTGTTCCATCAAGCTCCATCAAATCCAAACTACTTATCTTGGAGATGCTTTCGACTTTGCTTGAGTCTGTGGATACACCCGTCTGATCAATCATATGCCCAAGGAACTTCACTGATTTCCTCATCAGGTGACATTTTTTTGGAGCCAGCTTAAGATTGTATGCGCGAAGTCTGCCAAACACCATTTCTAAACGATCAAGAGCAGTTTTCTCATCTGGTCCGAAGACAATCAAGTCGTCCAGATAACACAGAAGACTAAGAAAATTTTCATCCCCAAATATGTTGATCATCATACGCATGAAGCTGCCAGGACTGTTGCAGAGACCTTGGGGTAACCGATTGTATTCGAAAAGGCCCATTGGCGTTGTAAAGGCAGTAAACTTGCGGTCTTCCTCATGCAGTGTCATATTATAGAAACCAGACGTCAAATCAATTGTGCTAAACAGGGCATTTCCACCAAGTGCTGCCAAACAATCCGCCTGATGTGGAAGAGGGTGCGCGTCCTTCAGCGTTCTCCTGTTCAACCAGCGGAAGTCAGTACACACGCGCAGGTCCCCGTTCTTCTTCCAGACCAAAACGAGAGGAGAAGCATACTCGCTGGTAGATCGCCTAATTATTTCCTTCTCCTCCATTTCAGTCAGTACTTGACGCAGTTTCTGATATTGACTGGGTGCTACTCACCTGAATGGAAGCCTGAATGGTCTGGTGTCTGAGAGGTGTATTCTATGCACAAAACCCCTTGCCTCTCCACAGTCAAGATGGTTACGTGAAAAAATGTCTTCATAACTCAGAATCAGGTTCAGCAACCGTTGCTTGCATGCACCTGAGATATCACACGAGTCAATGGTAAGACTGTCTAGACCAACTGACTTCAGACGCTCACTCACAGATGGCACATCGGCCACATCATCGGACAAACTCGTGGGGCAGTTTACCAGGAAAGGATCGACTGTATTGGTGTGATCAAAATCTTCGAGTGCAATGCATGGATAGACGTCTGCGATTTTTGCATTACGTCTCAATAACACTGGACTGCCTGACGTGTTGATAAGCTTCAAGGGGATCCATCCATCTCCCCACAAAGACGTGATTAGTCTAGCCACAATAACACCTCTGGGAGCAGAGTAAGAAGATGTAGGCTCAGTCATGACTGCACTTCCTGGGGAAACAACAGCAGATTTGGGCAGCTTTCCCCATACTAAGTACTCACAGCCCGGCTCAAGATAGACAGCGGAGTTGCATCTTACTGTTCCTATCTTCCCAGGAATCTCCTCTCCTCTCCAGCGGTTCACTCCAGCAAGCATTGACAAGAAGCTTTCACACTCAGGGTCTGGTGAAGCTGGACTAGACACAACTTGCCAAAATCCATCACACAATTTGAAGTATCTGAGAATGTGTTTAATAACATTAGTCCCAAGTATCAGCTCATCATGTTGCCCAGGAACTACTAAGGTAGGTACTACCATCTTTATACCATACACTTCCATGGTAAGATTGAATGATGATTTGGGTTTCACACGCAGCCCTCCACAGCCTACAAGGGTGACATCAGTTTTGAACTCAACACATTCATCCACTGCACCAGCTGATTTTAGTTTAATCTCAGCAGACTCATTTATAGTGCAGGCCATTGAACCACTGTCCAACATGGCACTTAATGTCACCATCTTTCCAATCTTCACAGGCGTATAAAAGAGGCTGTCACGTCCACCCACAACATGCATGTTCTGATAAATGACTTCTGAATCATCACAATTTCCTTTAGCTAAAAGATATGCATTCTCAGACTCACAATCATCAAAGGCTTGGGAGTTACAATAAGGACCCGCACTGCCTCCCTCCGAATACGGGTCTGCTAGTTTCCCTCATGTTGTGTCTGGGCAGAGGAATGTTTAGGACAGTCCCTCTTTGTGTGCCCTGGGGAGAAGCATGCAAAACACAGTTTGTCTGTCATACAGTGTGTCACCGTGGTATGTTTGCTGTCATTACAGACTCAAGAGGTACTTCTGACAAAACTGCGCTGCAGTCTGGAGCCACGTCTTGTGTTGGAAATATCACGAAATTGCATCCTGTCCATGAGCTGCTCCATCATTTCCATCATACGAGTGAGCAACTGACTCTCAGCCTGTTGTGTGTGTTGAGATATCGCTGGGACCGGAGTTGAGCTGGAGGAGGGCTGACGCTGTGCCTGACTTGGCGCTGATGTAGGCTCTGGCTGGTGGGATACCTGAGCATCAGGTAAAGAACAGAATGCTTGAATTGGAACAGCAGCCGACTCTGACTTGGGGTACATATGCTCACCGCTGAACACTGCAGTTGTGTGGCTCCGTAAATTCACACTAGAATGTCCCTGGCTCCTGAATTCCCTCTGGTAATCATCAATCCTGCTCTGTATTTCTTTTGCACTCCACTCTTGAATAGGCTTGCACCTGAATATGCTCGCTAAACTGGGGTCAGGACAGAATTTAACAAACATCCGTGTTACCTCCTCTCCTATGTTGTCAAAACGTTTGCCTTGTCTTTGCAGTCCCTCATCTGCCAGATCAGCCGCTTTGTTTATTCGAATCCAGTAGTCCACAGGATTCTCCTTCGCTCTGGGGAGAGTGGCATAAAAATCTGCGAGTGGCAAGCAAGAAGGCGCTTCACTGAAGTATTGCATAAGAATGCCATAAATTAACTCAGGGTTCTGTCTGACGTTGAGCATATCATCACTGCGCAGGCTGACCTTGACAACGTCCCTTGCCTTTCCAGCAAGTCTACTTATTATCTCTTCAGCTTGATCTTGAAAAGGGCACATTTGCTTTCTTAAGCAAGATTTTGTCCTGTCCACCCACTCCTCGATGCCATATTTATCAGAGCCATCACCCCTGAATGTGTCATGATCTGACTTCATGTGCACTGTAACTTGTGGTGTCATCACTTGCGTATGTGTACACTGTTCTGTACGTGCTGGTGTCTGAGTGTAACTGAGTGAATTGGTTTGACAATCAGCGTTTGCATTAACTAAGCCAGCAAACACTAGTTTTGCAACTATTGAATCGCCAATATGCGAACCTAATTGGCCTACCATCTCTGTGAGGTGATCAAAAGCAATTCTATCAACGCCAGGTGTCGAAGTGAATGGACCCTCACCAGGAACCCGCCCAACAGGAGTACCACCCAGGGTCTGACTTAACCCAGTACCCCTACTGTCCTCAGCATGTAACTGTGGACGTCCAACCCCTTCACTGAAAATACCACCCGTTGTGTTACCAAGTAACCATGTACCCCTTCCTCTAGGGAAACCCATGTTACCATAACATGACTCATCAAGGTCACCATCATACTCTTGTTTTTCAGCCATAATTGTAACAAAAATTTAGCATGGAAAAGTAAAAAATAAAAATAAAAAAAAAAAGAAAGAAAAATAACAATATCGATGAGACAGCTCACTATTTGAAACTAAATCTCGAATACGATGGCAGTCAAAGCAGAACTATGTTCCATGTGTCCATGCGTTGTGTAAGTGATAACTAATGCACCGTCCGAATAACAATGTGCGAGTATGTATATACTGTCCTCATCCAAAGCATCGAAGACTTGACCCGCATACAGCATTGAAGACCCGATCCACCGATGAACTCGACATGCACACAGCAACCACGGTCGATCTGCGTTGAGCTGATCAAAGAATCCAAGGAGTCAAGGCACCAGTGTAACGGATGGGGAAGAACACACTCACACACGGGGTTTCTTCAGCTTTGGTTTATCTTTTTGGGAAAAGATTAGAATAAATCACATTGGCTGAAGACAATACTGCAGATATTCATGGAAAAACCGCAGCAGTAACACTCAAATCTGCTCTTTACAGCTGAACTCATAATACAATGTGGAAAATTATAATTAATAACAAGAAAACAATTAGCTAAATACGATCAGTTAACATTTATAACGAAATAAACAAGAAAGCAACATACCTTTTTGGGAAAAGATTAGAATAAATCACATTGGCTGAAGACAATACTGAAGATATACATGAAAAACTGGAAAAACAGAAATTACACCCTCAACTCATAATACAATTAACTGTCAGAAGGCTTAAGACAGACACAATGACCACATAAAATGAGCTCGTTCCTACTCGTGTGACGCAGGAGGAAATTCAATACATGTACAACTATTTCAACAACAGTGTTAAAGTGTCAAATGTATTATAAACATGTTCAAATACATAAATGCTATCAATTGCGTCGAAAACATTCACTTAAAACATATTATCTTCACAGTTAATACGTTAATGAGACAGAGCATGAAAAAATCGTGCATACCCGCAGCAGTAACACTCAAATCTGCTGCGGTACGGAAAGAGAAGAGGGACAAAATACTACATTTGCAGTACCATTATCGGCCACAGGAGGGAAGACTTCGAACACAAATTAATACAACAAAATGCCTTATTTTATGGAATTCACATATAAACTGTTTAAATTAAACATTCTTTTTAACCCTGTTACACAAGCAGTTGGTCCGCCCTTCTCCACAGGGCAGCTCTGTGGACCTTTGCGTCCAGTGTTCGCATTGGACACATACAATTAAGTTTCTGTTGGTCGGGCTCCAGGAAGGGAGGAGGACAGAAGGCCTGGAGTACAACAGGCCGTGGTGCAGAGGAGGGGACCTTAGGAACATACCCCGTTCGAGGGTACAGAAATGCTTTGGCCAGACCGGGTGCAAAGTCGAGATAGGAAGGGGCCACTGAGAGAGCCTGCAGATCCCCAACTCTCTTTAGAGAAGAAATAGCCAGAAGAAAGGTGGTCTTTATAGTGAGAAAGCAATCAGAAATCTCTTCAATAGGCTTGAATGGAGGCTTACAGAGAGCTTCTAGCACCCCAGCCAGGTCCCACGGGGGGACGCGAGATCGTACCGGAGGCCTCAGCCTCAGCGCACCACTGAGGAAACGTGTAACTAGGGGGTGTCTGCCCACTGACTGTCCACCAATGGGGGCGTGGTAGGCCACAATTGCCGCCACATAGATTTTAGGGTGGAGTGGGTCAACCCTGCAGAAAAAAGGGCCTGCAGGAACTCCAGAATGTACAACGTGTGGTGGGCAGATAGCTGGGTCGAACTGGCAGTCTCCGCACCAAGAAGTGAAAAGCTTCCACTTCAGGGCGTACAGTTTCCTCGTAGAGGGAGCTCTGGATTGGAGGATGGTCTCAACAACCTCAGTTGAGAGACCAGATGCTATGAGTTGTGCCCCCTCAGGGGCCACGCCACAGTTTCCACAGCTTCGGGCGGGGGTGGAATATAATGCCCTCCGCCTGTGAGAGGAGATCCCTCCTGATGGGAATCTCCCATGGAGAGCTGTCGAGGAGAGAAATCAGGTCCGAGACCATACTCGGCCCGGCCAGAACGGGGCTACTAGCAGCAGACGGACCCCGTCCCGGTGCACTCCCCGGGAGCAGAGCAATCGGGGTAAAAGTGTACAGACGAAGCCTCGGCCAAGTCTGCAACATAGCGTCTAGTCCGAGAGGAGCTGGATGAGTGAGAGAGAACCAGAGGGGACAGTGCAATGTCATCTGAGTTGCAAACAGGTCCACCTGAGCCTGGCCAAAAAGTCTCTAAATCTGCTTCAGCACCTCGAAGTGAAGCCTCCATTCCCCGGGCCTCGGCCCCTGCCTCGACGGGATGTCTGCTCCCATATTGAGATGCCCAGGGATGTAAACGACTCTTAGAGAAAGGAGCTTCCCATCTTATACATATATATATACAGTACATATACGCATCCGTCGCTAGCATTAAGCAGCGACAAGGATCTCCCAGCACCAGGCCCTGAGACAAGAACCAATGTTTCTTCCACATGGCCTTGAGCATGCAAAGCGGGTTTCCCCTCGGGGAGAACCCCTTGGTATTGAGCCACCACTGTAGGGGTCTTATGTACAGCAGGCCAAAAGGTATCATGTTGGATGCAGCTGCCATCAGACCCAACTGTTTTTGAAACTGCTTGACAGTGAGTGACTGGCCTTCTCTCACTCTCTTGACTGCCATGAGGATCGACTCAATCCGAGCAGGGGACAGATGTGCCTGCATCGTGGTCGAATCCCACACCACGCCCAGATAAGTGGTCCTCTGTGCTGGAGAAAGCACACTTTTCTTGGCGTTTAGTCTTAACCCCAATTCTTTCATGTGTGCATGCGTGTTCATGTGCATCTCGATGTCGAACCGACATCTGCTCTGATTGAGCTAAAATCAACCAATCGTCAATATAATTGAGTATGCGGATGCCCTGAAGTGAAAGTGCGGTGGGAGAGTGCAAGGCAGAAAGGAAGAACCCAGTATTGGTATGCTTTGCCCCCTAAAGAAAACCTCAGGAACTTCCTGTGACTGGGAAGGATGGAGAAGTGGAAGTATGCATCTTTTAGATCGATTGTGACAAACCAGACCTCGGACCTGATCTGATACACGACTTGTTTAAGTTTGAGCATCCTGAACTTCAGTCGCATGACTGAGCGGTTTAACTGACGCAGATCTAAAATTGGACGCAATCCTCCATCCTTCTTTGGAACTATAAAGTACCAGCTGTAGAACCCAGACTCTCTTTCGTGAGGAGGGACCACCTCGATGGCCTCCTTCCTCACAGTTAGCTATGCTTACTTACCTGATTCCTACCTGTTTCCAAGCTCCACAGACGACCTGCTCCTTGCGTTTTCATTCCCTGTGCTCTGCTGTTCTCTAAGGATTCCCTAGAAAAGGAAAATAACTCATTACTCCACACAGATAAGAACCCTTGCCATTCCCTCTCACCTGGACTCGTTGCCTTGCACTTATTCATCTGCCAGTGTTCAATAAACCTGCTGTTGTGTGCACGTACCACTGTGTTCCCCTGTGTACCGTATTTGCTGACAGACCTCAAGCCATCCTAGGTGTATATGACTTTTTTCTTTCAGACAAATACAATCAGAGTTATCTTTAAAAATGTCCTGGCTCTTCTAAGCTTTATAATGGCAGTGAATGGGTGATATTCAATAGTTCAATATAAGTCCAAAAAACTGTGCCAATCCATCATGAAAAAGTGCTCCACACAGTTCCGGGGGTTAATAAAGGCCTCCTGAAGCAAATCGATGCGTTTTGTTTAAAGAAAAATATCCATATTTAAAACTTTATAAACCGTAATCTCTAGCTTTCACTAACTGGTATGTGCGTTTATAAGAGAGTAGCGTTTCAGCTGGATGACGTATGCCGTAGGCATCATAAATACCTAAAATGGTTTAAGGGTGAGCAAATCATGGTGTAATATTCATTTTGGGTGAACTATCCCTCTTAAGAGCCTTGTGGTACTTTATAGGCACAATCAAAAATTGGTTGATTGGTACATCATTGGTTTAGCCAGAAGTTGGACTTTTCGGCCTGTTCAGACAATAGATGTATTGGAAGCATTAATCACAAATGTGTACATTCCTCAAAAAGTGTGTCTACAAATGGCTAGTTTAGAGTTGTTGATGCATACTAAAAGAATTACACACTTCTCTTTTAAAAACCATAGACCAACCAAATAAGAAAAATGAGAGCATGCATAAGACAAAGGTAACAGAAAGGAAAGGAAAACAGAGCAAGGGTTTAGAAGGGGATTAGCATTCAATATGAAGCTGTTTATCCTGAAAACCAGTGAAAGAAGATAAAAACCCAGCAGGCCAGGGGTGAACTGGCATTGGGCCTCCAGAGATCCTCAGAAATACAACTGTGCCAGGTGAGCAGATTATCTCGTCCTGCTAGCCAAAAGATGAATGGGTTTTAGGGGCAAAGTGAATTATTTAGAGCCCTCCCACGTCGCTTCTCATTCAGGTTTTAGGTAAACATTTATCCAAAGAAGCAGGGACAATATTAAGAGGCTTTTAAATCTGGCTACAGGCTAAAAAAAAGGCAAAAGAATCAAATGTGATTTTTCTAGTATACAAGTAAAATAGTTTTTAAAATTATAACTTTTATCAATAACCCTTGCTTGAAAAATGTTGAATATACCTGTAATTCATTTTAAGTGCTATAACTATATTAACTAAACCAATCCAGATTACATTTGTAACATTACCACTAAACACTGCTTTACAGAGGAATGATCACACCTTCCTCTACTCTTTATGCCTCGGCTGCAACCTCTCCCCATTTCATCCTGACCATGGCTTTCATCTGGGGAGGATAAAAGAGAAGAATGAAAATCTACATAGGCATCATAGTCAAAATCATTAATGCCATACTCTTAAGTCATTTTAAACAGTGTTTTTATCCCTCACAGTCATATGTGAGTGATAAAAATATATTAAATGTACACATAAATCTTCATATATAAAGGAGCGGTTTTCAATTCCAGTCCTGGGGACCCACTGCTCTGCACATTTTGTATGTCTCTCTTATCTGATACACTCAGTTCAGTTCAAGAAGCTCTTTTCTAACAAGCTGATGATCTGAATCAGTTTTTTATGCCTCAATTCTTCGTGGCATAAATTCAAGAAAATGCTGGAAATATTCTTCAGAGATTTTAGTCCATATTGACATGATCGCATCATGCAGTTGCTGCATATTTGTTAGCTTCAAATGGATATAGGCAGTAGTTTATACAGGAAGTTTATTGCAAGACAATGAACCTAAGTAGACTAAAGGGATAGTTCACTCAAAAATGAAAATTCTGTCATCATTTACTCACCATCGGGTGATTCCAAACTAGTATTTTCTGAGTTTCTTTCTTCTGTTGAACACAAAAGAAGATATTCTGAAGCTGGGTTCTCCAACTCTGCTCCTGAACAGCTATCATTCAGCAGATTTCAGCTCCAACCATTATTAAACACACACGAACCAGCTAATTAAGGTGTTCAGGGTTACTTGATATTTACAGGCAGGTGTGTTGAAGCAGGTCGGAACTCAGTATGAGAACGTAGCTCTCCAGGAGCAGGGTTGGAGATCCCTGTTTTGAAGTATGTGCGTGACCAAAAAGTTGCTTGTCCCCATTGACTTATGGAAGTGACTATTTGGTTACCCACATTCCAAACCATATTTTTTGTCTTACCCTTAATCATTACGGTAAGCCTATATTAAACATTCATACTTAGACCTGTCGGATGGATTTTGTGGGAAAACGTGTATATACGTCATTCACCTGTGCGTATCTTGTCATATCAGTAAACAGAGAGAAGAAACTCCAGCTACTTTGGCATGTGTATGGTTTAGGTGTATCGGCTAGTGGTAACACTTTACAATAATGTTCCATTTGTTAACATTCGTTAACTACATTAGTTAACATAAATGAACAATGAAAAATACTTCTAAAGCATTTATTAATCATTATTAATGCTGATTCTAACATTTACTAATACGTTATTAAAATCAAAACTTGTATTGCCATGAGTACTCTGGTCCTCCTTCACGACTTCACGCCCTCATTCACAATCAGCACTTCATTTCCCAGCATCCCTCCTGGTTCTCACCTGCACTCACTCAGCCATCACTCGCACCTGCCACTGATCATCACACACACACACACACACACACACACACACACACACACACACAGTTGTTCGGACTCACTAGGCCTAACCGATGTGTTGGATATGCTACTTACCTGTTTCTACTCACCCCTGTGTGATGCTCCCTTGTCTTCGTTCCAATGGATCTTTCTCCTTGTTCCTGCTCCTTCGTCTTCCTTGTATTTCCCTGTAAGAGAAAGATAATATTATTGATAACTCATCAATGACATTCTGCCTGTGTGTGCGTGTGGTTGCTTACTGTCATTGGACTGCTCATCACTCCCTTTCCAGTCCTTTTCCAGTTTCCAGTAATTTCTCCAGTATAGCCACTAAAAAACTTAATATGATCATCAACTAATGGATCTCTTCTGGAGTGGATTAGACCATCCCATTGCTCCTTGGATCCACCTTGACCGCCTATATCTCCCTGCAGTAATATCGATATGGTTATTTTTTTTTTTTTTTTTTGGATGCTCTGGCCGAGTGGTTCTTCCTTTAGTGGAGGTGAGGTTGATAATGACGACATCACCACTGACAGTCACTCCAGTCAACTTCAGTCCAAGCACTGCCCAGCATCCACTCTAGCTGTTTGGTCACCACTCCGGAGTCTTCAGCCATCATGGTTGCCACCCCAGAGTTTCCAATTGTCATGACAGTCATGCCACAGTCTCCAGTCATCATGGCCTCCACACCAGAGTCTCCTACTATTCCACGAGCCAGGAAAGCAGTGTCTAATAGCATGGATCTGGTGTCTAAACTAGCGGGCTCCCTAATTATGTCAGTATGGATGGCAATAAAGAAGGTCTTCACCCTTCCAAATCCTAAACCACTCCAAACATCTAGAGCAGGGCTGTCCAAACTCGGTCCTGGAGGGCGGGTCCTGCAGAGTTTAGCGCCAAACCTAAGTAAACACACCTGAACCAGCTAATCAAACTCTTACTAGGCATACTAGAAACTTAAAGTCAGGTGTGTTGAGGCAAGTTGGAGCTAAACTCTGCAGGACACCGGCACTCCAGGACCGAGTTTGGACAGCCCTGATCTAGAGTCGTGTTCCAGAGTCCATTCCATAGTCCAGATCTAAGTCCATTCCATATTACAAAGCCCCAGAGCTCGGCCAGGAGCCTGCTCAAGCCCTAAAGTTCTGCCCAGAGAGTGCAGCGCTGTCTGTGATGGTTACAGCCATTCTGTATATATGAGAGGCACACATCTTTGTAGCTCTTCCCAAAAGTGCCCATTCCTAACTCTTAACTGTTATTTAATTGACCTGAGATAACATGAGCTAACAATCAACATTTGTATTTGTATTAATTAATATTAACAAAGATTAATAAATACTGTAACAAATGTATTGATCATTATTAGTTAATGTTAGTTAATGCATTAAATTAATTTAACAAATGTAACTTTATTGTAAAGTGTTACCAGTTTGATTTGGCTTTTATAAAGGTGGTGAGAGATTTGAAAAGATTTAAAACTGATCAAGAGATCTTTCTTTCTCATCAGATGAGATATTTAATTTAACCAATTGATAGCCATTTAGCTCTCTATCAGTAGCATGAGTTCATTACATAGCATTATTTCTGGCAACATTGTTGACTTGACTGCACAGACACTATTGGAAGAGAACTTAACTGAGCTGGATGATGACATCACTGAAACATGACTGTTTTCTATTGTCCTCTTGCATTATCAGCACGTTTTTCCTGATTAACACTGTAAAGCTGCTTTGACACAGTCTTAATTGTATAAAGTGCAATATAAATAAAGGTGACTTGACTTAATGTTAGAGATGTTAAGAGCAGCCAATAGAGCAGCAGATAGAGAAGAGCAGCCAATGTCTCCACTCTTCCAGGGCGAACTTAATGGCCAATAACTCTCGGTTCCCGATGTCATACTTTTGTTCCTCCTGGGAAAGCTTGCGGGATAAATAGGGGCAAGGATGTAATTTAGGAGGCTCTCTGGAGTATTGGGACAGCACCTTTCCTACACCCACTGTGGATGCATCCACTTCTATGATGAAGGGTCATTGCAGATCAGGGTGTGCTAGGTTAGGGGTGGTGCAGAAGGCTTCCTTCAGCTGGTTAAAGTTTCTGAGGGCTTCAGGTTTCCGAAACAGAGTCTTGGGCCTGCCTTAAAGCATGGATGTGAGTGGGGCAGTGAACAGGCTGAAATGGTGGATGAATCAACGGTAAAAGTCGGCAAATCCCAGGAAGCGCTGTAATTCTTTGATGGTTGAGGGTTTTGTCCATTCACGGATTGCTTGAACTTTATTATTATCCATTTGGATACCTTGAGGGCTGATAACATACCCGAGGGACTGGATGGTGGTACAGTGGAACTCGCACTTCTCCAGCTTGAGGTAAAGATGGTACTCTCTCAGCTTCAGAAGGACCTGCTCCACGTGACGGCAATGTTCGGCTAGGTTCCGGGAGTAAATTAGCATGTCATCTCTATAAATGATCACAAACCGATGGAGGAACTCCTGGAACACCTTATTCATGAATCCCTGGAAGATGGAAGGGGAGTTAGACAGTCCGTACGGCATGACATGTTATTCATAGTGGCCAGTTGGGGTGATGAATGCTGTCTTCCACTCGTCACCACAGCGAATCCGAATGAGGTTGTAGACGCTTCGCAGGTCCAGTCTGGAGAAGGTGCGAGCTCCACAGAGTTCCTCAAGGGCTGCCGGGACTAGAGGGAGTGGATAAGGAAACTTGACAGTTTGTAAATTGAGAAACCGGTAATCTATACAAGGCCGCAAGCTTCCGCCCTCCTTGCACACGAAGAAGAAACTCGACGCAGCTAGTGAGGTGGAAAGGCAGTGGAAGCCTTGCCGGAAAGACTTCTCAATATATTCCTTAATAGCTTTCTGCTCCAGGATGGACAAGGGGTATACTCTACGCTTAGAGAGTTTGGCGCCAGGCAGGAGATCGATGGCACAGTCGGTGAGGTGGTAGGACACATCCTGGAACTCCCGGTATTCTGGAGGAATGATGGGGGCCTCTTTGGGTTTGGGGCTCTCATCATTAGTAGAACATACTGGAATCAGACGAGAGGCAGGAGGATAAATCTTGGTGATACAATTCTGGTGACAATATTCACTCCATTGAAGAACTTAATTGTTGCTCCAATTGATTTTGGGATAATGTTGGGCCAACCACAGGTGTCCCAGGATGATATCCGCTGTGGAGTTCTCCAGCACCAGGAAAGAGATGGTCTCCTCTTGAAGACAACTGATGCGGAGCATGATGTTGGGGGAGCAGAAGCGTACCTTGCCACAGCTCATTGGTTTTCCCTGAATAGTGATGATAGATGATATTTAATACTTGAGAATGGGCTTTCTGCTTCAACTGAAGGTGGTGTAACATAGTCAACGAGATGAAGTTCCCAGAAAAGCCAGAGTAAGAGTTTGATAATTCAAACATACTGAAATACTTTAGCCATGGAGCGAAGGTGGAGCAGTGTTTCTGATATCAGTGAGCGAGGAGTGGAGCGGGAGTGGGAAATGGTGAACCCGAAGCAGAGCTGGAGCGGAGTGATTATTAAATGCTCGGAGCGCGGAGGCGAAATTGTTGCCGCTCCACTCCACTCACATACTCTGCTCTATATCAACAATCACAGTTCTTCACTGATGGGAGTCATTTTTAAAAAGATTTTATGTAATGATAGTTTGGTCACTATGTGAATATGGAAGACAGCTGTGAAGGTAGTCAGTGGAGAGATGT
Organism: Sinocyclocheilus anophthalmus; assembly: GCA_018155175.1. Classification (NCBI taxonomy): domain Eukaryota; kingdom Metazoa; phylum Chordata; class Actinopteri; order Cypriniformes; family Cyprinidae; genus Sinocyclocheilus; species Sinocyclocheilus anophthalmus. The sequence goes on from JADLZN010000149.1 coordinate 239,241, forward strand.
GCTAGAATTTATGAGCAGCCCATTACAGTGACAGCTCCATACAAGGAAAACTTAAATGGTCACATCATAAATATAAAAAATAAAAAATGAAAAAACCCTCACTTTCTCCTAATAATTTTTGTTGTCCTTTACACAAATTCCTGAATGTGAACAGCCAAAAAAAAAAATCAGAATTGAGCACTAAGGCTTGCAGTGTGAACATGGCAGTTTGAATTACAGTCTTATGAGGGTTTATCTAACTGGGTTTGAAGGTTATTGGGAACTGAGTTGGTTTGATATGGTTTATTGGGGTTCTAATGAGGTCAAATGCATTCTAAAAGGGGTCTAATATGGTATGTCTGAGATTTTGTTTCCCTGTCTGATTATTTCCTTATCTGATTTCCCCCCTCCAGTCTATCTGACTAAAAAAACCTTTAAACCTCAAGCTTTTAAAAATACTGTATACTTTCAGGCCAGGCTTTGTCAAGCAAGCAATGAGGTCTATCATCAAAACTTTATCTAGTGGTTATGTAAATTTTACCTACTCTCTATTATTATCACATTGACTTATTTTTTTCATATGGTACAATGATCAAAATCTTAAAACGATTAAAACACGACAAGAGAAGTGAGATCTTTATTTTTGTGATTTCTGTGGTGAAAAAACTAAAAATTTTGAGAACGTAAATGCCACATGATAGTCTAAATGGGTTTCTGCTCTGTCATTTGTGTTTTCTTATTGATTTATGTATAATTGGGTAGTGAGGGTTCGGAATTACTAAAAAAGCCTCAGTCAGGCCGTATGCATGTGGTTTCTATTTTTGAAATGTTTTGAACTATGCTCTATTGTAGTTTGTTTGTACATTTGCATAGGCAAAGTTGCAAATCTGACCATGAATGCAAAAGATAGGGGCTGATTTGTTCTTGTGGCAGGCTCCACTCTTGCAAGGGAGCACATACACACAAACACACACACAAACACACACAAACCTCTGACATGCATCTCTTGCACGTTCCGGACAGCCCACCCTCCCCTCATTCTCCCCTCATTGAAATACCCTCTCTTACTCGCTCTCTCGCTCTCTCTCTCTTTCGCTCTCTCTCCACACACACACAACAAGCACACATTACACAACCCACACTTTTTTCCTTTAACCTCTCAAAAACGCGAGACTTATTATTTGCTTTTAAATAAAGAAAATGCAAACAGTGTTGTCTATCAACATTGTGAGTTTTTGATTAATAAAAATGTGTTAGCACTTGTGCTGTTTTGGATACTTGCAACTTGTTGTCTTGCTGATTGAGTGGTATCAGGAGCGTTCATATATAGGGTTTCAGTGACCTGCATCGGGGCCAGCTGCAGCAGAACAAACAGTTTAAACATTTGCTCTATAATAAACTATGACTTAATTGTTCACGTGTCTATCTATTTGTTTCTCTCTTGCCTCCTCTTATTTATTGCACATATGTTGACATCATTGCTGGCGGAGGGGAATCTTTGGGAGAAATGGCCCTCTAGCCTGCATCTCCCATCCAACAGGTCTCCGATGTGCTCATGGCCATGGCAGCAGAACATTTGCTTGCCGAAATAACATGCAAGAGAACAAAGCAGTCTTACTGGTGGCATTGTCATGCTGGCGGGTAATGCAAGGAGTGAAGGGTTTATCACTAGATGGGAGGAGGAGTTCTTTATGTATAGCACACATTGAATATCGCCTGCAAGACAGTGTTCAGTGTGATTATGCTCTCGGTATACAGTAGGGCCATTCTCAGAGGTGGTGCAAACTGCGGTCCACACACAACAAAAAAACACATTTAAAAAAAGGATTTAAATTATTCAAATCTTAGATGGTTTACCTAAGATTCTTCATTCTCTATTGAACCCACAAAATATTTAACATTATCATAAGATTATATCTATATAAAATAATAATATATGGGGACTTGTAATTAGGAGGTGGACTTTTTTTTTTCGGCTGTCTGAACCACACTAACCCCTAAATGTAAACTTTGGTTGGAAAATGATATATTTAAAAATTTTTTTTTCATGTTGTTTTTAAAAAAAATGTGATTTCTGATTCTTTTAAAAAAAAAGTGAGAGTTTCAAATAATATATAGATTTTCTTTGTAAATTAGAAACTTTATGTAAAAAAAAGGGAGGGTGGGGTCCACCGCCATTTCTGCGAATTTGTGGTCACGAACGAAACAGTGCATGTTGCTAGTCCATGGGCTTGTGGACTGAAATGAAGTACACCCTACTTTATCGAGCATGGGAAGGAAATATTTATGATATCTCTCTCTCAGTCGCTACAGGGTGTGAAGTAGATGGGTCCCCCTCATTTGGCGTGTAAATACTCTGTGCTCACTCAAAATAGTCAGGAAAAAAAACTCTGTATTGTAACTAAGGAACGCACTACAGAACACCTTTTTTTGTTTTTTTTTTTTTTGCAATTATTAATATTACTAATTTGCAAATAAGCACACAGTTTGGGAGTGTTAGGTTAGTCGAGCAGTGAGTTTAGTTAGTTTCCATAATCATGTATTTTTATGTTTTATTTGTGTCTGTAACAACTGTCAGAACTGTTCGCTAGCTTAGCTAACTATCCCGTGTGGGATGATTAGTCAGCTTGGAGATAGGTTTCAAAAGTATCAAAATTGGCACCTATGCCGAAACATTTGGTTTGATTTCGGTAGTGCCATCTTTGTTTTTTTTTGGCTTTTTTGGGGTGTTATCCATTGAAAATTACATAACGAACAGTCATGACCAAAATGGTTCATCATGACCAAAAAAAGGGAACCCATGATCCTCTATTGGGTGGGGGGAAAAATGGAAAATAAATAATAAAACGGAAATAAACTACATTTTTGTACAGTTATGCAGTTTTGTAGTATTGTATTATGTTTTAGTAGTGTTTTTAACTTATGTCAAGTTATTTTTTAACCTTCTATAATGTGACGTCGTGGTCATACCAAAGCAAGCATTATGTCACTAAGAAAAATGTGCGCATGGCACAACGCAAAAACAGGAGAGGTTTGGTCAAAAAAAAAATAGAGTATACTGAATTATCAACTAAGATGGTATGATAGTTTTTGGTTCAATGCTTATTTAAACTAATGAATCCTTAACTTTGAAATCAGTATGATCAACTTTATGCCATTTACAAAGAAAGACTAAGAAAGATTGGATTCAAAATACAACAAATCTTATAGATTACAATTGAAATATTGTTAAAAATGTAATTATTATTGATTTACCTCTGAAAAAAATAAAATAGCAAAAAAATTTATTTACAATGTAGATGTAAGCAAAATCTTAACTGGTCAATATAACCCTTCTAATTAAATTATTATTACTATTTCGGTAGTGACAAATTTGGGGAGAGGACAAATATTCCAAAACTTTCTGAAAAAAAATTAGAGAATTGACTGCACAATTACTAGAAACGTGTACCTTGGAAATTATACAATTTGCATACATAAATTTTTTATTTGGAAAAAGACGTTTTTAACTCTGACTTTGGACCAATTCTGTAGAATGGCCCATATATGAGAACATTTCAAAAATAGAAACCAAAATGCAAAAAGACACTGGGCTGCTTAATATTCCAAAACACTCCACAATAAAGAAATAAAGAAATAAAGAAAACACAAATGAAGAGTCAGAAAGTGCAATTGAACAGCAGATGAATAGGAGGAGACCCTTGTTAGAAAAATAAGCATTTGGGTTCTGTGTAACTCTACAAGACTCCCATGGAAGGCAGCATACAAACAGGCTAATGATTCACTTGCCTCAGTATATGTTAGAGTACTGATATTTATATAGAGTATTGATATTTTTAGGTATCCAACTGTGGCTGAAGGTTTCCTGCGCGTTCGGTCTTTTCAGTGTTCAAAGTTATTAAATTTAAGTTAGACTCTAATCTGACTCCATTTTATTATGACCTCGAATTTATATTAGAATGCCAATCATTCATAGGGTAATTTATCTAGACATATGACTATTCTATTTAACTCCTTAATCTTATTGTATTTGTTCATTTGGATTCTCATGTCGCTCCGTGATATCACATCGCTCATTAGCGTACCTTACGGTCACACACCTGTCAGTCTTGGTTATTAGACAGAGGTAATTGACTAATACTTTAGATGCCATTCTTGCTCGTTCTAAAAGTACTTTTGAGTAGTCCCCATAGATCTGTACACACATGAATAAAGCAACATTATCTCTAGTCAGAGGTCATAACCACTTCTACGATATAAGCCGACCAACATTACTTTCTCTGATAGTAGCTTTGGTTTGGTCATGCCATGGTTTCCCATGTACAGTACACTTAGCTAGAGTAACATAACAGTAAACAGAGGTTAGGCTCACCCTGTTTAGATTGGTCGAACAACATCCAGTTGATCTAAACGGAAATTCCCTTTTAGCCCTTACAGTCTAACAGTGGTGTAATGGAATGAAGTAATAATACTTCATTACAGTACGTAAGTATTTTTGGGAGTATCTGTACTTTACTTGGGTTTTTATATTCAGACAACTTTACCTTTACTCACTACATTTCTTAATTAAAATGTATACTTTTACTCCAATACATTTCCCGAAGCATATTTGTTACTTACTACAAAATAGTCAGAAGTCAGAAGAACACGGACTGCAGGAAAGCAGATTTGACGAATCAGTGGTCTGGCGTTTGCAAGTTAGACTCCTAAAAATCACCTTTGCTCACGTGGAAACAATTCCGCGCACGACCGTGGATGGTTCATTTTCCACTCAAGTCGAGTCTGGGGCGTGCGATACAGCATCGTCTGCGATAATATGGTAAGTGTTGTTGTAAGGATGTGCAATCTGATATTATCAAGTAGGCTATATCACCAAATCACAAACAGAGTGCACGCATGTTGATTTATAAGTCTATTAAAACTCAAAATTCCAGGCATTCTAAACTGTAGACGGCAAAAATGCTTCTGTATGCTTTTTATTTATAATTATATAATTTAATATAGATAACTTAATCTATATCACACAAAGAGTACCGTTTTTCTGCAGATATCAGCATGAACACATTTAATAATAATTTTATACAAGTTCAGTAAATCAATGTGACTTACATTTTAGACATAATATTGCTTGTTTTTGTTCAATTTTGCCAACGAAAATAGTTCCAAACAAAGATCACAGCACTGTTTTGCATCTCTGAGCAATAGACGGTGTTTACTTATTGAATGAATCAGCTTTTTGAACGAATCGGTTGAATAAATGATTCAGTGATTCACTCATTAACACAGTCAAATGCTATGTTTCTGAATGAATCAGCGGTTTGAACGAATCGGTTGAATAAATGACTCAATGACTCACTCATTAAACATCACTTGCTGTCACCTGCTGGCGGTTTTAATTTCAAATTTAAAGTATCTTTTCATTTGTTAAATTATTTCAAATATCAGTATTCAACGTTTATGTTAAAAACAAAACATTAGGCCTATTTATGCATCTGTAACTGCAGTTTAAATGCATCCATGTCCCCTTTGAGATACATAAACTGTGTAAATACATCTAAATGCTATTTCAGATGCAGATTCCAGAAATGTTTTCTTACGTTGGAATGAAAGACACTAAGTACCGGGTGAAGTGCTTCTTATTCTTAAACAAAAATACAAAATGGAAGAAAGAGTTCAAACTGAACACAATCTTGCTACTCAAGCTCTGTATGAACATTTTTTATATATATTTATTTGCTTCTTTTCCATTTTGCATTTACTTGTAATTTTACTTTCAATACTTAAGTATGTTTAAGATTAAAAAAATACGTTTCGTTTTTAAGTACAATAAATATCACATACTTAAGACTTTTACTCAAGTAATATTCTAAACGGTGACTTCAACTTCTACCAAAGTCATTTTCTGGTAAGATATCTGTACTTTTACTTGGCTTTCAGGTACTTTACATACAATTGCAGTCTAAGTACACTTGAACTAATACCAAGTGTTAGCCGGATCTCTAAAGATACAGTTGGCGTGTCGTATGCTCCATCTCAACTGGGTTTTAGTCCATTACTAAGCTGACGCAGAAAATGCGGCAACAAGGATACAACATAATCTACTAGAGTCAATAATTTCGGAGTAAGTCAGAATAAAATCAATTTATTTATCACCATTTATTTTTTTCGTTAGGTACAAGTCTTCTGCCAATTACATAGCCAATTCAGAGATATCAATTAAATCAAATCAAATTGATACAAGACACCAAATTCTCAAAGATAAATCTAAGAGTTAAGGATGCATACCTGACTTAAGAAAAATACATAGTATGGAGTGTGTGGACACACTCCACAATACGGGCTCATCTGGCTACAGAAGCGCCCCAATCTTCTTGCAACAGTTCCTTAAGGACTCAGACCAAGACAAACATCCCCCAAAATGGTGACAGGAACTTGCAATTGGAATTTGCATTGATCAAGTGTACTGATCCCCATTTTGGGTACAGATGGTAATTTGCATGAAAGACACAGGGAGATGACACACCCTCTACAGTGAGCAAAATATATCTAAACTCTTAGGATCTGTATTAGATTGAGACTATTGTACCAGTCGACTTGAGACAATTCAAATGATACCAAACTTGACTGTGAATATCACTTGCATTCATGTAGAACACTATATTATGCTGTTGACCATTCTTAGTGAGCTGAGTGAGGGGAGATGGGTGAGGGAAGGACGTAGGTGAAAAGAATAGGTGAGAAGGGACTTTTCTCTCATCCTCTCTCAGTGAGATGTCGAAACAGATGCCTGTATGTTAATACACTGTGTGTGTATTGTCCGTATCTCAAAAGAACAAAGTGTCTGAGGTTCTTAAAGTCTTACAGTTCTCGGCGTATAGCATCAGCCAGATGGTATTAAATGTACCAGGGGAAGGTGCAGGCAATCAAGAACTGGCCAAAACCCCAAACTGTCAAAGAACTCCAATGCTTCCTAGGTTTAACCAATTTTTTACGCCGATTCATCCATCACTTCAGTCACCTCACAGCCCCTCTCACTTCTCTCCTTCGAAGGAAGCCCAACTCTCTATCCTGGAACCCCAAAGCCCTCCGGTCATTCTAGAACCTCAAACTGGCTTTTGCACTGCTCCGATCCTGACCCTACCCCACCTCAGCATACCTTCGATGTGGACAGCTTGATTCTAAGAAGCTTACCCCAGCAGAGCAAAATTATGACATCGGCAACAGAGAACTATTAGCCATCAAGTTAGCCCTGGAGGAATGGAGGCATTGGCTGGATAGAGCCAAACATCCTTTCACAGCCATCACCGATCATCGAAATCTTGATTATTTCCAAAATGCCAAAAGACACAATCCACGTCAAGCTCAGTAGGCTTTGTATTTCACTAGATTCAACTTCACCATAACCTACCTACCTGGATTGAAGAACATCAAGGCTCATGCACTTTCCCGAATTTATCAACCTGACAGTCCATCTAACCCCGAGCCCATACTCCCTCTGGTTTTGTAATAGCAGCCGATACTAGGGATTATTGATTGATCAAATCTGCACAGCCACCCAAAATGAACCTGCTCCATTGGGAGGTCCAGAAGGTAAAACTTTGTACCAGCATCATTGCGTCTACACCTTCTGAACTCGCTTCATGCGTCTCCGGGCTCTGGGCATCCAGGCAGCCAGCGAACCCTCTCACTCCTCCAAATTCTCTACTGGTGGCCTGACATGGTTAACGATGTCACCCGATTGGTCCGCCGCTGCTCAGTCTGTGCCATCTCAAGGACACCTCGATGACTACCTGCTGGTAAATTAGTCCCTCTACCAATACCACACAGACCCTGGTCCTACATCAGAGTCGATTTTGTCACAGACCTTCCCAATTCCGACTCTCACACCTGTATCCTGGTAGTAGTCGAACGCTTCTCCAAAGCCTGCAAGCTAATACCACTAATAGGATTTCCTACCTCCTTTGAAACTGCAGAGCTTCTATTTCAAAATGTGTTCTGTCACTTTGGACTCCCGGAGGACATCGGCTCCGATCGTGAGCCCCAATTGATCTCTTGTGTGTGGAAGGCATTCTTCAATCTCCTCTAGTTTCAGTCAGCTTGTCATTAGGTTATCATCCTCAAACCAATGGCCAGACTGAGCAGCAAACCACCGGATTAACACTGTTCCAGTGCTTACTCGGCTTCCAACCCCCTTTGTTCCCCTGGACGGAGGAACAATCTGAAGTTCCAGCTGTGGATCATTGGTTCAGAGAGTCCGAGGAGAGAGAGAGGTATGGAATCAGTCATGGCGGGACATCTGCAACAGGCAGTTCGGAGACACAAGGCTCATGCAGATGTCCGATGCACTAATGCTCCCTCCTACCGTTCAGGTGACAAAGTATGGCTATCCACTCGGGACCTCCATCTCCGACTGTGGAGTCGCAAGCTGAGTTCCCGCTACATAGGTCCTTTTCTCATCAAGAGGGAGATCAACGAGGTCACATATCAGTTACAATTTCCTGCACAGTACCTCCTCCAGAGGTAATGGAGACCCATCCATTTACCGTGTCCATGACATCCTGGACTCCAGGCGATGGGGCCATCGCCTAGAATATCTTGTGGACGCGGAAGGCTACTGTCCTGAGGAAAGATCATGGGTTGCCCAGGATGTATTCTTGGATTCGTCTGTTATGAATGACTTCCAGCAGACCCTCCCACCACTCCCTGATAGCCCTGCTACAAGAGGCCCCCTTTGAGGCAACCCGTCACGTACTTCCGCCGCGCCACCCGTCCAGGATCCCGCACCCCACCGACCCCACGCCTGGAGGACCCCCCCCCCCCCGGAGGAGGGGGTACTGTCAGGGACTCATCCACATCAACATTCACTCTTCCGCATTCCCAATCACCAGTCTTCTAATCATCTGCACCTTTTGTCACTCATTAACACCACTATAAAGCCACATGCACTCCCCAGTTTCAGTGTCGTGTCTCAAGGTTACAACAGGACTCTTACCAGACTCTTCTACCAACCTGCACTCCAGTCATTGTTCTCCAGCGTTCCTACGATTCCAATGCTCTATAACCATCTGAAATATGAGAAAGGACTCTGATCATTCACGGAGTTTCTGGACTGTTGATACTCACCTTCTCCTGTTGACATTATTCCAATGCTTCTTCAATAATAAATCCAGTAGTTATCTTGCCACTTACCTGAGTGTTCCCCATGTGTATGTGTTGGTGACAGTATGAGGGTGCTTATCACCCCTTACAATCCAAATGAAATTTCAACCGGATTTGGCTAAAACATTCCAACTGCATGTGACTGGTTACATGTGATTTTTTGTTCATTCAGACTGTGTAACTATCCTGATTACAAACGGATTATTAGGGTCCAAATAAACGCAGCTACTGTAGTTTCCTGCCAGCATTAAATAGGGGCAGTTTTATTGGCATTCATGATTTGTGTAAAATTTTCTCTTTGGCAAGGTACATTTAATTCTAATGCCTAATCTGTGATCTTTCTGAACAGAGTTTAAATCAGAGTACTTTAAAAAAATACATTTTCTTTTTAAATAATAACAGTTTTTGATGAACGAAAACATGCTATTCATAACTCCTTTAACAACTGAGCCTGCATTTTTGACAACATACTGTATATTATTGAGTCTGTCTCCATTTTAGAAAAGTAACCATTACATTCCAAAGTAAGAAAACAAATTACAGTAATTATCTGCAAATTCCTCCGAAGGAATAACAGTTATTTTTACAATAGTTACTCTGAGACATCCTTGATGACATATGTAGTTGACAAATGTGAAATATCAGACCAGTATCAGCCAATATGCAGAATTCAGTTATTGGAATCGGGTTGGTAAATGGAAAAAAAAAATTGTATTGGTGCTCACATACCCTTGAGTGAAAGTTTGAGAATTGTAATATTGGTATATTGTGTTAAAGCTATTAGCCAGTATCATTTGCATATGTAAGTGTGTGCTCTGATGCTAATGAAATCAAGTTTTGCAGAGGGAAATAAGACCTTTTAGACCTCATAAATGAAATGAGACTGAACTAATAATGTGGAATTTAACCTTTTTTTCAAAACTAATATAAATACTCCTTTATGATAACTTGGCATGTAGACTAGCCTTACTGTTAATAATGAAATATCTTGTTGATGCTATTTGGCAGCAAACAGGTCATTTTCTATGCATGATTGGGGGTGTTTACTACATGAGTATTAACGTGAATTAGAGACACTAAATTCCCCATGGGATCAGTGAATGAGAGAATGTGTATTAGGATAAGAGGTGTTGACACTGATAGTCTAATAATAATAAACTTATATCATTATATGTACAAATAAAAATAGGATGACATACTCTGTACAGATATATTACTACACTTTTACCAATTAAGCAGTTTCCTTTTTTTTTTTTAAATGCAGCACTAATAGAAGCCTAGTGTAAATGATGTTATTCGTGCCTACCACCTATGCTTTACCGTACAACATGGAAAAACGTGTCTAAGTGTAAAGAAGGAATAAACAGGAATCTATTTAATAAACGGATGTCTTGGGGGTGGCGTTGATGGTTTCGACATTTGTTGCAGGGGGGAAATGGCAAATTACTGTACATTTGTTAGCAGCTTTGCCTTGTCCTGCAACACGAGATCCGTTAAGAGGTTTCCTCGTTTCTAGAACCACAGAGTACCAGCTTTGGATAGCCGCAGCGTGGAGTCCACAGCACCCCACTGTGGTAATTTGTTTGTCGCTTGGCGACTAAGAGGTTCTTTTGCTTTTTTTTCATTTCCATCCACTCTTCCTCCATAATTTTTCTCCTTGTCTCCTTTTTTCCTTTATTTTTATCTGGAGCCAAAATAAGCCTAGCTCAGGTTGTTCTTGGCAGTTTCATGATGTCAACATGGCTTTTAAAATATGTACTTTGTAATTTGGCGAACAGAGTGAAATGCTGAGCTGCCTGGTGCATTTTCTGGATTGTCTGGTTAGACTCTCCCTCACCCTTGTCTGCGCAACGTGGCCCTCCTTTAAACAAATTCCAATACGCCCCTGCGCTTCTCTTCTACACACACCCTACAGGGGCAGAAATTCTGGTATAAAGCTTTAAAGCTGGAATATATCTTGTTAAATATCACCACTTCCATATTAACATTTACATTTACATTTAGTCATTTAACAGACGCTTTTATCCAAAGCGACTTACAAATGAGGACAATGATCTTGCCAGTGACAGAAATTAACTAACTAACCAACTAAAATAAATACATAAATAAATAATAAAAAATACATGTTCATATTGACACAAGCAGAACTGATTTCTGTGTAAATTTTGCATAAAATCATTAGCAGACCTACAGTATATAAGCTCTCTCGCTGAATTTTGTATGAACATATTTATGAACGATGTACACAGAAATTCACAAATAAGATTGATTCATTTTATGAAACACTTGAAATGTAACAAAAAAACCCTCTTAAAAGTAAGGCCACAGGCATGCTAGTTGTGAATCATAAATAATGATTGTCTGAATTATTTAACATGACTATTTTGATAAACAAAAAATGCTAAATAATATATAAATCCAGAGATCAGGTCAATAGTTGAGTTTTTGCTGATAGAATAAAGGTATCTTTACAACAGAGTAAGGCGGTATGTGTTTTAATGAATTTTCAGTCATTTTTTAATTATTTTTTTAATACCCCATAATTGCCAGATGTTGTCCTGGGAGAAATACTTCTTCATGTGCTCCTTGCAATTGTTGAAGCCCAATTTTTGTAACCTGCTTTTGTTTTTTCGCAAAACTCTGGTGAGAATACCAGAGTACAGCATACTATCTCTGGCTAGACAGTGTGTGTTTATTTTATTTTCCTTATGACGGTGATGGTCCTGTCTGATGATGGGTAAAATGTAAAAAAAAAAACTAGATATATATAGATAATATTTATATATACTCGAATTAATATGATAGATATCTATATATCTATAATATAAATATTGTGTGTGTTGTGTGTGTGCTTACCTTAACTGCTTACCTGCACATGGTACAAATTAGGCCTCAGTAATGCAGATGCAGGCACATCAGTCTCCCACACTGATTGAGTCAATCTTGATCACTGTGGGCAGCAAAGGGGCTGAGGTGCTTCCATGTTGGTGTGGATGTACCATTTACATCCTGACATTGAAGATGGGAGTGGAGACTCCACCCAGAGGGTGGTCGAGTTGAATATGCAAATGGACAGGCAAGCAAAGGGGATGAATATCCGACCCTGGCTTCTCTGGTTCCCATCATCATAGATCCAGCCTCCATGGCTGTAATGCCATGGTGCATATGTGGCCAAAGAGCATCTGTACCCTTTCCGCTGTTGTAGGGTGAGGGGGGGTATTGATTTTGGGCTGCTCCTATCCAGTTATCCAGGCCGAGTGCACCTACTACTTTGTACTCTCCATTGGCCCGCCGAGTATGGTTCAATGCGTTCTTAGACCAAAAAATATGGGGAATTCAGTTAACATAGGGTGTCTTCAGGTCTTGCTGGACAATGTTACATTTTGTTTGGTGTTATGCATAATGTTCAGACACCATCGCATGCTGAAGGCATTCCCTAGCGCAAAGTTATAATGCAGTGTCTCGTCTCTTACCGTTTAATACTGTACCCCTGCGACATTGCTGAAACACGTTTATTGTTCTTTAGAATATGTATTATTATTTATTTATATTTTTTAAGATTTTTTTGAAAGATTTTTGCTTCCCATAAGTGTACTTAAACCTATAGTACTTGTTAACGTTACTGTATGATGCCAAATATGTTATGGTAACTTGAATGTTTTAGTAATGACAACATTAGGGTGACAACATTAGAGCAGTGGGTCCCTAAGACTGAAGTTGATAAAGAATGTTTGAAAAGTTGCTAAATGTTGATATTTGACAACATAGGTTAATAAGAATATTCATGATGCTGTTATTTTGTGCGATATTTTGCATTCTGCCTAGTTTCAGTTCTTTGTCCAATTATGTTTCTCAAGAACACAAGCACAGACAAGAATACATATAGAGAAATTACTCTGATTTCAAAGCTGGAACTGATGTTGACTGCCAGTGACAGCCACTTCCTGCTGCCAGCTGCTGGGCTGGGTTGAAAATATTAATTTCCTAATTTTAATCATTTATATAGTCACACATTCAGCACTGTCCTTCCGAAGCTAAATAAGATAATTACATGTTTTCCAGAAAACAAAATACTACGTTTCACATTGTCACTGCCAGAAAGGGTTCAAAGATGCAGAAGGTGCTGGAAAAATATGTTGGACCTGGAGGATTAGTTAGATTTTGTTTATGTAGTTATTGGTTATTTCTTTTCTTTTTCTTTTAATATAGTTTTTTAAATTATTTTTTAAAGAAAAGCAGTGGAATTGACAGTTCCTTACGGACTCGTGAACAACTATCACAAAACATAAAACCAAGATGGACCTTACAGCGATCAAGTGTATGTAAACTTTTGAATGCAGCCTTTTTAAAAAAAAAAAAATTGATTCAGCTATTATTTTGTCAGGTGGAATATATGTAAAAAAATTGTGACAGCTTATTCAGGGCTGAAAAAAAAACAACATGCAATTTTTATGATCCTCTTATTTTGTTTAAATTATCAACATTGTTCAAGAGTATGCCCAAGGTGTTGGAACACAGTCCCGAGGGTGAATTCTAATTATTTAGAAAAATATATCTTCCATATTATTAGATTTATATAATAAAAATACAAATACTAAATATTTGATTCTGCAGAATATATTTTTATATCGTTCTGAATTAAATGCACAAAATATCAAACTAATTGGTAATCACTCCATATACTGTAAAATACATTATCGTGCTGAGTGTTTCCTGAACTACCTGTACCTGCCTATTTATATTAATTGACTATATACAGTATAATATCCGGAATGAATCTGTTGCATAAGTTAGAAGAAGAATAGGGAATTATGAGGATGTTAGGATAGAGTAGGCCAAGGAGTGGGTGTAGGCTGAGTTGTTACGTCTGATAGTAGTCTAATGCGTGCATCTCCAAGGAGATATGGACTCTGCTGCTTAAGATCCTGGAGAACAATTAATTTTCCCACGAGTTTTGTCATGGGGTGAAAGTCAAATCTGGAACGGATTCGATGTGGCTCGTCCCGTCGTGGGACTCGCGCAAGCCCCTCTGCTGGCATGCATAATGTTTAATTTCCATCATCATCATTTCGCCTTCAAACATTCTCACGCCCCCCTGCACCCCAACCCCTCCCCTTCCCCTGCGACAGGAGAGTGGTGCCTACATGGCGAAAGGGGTTGGGGTGGGTGGGGCTGTAGACATACACACATACATACATACATCAAATGCTAAAAAGGGCAAGAGGCGCACTTATATTTCTCGAAGGAGACATGGAGATTGTTTGTTAATTTTGTGAATTAAAATGATCCAGCTAACACTCCTTCCACCTACAGTCGGCGTCAATATTGTTGGGACCCTTGTAAATATGAACAAAGGAACTGTAAAATAATCGGCATGTTAAATTCCTTTTGAATCTTTATTTTTAAAATGTCAAAAATCTAAATACAGCAGTACATTTCATTGTACACATGGGGTACATTTTTACTCCTGTGTGCACTAAACCTTTCTTGAGTGTTTGCTGCTAAAAAGCTTTTTTTTAATTAATTTAATCTTTTTAGTTTCAGTGCCTAGAAGCCGTCCCGTGTGATGTTCCAGTTTGTCCTAACAAATTAATATGCTAAGTTTAATTTTCTTTCGTGATTATTTCTCGAACCGTGTTGCCATCACATTGTGGTGATGTAGTTGTTTGTATTTTGTTTTGTTTTTGGGGACACTGAGACTCACTATTTTCTGCAATTTTCCAGCTTGGAGAGTCTTTGGCCACTCAAACACTCCTCAGCTTGCTTTAAGAAAAAGACAGACAATATAGTCCACTTCCAGACGATTTTGTAACTTCAATCAGGACCATTCTTTACTATATTTATTACATTAATTGATACACGTTAGTGTGCGGTATGGTTGTTCTGGCAACACTCCGCCACACCCTTCCATGCAGCATGCTGGACAGAGCGGGGAAGCACAAAACAAACCCCCCCCCCCAGGGTAAAGAACATAACCCTTTATCTGCATACATATTACAATTCACATGACTAGAGTTGTAAAAAATTGGGATATGAGATGTTTCCAATGAAGGGACTGTAAGGAAAGAAACAAAAGTCAGATTAGATTACAGGTTCAGTTAGGTGGAGTTGGGGTTGGAGGAGGGAGTTAATTGCAGCAGTGATGTGATGGAAGAGACGCTGAAGAATGGGAATTTAAATAGACCGCTTGTGATAGGTGTCAAGACTGGATTGGTACACGTCAGGAACAGCTGACTGTCGGCTGATGCGAGCTTGACTGACGTGGGCTGCCTGAACTAACACTATGCTGAATTTCAATCAGGTCCACTTCGTCAAGTATATTTATTACAATTATATTGCATACAGTTAGTGTTGGCGGTATGGTTATGTTCTGGGCAACACTCCACACGCCTGTCCATGCAGCCATGCTTGGACAGAGAGGGGAGAGCAGCAAGACAAACCCCCAAAACAACCATATACCAAAAACCCCCCAACACAACTGATGCAATTTAAATGGTCAGTGATGGGAAATGTTGCCTTAATACTATATTTGTGGGGGAAGCATCGCCCCAACTCAGTAAGGGGGCATGCAATAAGCATGTTGCTTAAGCTGCTTATGCAAATATTTGAATGTACAGGGGGAAACATACACACCTAGCAGCAGCAGCAGTCTAATACGACGGCAGTTTGAATATCATCCAAATTGAAGTGTCTAACATGCTATTAAATCGCATTAAGGGGGAAGCGTCATCCCAAGTTAGGCAATCGAAGATATGCAACAAGCATGTCCTCGTTACAACATAACGTTCGTATGCGGAAGAAGACCATCTTCCCATTGCTTTAAGTGTGGGAATCGTTGTGACAGAGGCCGCTGATGTAGCTGCTCCGAGGCCACATGATTGGCAGACCAAACAGAGACGAGCGGCAAACCAGGATCTGGACATGGCTTTTTTCTCCTCAGTGACGAATAAAGGTTCATCAGGATGAGCATTAGGGCGAATTCTCAGATACCGGGACATGGAATGAAAAGGGCAAAAAACTGTGTTAGTACAAACAATGACAATTGAAATACCTTTAGATTCTATGTCAGACTTGGAATGTTTAAGGAAGATGGGAAAAAAAACGTTGAAAGTGATGTCAGACACCGTGAGATCGTTAGAGGAATCAAAATTATTATTGCGTGTAGTGAATTCACCAACCCTGAGAAATCCATGAAAAGCACACAAAAAAACGGCCTCTAGAAGAGAATCCACGTAAGTACTGAAACACCCTTGTCTCAGTTTAACAACCAGTTTTTTTAAGAGATAGAAAGTAAGAGCAAAGCGTTTATCTTTGCCTTTTGGCGCTTCTTTTTTGATGCCATCGAGGAGCATACGAATGGATGGATGCCCCTGCAGACGGAGTGATTCAAGCATCTTAGATGAAACTGAATGCCTGGAACCTGACTTTTAATGGAGGAGGGCTGCATTTTTTGTGCTAAATAACAATGCGTTATATATGAACATACAATAGCAATGTTAACAGGTAAGACAGAAACTGAAAAGGTGGAGCAAAAGGTAGAAAATCGAATCCAAGCAGAGTCATACACTTTTAATGTAGATTTGGCTAGACTTCATCTCATGAACATGGAAGCTGCGGAAAGATAAAACTGCAGAGTGGTGTTTAGTTGAGAACAGTCAGGGCGAATGCTGGGCAAGGCAGGCTTGAAGGAGTGGCATCTGGGCACATGGTTTTGAACTCCTGGAATTTGAAATGAGACATTCAGCTATTTGGTTATCGAGGCCAGGTACGTGGGCAGCGCGGAGCGTAAAATTGCCGGTAATGCATATCCACATAAGACGCCTCAAAAATGTATTAATGAATGGAACTGAGGAGCACCCTTTATTAATAATGTGGACCGTTGCTGCATTATCGCAGTAAACGAGAATTTGTTTTCTGGACCACTGATTACCCCAAAGAATGCAGGCTACGACGACAGGATATAATTCTAACAGCGCTGTTGATAGTGTATTTGTAGGAAGAGTCGACAATCACTTTGGTCAAGCTCTATCAAACCAGTGATTATTGAAAACCCCTCCAAATCCGATAGAAGGAGCGGCGTCAGTAAAGAATTTGAGGTCGACAGAAGTTTCTACTAAATTGTTATAAAAAAAAAGAAATTCCGTTCCACCCTTCACATAGAAGAGACCAAAAATGCAGCTTGGACTTGCAGCCTGAATCTAATTTAATAGAATCGTGCAATTTCTCGACTGTTTTAGATATATCAATTAGTCTATAAATGAAAGAGCGACCTTGCGGAATGATCTGCATCGCGAAATGTAAATGCCCTAATAGAGAGAGAAGTTCTTTCTAAGTGGTGGAATCGTGTTTTAAAACGTCTATCATAGCCTCCCTGATACGATCAAGTTTATCAAGAGGTAAGGAAGCTTGCATGAGATTGCTGTCTAGAGTAATACCGAGGAATTCGATTGTATTTAATGGCCCTGCAGTTTTTTCTTCTGAGAGAGGTATGCCTAGTTTATTAAAAGCTTCTTTCAGAATATTAATACATCGGTCGGGTTTGAGTTTGGATAATCCAGGACCAGAAAGTAATCTAACAAATGAAGCACGAAAGGCAGCTTGCAGTAGTTTAAAAGAATCCAACAGAGTGCTTCCGACAAGGTGTCAAAAATACGAGGGCTGCTGCGACAACGTAAGTCTAACAGAGAAAAATATTTTTTTATGCCATTGGACTCCAAAGAGGTGCCACTGAGACGGGTGAAGCGGCATGATTTTAAAAGCATCGACGATTTCGGCTTTGCCCAGCCAAGCGCCCTTACCAGCTATTTTAATAAACTGAATGGCATTATCCACTGGAGCATAAAACAAAGAAAAATTAGGAAGAGGAATCAAACTGTTAATGCTAGGTACGAGAACATTGTCATGGGGGGGCTGACAGATCTATTATTAAACATTTCTTACTAGAATATTTCCTTGCAGCTACGCCTAAAGTGTTAATACGAAATATTGGAAAAGGGGGACTATCGAAGGGACCAATCAAATATCCTTTTTCTACCTCTTTTGCCAATAGACTGTCTACTACTTCAGGCTCTTTAAGAGCTAACTGAAGATTATTGCAAATGAGAGATGTTTTTGGGAGGAGTGTTAAGTCCAGTTATCAAATAATGCACAAAACAGCGATTGGGGTGCTTTTTTAAAGCTTTGTCAAGTTCAGGAACATTGACAGGTGTAGAAGGCTTTATTTTCTCCTTTTTGAAACGTGCATTCTCCGAGGACACACAGACTTGTGATAAATTTACAATTAGGAAACCTGCACACATTTTTGTTAAAATTATAACACATAGGTGTATGAATCGCTGGGGTAACCTTTTCTGCAACTTCATCTTTAGGTAGGCGGCCTGCGGGAGGTTTAGCAGTTCTCGGGCACAAAGAAGGAGTATGCGCTAAAGAACCACACAAGGAGGAAGACAAAGCACGGTGACCAGTAAAATGTCTACTTATTAAAGCCAAGTCTACCACGGACCAGTCCAGTCTTTGGTTGAACCGTTGAATGTACATAGCTGCCTTAGCTGAGAAAGATTTATGGTACTCGTAGAACAGAATCCCACCGTAAGTCATAGCGAGATCTGAAATAATGGCTAGATAGGAGTCTAATTCAGCCCTACGCAACGGATACACTTCGCAGATTACGTCTCTAATGACTCTAAAAGCCACATTAAATTCAGGCATAGTTAAACAATTTGACAGCCGTTGATCATTATCTTTCAACAGTACAGAAAAGTCTCCGCAGTTTACTTGGCCCTCTGAGCACAGCACGATTTTAACCAAATTAACATCATTACCTGCAAGGATCTGTGCCCGCGCAGCTGGGAAGAGATAGCAGTGGCTGGTGGAAAAAAGGGGTCTCTGGTGGTGGGCGCTGGGAGAGCCGTGGCAAGAGACCTGCATGGTAGAAGATCAGCTGGTCCCGTGATGGATGTGAAGACAGCAGCAGCAGCGGGAGCCGTGGGAGTAGGCATTGACGAAGAAGAGGAGGGCTGATTTTTAAGAACTTGGATCCTAGCGTCTAAGCTGGTAAGGGAGGTTTGAATGCTCTGAAGGGCTGACAGCACAAGATCCTCTGTAGACTCAAGCGGTGCGATGTTGCCGGATCTCTCTGTCCTTTTCTTCAGAACCAGTGGGTTAGTGGAACGGGAGCAGTGCCTACGTTTGGCAGTGGCTTTCCTGGGACCAGATGGAGTTGGAGTCGAAGGAGTCGCGGGCGTTTCTGAGTTGGTTTCCAGGAAGAATTGAAAGAGTTCTTCGTGGTTGATTCCTAGAGGTGCCTGGATGTTATGACCGTACAGTGTTGTGATGATTTTTTCAGCAGGCCAGTCTGCTATAAGCGGAGGAGGTGATTTATTGGCCAGTCGCGAACTTCTGTGCACGGTTGGAGCATTGTCTGGATCAAAGTTTTCGCCTGCGTTTTCCAGGAAAAGCTGGATCTGTTCGTCATCCGAGTCTGGATCGGACATGGTGAGTAATGATATAAATATCACTCGTGCTAAGAGTAGCAGTTTTCTCATTACTGGTGTTAAATTAGCATGCAGCCATAAGTTCAGCAGTGAGAGTTAATTGCGAGCAGTGATGCGATGGAAGAGACGCTCAAGAATGGGAATTTAAATAGACCGCTTGTGATAGGTGTCAAGACACATCAGGTGTTGGTACACATCAGGAACAGCTGACTGTCGGCTGATGCGAGCTTGACTGACATGCCTGCTCTGAACTAACGCTAGCTGCATATTTCGTGTTTTAGAATTTAATTCCCTGATGGTTTTCAATGCTCTAGCTCTGTTCTCATGGTGAGTAATGATATAAATATCACTCGTGCTAAGAGTAGCAGTTTTCTCATTACTGGTGTTAAATTAGCATGCAGCCATAAGTTCAGCAGTGAGAGTTAATTGCGAGCAGTGATGCGATGGAAGAGACGCTCAAGAATGGGAATTTAAATAGACCGCTTGTGATAGGTGTCAAGACACATCAGGTGTTGGTACACATCAGGAACAGCTGACTGTCGGCTGATGCGAGCTTGACTGACATGGCCTGCCTGAACTAACGCTATGCTGAATATTTCTTGTTGATTAGAATTTAATTCCCTGATGGTTTTCAATGCTCTAGCTCTGTTCTTACAGCCACTTTCTAATTTGTGAAATTCAGTTATCTTTTGCTGCACATCAGAAATATATTATTTGATTTTTCTCATTGTGATGGATGGATGGAATTTTGCCTTTGTGTTCCCTCATCTTTATATTCCTGTGAAACAAAGTCACGGCTGGATAATTTCACATTCATATTGAAACATCCTGTTGTGCTAAAAATTGTAAAAATGAATGGTTATATACTTTAGAGATATTTTACTCATTTACTCTCTAGAGTTACCAATAATTGTGGCCATTGTGTATTAGAGAAAAAAATTCTTAATGTGCTTTACACATACAAAAAAAAAGAAGAAAAAAAAACTACTACTACCACATCTAACTGGGAACACTTCCCATAACACCCGATGTACTTGCATCGTTATAAGAATGGCATCTATGCTAATATTTGTCTGTTTCTTTCTTATTCCGAGGTCCCCGTAGCCACCAAATCCAGTCCGTATCCACCCCAGATGGTAGATCTGTCAGGGTTGGGGATGAAGGATGGAGCGAGGACTCAATATTGCAGGAAGATAAGGGCTTTATTAAAGGCAGAAACAAAACAAAACAAAAATATTTGGTGGGGGGGGTGCAGCTGGCAACTTGACTGGCTATGATATAAGGCACACCACCGGACATTCGACAACGACTTGCTTAGACTGCAAACACAAGGAGAATAAATGGAAAGCAAATGAGGAGGGTAACGAGGGAAGACAAGTGGGGCAAATTAACCAATAATCAGGAAACAAGATGTGCGGGGTCAAGACAATAGACATGAGAGCAAATGGCACATATACACAAAACAAAAGCCATGTGCTCACACAAAACAAAAAAACAAGCACATGGCCAGCAAAACAATCACACGCCATGTGCTTGAACAAAACAAGACACAAACACACAGCTAATGAGAAAACTCATAAGCCACACAAGACAACAAGAAAAGCACGCAGCTGAACACAAACCGCGTGCTACACAATACACAACACACACATAGACGAAGAGTGCACGGCCGACTAACTCAGACTGCCACCTCACACAACCAGAGCAGAACATGTAGTTTCTGTGTTCCCGGGACCCTGCACGAACGCGAAACCGCAAGACCTATTGCCGTAATTTTTTAACACCACGCTTCAACATGAAACAGTACACGCAGACAAGAGCGCACGGCTCAAGCACTCTAGAAGCCGGATGCTCACATGAAAACAATGACATGATGCGAGTGTCAGGGCTCTGTCACAAAACCATGAATTACACCAGACCGAAGTGACAGAACCCTGACATTATCGCCCTAGACGACCTCTCAAGCCCGGAATGTTCAGCGAAGACCAGGACAACTAGATGAGCTCCAGAGACCGATCCCCAGTGAAGACCTTGTCTCCTAGACGGCCACCAGGACAAGACCACAGGAACCAGATGAGCCCTCTGCACAATCTAGCTTTGCTACAGCATGGATCAATGTGCTGGTTCGTCTGACTGGAGGAGAACTGGCCCCCCGACTGAGCCTAGTTTCTCCCAAGGTTTTTTTCTCCATTCTTTCACTGATGGAGTTTTGGTTCCTTGCCGCTGTCGCCTCTGGCTTGCTTAGTTGGGAACGCCTTCATATTCCAGCGACTTGATTGCAAATGATTGCAAAGATTCTATTTAAACTGAACTGAGCTGGACGATGACATCACTAAATCTAATGATGAACTGCATTTAACTGAAAATTTAGTGTTTACTATTATCCTTTTGCATTGACACACTATTATTTTCCTATTTGATACTGTAAAGCTGCTCTGGCACAATCTGTATTGTTAAAAGCGCTATATAAATAAAGGTGACTTGACTTGACCATACATTCTTTAAATCTACATAAATTCTAGTCTACATTACAACTACTCAGACAGGAAGGGATCATCTGACCATACATTCTTTAAATCTACATAAATTCTAGTATACATTACAACTACTCAGACAGGAAGGGATCATCTGACCAACATGTAATGTGACCAACCAAAGCTTGAATTTTTAACGTCACATTTAGTGGCTGATACATTTGAAATCAGATATCAGAAGTGGAATATGCTGTTGTACTGAAGAACATTTTGTTTACTTGCTAAAATTCTCTCAAACAAAATGACTGAAGATTAAAAAGGCATGAATCTATTTTCAAATTCAACATTTATTCCCCCCCGGACATGCTTATTGCAGATTTTTTTTAGTTATCATTATTTAATGTAGTACACAAACCAAACTGAACTGAAAAAATTAAAATGGACACTCACGAGCACACAGACAGACTTCATTTGTGCACATTCATTTGTTTGCAAAGTGATTAAAAATAGCAGAAGAATGGGGGAAAAATGATAGTCTGTGTAGTCTATATAACTCTGAGAATGCAGTGTGGCTTTTTTCTTCTCTGCATTATATGCGTTATCTGCATTATTTTATATACTTTTTGATGAAATCTCATGATATCTTAGATGGACAAAAACGGTTCAAAATATTTCGTGTCTTACCCGATTTATAATGGTAAATATAATAATAAACGGTAAGTGGTAATTTGTAATTTATGAGGCCCAAGAGAAGTGACTTAGTTAAATGACTCTAGTTGCTTTGTGTATTTCTTCCCTGCTGTTATCTCCAGATGAAGCCCTTAGACAAGATATCCAAGAAATTCCATGGCCCATCTATTGTTCCAGTTCATTCGAACATGAATGCTTTCCCACGGAAACCCCACCTCAGAGATGCTTGATGCTTTTTTACAGGCCTTGGGATCAATTGCCTTTTCTAATGGGAAGGCTCTTGGGCTGATCACACAAGCTAGCAGGCAGGTTTGGTTAGCACAGTCTAAACTCTTGAAATTGTGCCTTAACAGCCTGCTCTAGTTGCCACTGGTACCTGAACAGGTTTTTGGTTCAGCCTCTCAGGAAGCTTGTGAAGGTAGAGTGCATATAGCAGAGCCTCACACCCAACACATCGAGCACAGTGCAAATGATTATAGTCCATCTACACTTTGAATACCTATTCATTACACAACCCAACTTCAACACAGGCAGAGGCAGTCTTGTTGGCTTGCAGAGCAGGCTGCTTGACTTGGCAATTCTTCATCAAGAACGAGGGCAACCTATCCTTACTTTAACCCATCAGCTCACCCTGCAGCTACTCATAATCAATTTCATTTGAAATACTTTCTTGTTTGCAAGAAGGAAGGAGCTTCAGACCCATCCTGGATTTCAGAGGAATACTATTATTGAGTCTTACCATTTTTGCGCTTATTGGGTGGTGGGTACCATTGTTGACACATATCATTTGACAGGCCGTACAGTTCCAACATCTGTTAAATGGCATTCAACTAGGATGGTTGCTACGTCTTGGGCAGCCCTAGGCAATAACCCTCTCTGAGATATGTGTGTGGCACCCACATAGGCATCACCTTGTACTTTTACAAGATTTTACAGACTTAATGTGGCCTCTGTTCCTTTAGTCAGTTCTGCTATACTGTCAGGCAGTGTCGTAGTCCTTGAGACTTGGTGGTACTCATTTTCATTTTCATACTCTAGTTGGTTCTATGAATGATGGAAGAATGCCTGGATCTCTGGTCATTTAGACTGAAAAAAATGGCTACAGAGACTGACATAAACAGAAATGGATACAGCTTCCTACAAGTCCTTGGTCAATGTCACAGGTGACATAATCAATGCAGGTTTTCTTGATATGATGCGTTAGACGCTTCTCTAGTCACTATGTTCTGACCATCATTGGTGGTCTTCCATCATTCATAGAACCAAGTTTACATCAGTAACCAAAAAATATGACACCTTGCAGTCTAACTAATGAGCAACATTATTAGCACTATGGCTCTTTCAAAATGGCAACCATCTGAGGAATCATCAATTTTATTGTATTTATTTATTTATTTGCTCAACAGGTAAGATATCTAGGGTTTAAAGTACTTTTTTTTAAGTGATGGTGCTTTATATAATGTTATCTAGTATAAACAATAAATCCCATTCTTAGGGTGTTTTCACACTTGGTTCTTTTCAGGTGTCTGAGCCAAATTTACGTGATTTTTGGCCCATATGTGAACACTCCAAGCGATCTCAGACCCCTCAGAAGCGAACCGAACTGAGACCATCTCGGGAGGTGGTCTGAGTACGGTTCGCTTTCATCTAAAGGTACGGTTCGCTAAAAATGAATGAATGAATGAATGAATGAGCCCTTTATTGTCACTGATCACAGGTCCCAAGCGAAAAATGCATAAAACTGTCCAATACATACAATAGGACAAGGGGGTTAGACAGGACAGGCGGACAGGGAACTTTTTAGAAGACATACAGGCACCCAGAGGGGGGGAGGAGGAGATAAAAAAAAATGAATAAAAAAAAACAGGGATTGTGAACAAATCGCCCCGGGCTCACTTGATTTTTCAATTTGCGAATTCCAATGTAGTTTGGCCATCAGATGTTTCTGTACAAATCAGCTGTTCATAGTGGCTGCTTCTCAGATGGCAGATCTCTACAAATTGTTTGCTCACAACATAAAATCGTTTATTTTAATTTCAACTGCTTCCAAACTGTGTAAGAGAGGTACAGCTGGGGCCTTGTTTCTATCTCAATGTCAGCATGCCTTTTCTGCTGGTCCTTAAAAAGTCTTAAATTTAATTATATCAAATTTAAGGTCATAAAAAGTACAATGGGGACAGAAAGACAATTGTCATATAGCTTAATGTGATGATTAAAATGATGATTAAAATGATTAAAAAGGCTATGATTTCATTGGATAAATATGAGCAATGCACGTTTCAAAGTCTATCTTTATGCAGATCTGAATGCGCTACCTGCTGGTTGTCAGGGATTCATCACAGTCACTGCAGTCACCATCCAGGATAATCACCCGATCACAGTCACCTGAATTCTGATCACACGCACCTGCTGTCACCAATCAAGCCACACAACAAATACACACACATCACAGTCACTCACTGTCTGATCTACCGTTCACTCCTATGAACTGTTCTGGACTCTCTCTACTGAATTCTCCTAGACGGACTTGCCTTCTGTTCCTCCCGTGATCCTCCAACAACTCCTTGGCATCTGTTCCACGATCTCCAATGAAACCGGCATAAGATACTCACCATCAGAACTCAGATAAGAACCCTAGAATCATTCACTGTGTTGACACTCACCAGCCTTTACCTCAACCATTCCATTCTTATGCTTAACCAGTCAATAAACCATCCTGTTTTGCACTTACCTGTTGTGTCTGGCCTTGCTTTGTGACTGGTAGAGAATGAATTTGGATTTTTTTTAAACAGCCCTTCTGCTG
Organism: Sinocyclocheilus anophthalmus; assembly: GCA_018155175.1. NCBI lineage: Eukaryota > Metazoa > Chordata > Actinopteri > Cypriniformes > Cyprinidae > Sinocyclocheilus > Sinocyclocheilus anophthalmus. The sequence continues at coordinate 264,839 of JADLZN010000149.1, forward strand.
GTTTAAAATTGATATTAAACCATTAATATAATAATTGATACATCAGATTTTTGACTCTTTTCTTAAAAATGGTTTAAAGGCTAAAATGTGAAGTTTATCATTTTATAAAACTTTTTGTGAAAACCTTTATCTGAACTGTAAATCATGCTTTTTACAGTCATTTAAAAACATTGCCCCACCACATTCAGATTGCACCTAATTTTTGATCTGGGTAGGTCCGTAAGTTCTTACATTTGAGCTTAAAAATCCTGAAGAAACTCTGTGTGCTATAAAATAAACACGATTACATAGACAAGGAAAACAATTCAAAATAAATATCACAAAGGTGTAATATTTTTGTGCCATTTTGTTTTGGAGGCCATAATGTCAGCCATCAAATACTGAACTGGACTAGATCCAAAAAGCAACAGTCTGAACACAGAGGTCTGAGACACCATTACTGCTTAAGTGGACCAAAAAAGGATCTGAGTCCTATTTCAGGAACAGGGACAGTGTGAACGTAAAGAAAACTGGATTCTTTTTCACTTGGTCCACCTCTTGGTCCGCTGAAAGGGGTCTGGGTTCGGTTCTTTTAAAGAGGACTCAAGTATGAAAACACCCTTATTTTTGTCTTAGTACTGGTTGCAGATAAAATATCAAATGTTGGTATATAAAAAAAATACTAGAAAAAGTGATCAACTATGTTTCTTCTTAAAAAAGAAATGGTAATTGAGGACTTTCAGTCAGAGTTACAGAAGACTTGCTCTTATCATCCAAACATGGTTGCATCTCTCTATTAGTTATGCCTTTGATTCTATGGACTATAAAATTATTTTGGGGAGGGTCAAAATTGTTGTTTGCATTTGCATTGGCATGGTTTAAATCATACTTATCTGACCATTATCAATTTGTAGCAGTAAATGAAAAGGCATCATATTGATCACAAGATCAGTATGGAGTACCGCAAGGCTCAGTACTGGAGGGCATGCTTTTCACCCTGTACATACTACCTTGGACGATATCATTAAAACATGGAGCTGGTTTTCACTTTTTCACAGACAATATACAACTCTATGTTTATTTGAATGCCAGTGAAACAAAGCAATTCACAAAACTAACAATTTATAGCTGATAAAAAAAGATTACTAGTAATGTGGATGAACTTAATATTACTAAATAAAAATAAAATACATTTTGTAACTATCACGATACAACTACTGTGATGAGCACGGACGAGGAGATGTGGAGTAGACTTCAAACCAACAGAACTTAATCACATCATGGAACCAGGACCACCACCCGTAGGGGGATCAAACGTGGGAAAACCAGGTCAGGGCAGGTACGTGGAGAGGGAAAAACACACAGATAGAGTTCAGGGGCGTGCCATATCGGCACGGGTGGGAACTTGGGAGGAGGACCGGGAGGAGGACGGACACCCGGGAGGGGGGGCCGAAGGGAGGAGCCAGGGAGGAGACCGGAGGGGCTTGGAGTAGGAGGGGCCAAGCAGGATTCAGGCCACAGCCATGATGGCGACCCATGGTGGAGCCGAAGGAGGGAGGAGCCATGGAGGAGGAATGGCCGCCGACTCCAGGGGGCTGACCAACGGCGGCGGAGCAGGTGGTGGAGGAGCCTGAGGCAGAGACGGAGAGCCGATGAGCCAGGGCGACGGAGAGGATCCAGAGGTCCAAGGCAGAGCAGAGGGCTCAGGCGACCGATACGGAGGAGGGGATCCAGAAGGCCACGGTGGAGCCAGAGCGACAGAGGACTGAGGAGGAGCCGAAAGGATGAAGGAGCCTGACAGATCGGTAGGGACGAAGGGACGAGGCGCAGCGGAGGCGTGGAGTCCAAGGAACAGGGATGGTCGACGCCAGGACCCAGGGCGGAGCCGGCGGATGAAGGGGAGCAGCAGAGGAGGGAGCTAGGAGCCATTGTGGAGCCGCTGGGTCAACGGGCCGAGGTGGAGTCTGGGGCTTAGAGGCTGGAGGCAGAGTCAAGGGATATTCCAGCCACGGTGACGCTGAAGGATGGCAGTCGTGAGCTTGCACTGGGCTGAGGGTGAGCAGAGGGGCTGCCAGCTGACAGCAGTGGAGGAGGCTGGAGCGGGTGGGAGGGTGGGCATTTGTGAGCCTCCGGGCTTAACTTTTTTTTGGGAACAGGAGCCCTCTCTGGGCTGGACTTGGGAACATGAGCCCTCTCTGGGCTGGACATGGGAACAGGAACTTTCTCTGGACAAGACATGGGAACAGGAAACGGTCCAGGGCTAGACTCGGGGATAGAAGCCCTCTCTGGGCTAAACTCAGGGACTAGAGCCCTCTCTGGGCTAGACTCGGGGCCTGGAGCCCTTCACTGGGCTAGACTCGTGGACTGAGCTGACTCATAAATATTAAATTTTTTTTTTAAATTACAATGAACGTAATTAAATGTTTTTGCACTTTTCAGTGTTTACACAATTAATTTTTAATACAAATATGCTTACAATACAAAGCAGGTATTTATTTAATTTTTTACAGTGCATGAACAAGCTCAAGGTGAGACAAAACATTATGCTCCTTTTCAGTCTTGAAATGAGTATACAATTATGTGCTGAGTCATATTTATATTCTTGAAATTTTTCTAACTAATTCTTAAAACTGAACATGTCATTGCTTGCCATAGTTGCATTAAGCTGTATAAATGAAGATGAAGATGGCAACAGATTCTCATTTGTAAAATAGTTATGACATGTATTGAAGATAAAATGTATATTGAAAATAGTAAAGGTAAGAGTTATGTTTCATCCCCAATTTGTTAATTTAAGTTGATTTAACTATTTTTTTATGTAAGCTGATGTTGCCAATAATTAAATAAGCTATATTCAAGGTCAGGCCCTGTCTATAATTTAAAAAGTATTTTGCTTGTTTATTATATGAGTAAAATATGATTATTATATGTAAAAAGAAGAAATATAAATTAACATCATACTTGCAATTGTTTCATAAGTATAGCATCAGTGCCGTATCCATGTTCAAACTGACTTTACCAGTTATACGGCTAGTAGAAGTAGGTGGTGCTATTTTCATTTTCATTATGACCTTGTATAGTTGTTCCCTATCAAAAGCTACACTTGATGCTGTGTTTCATTAATGCTGATGAGAACAATCTTTGTTTGACCAGCTGTGAAGCATGTGTGGCAAACACGCCAAAATTTCATCTTAAATAACCTCGGTCAGTGACATCACTGGAATATGTGCACCTGAGAGGTTATAAATTGATGTGAAATGGACACACCTTCAGGTTTCTTTGTCTTCAGAAACCACTTTGTGTGTGTGTGTGCACATTACACATTCAAAAAACACATACTGAAAGGGACGTATTTCCCTTCTTCTGGCCTCCTACTTCACGGTAGTTCTTTCAATACGCGCATTTCTTCCATCTTTATTCTTTTTTATCTTTTCTTCTGCCGCGTTTTTCTCTCTTGCTCGTTTTCTTTCTTCTCATTGTTTCTGAGTTTATTTACCTTTGACTGAGCAATTGTTACTTTCTCCTTTTTCATTTTTTGGTGTAACGCTCTTTGTCCTATCTCGATACTGATTGTCTTGGTTTTTTTATGGTTCGTGTGCCGAGTTGCCTTTGGCGGTGCTTTTTCTGTTTCGTTCGTCTCTTTCCTTTTGTCATAACGGTATCTCTGATACTGTTTTTCTCCATTGTATTACAGTCCTCTAAGATTGTATGTTCCGTGTTCTTGCCGCTTTGGAGAGTGTATGTATGGGTTTACTGATTCTGTGTGTTATTTCGTGTGTCCCCTGTGATTTACTGTTCACCTCTCTCACTAAGCATGTATGAGGAGTTGTATTTGTCTTTCCCTTTCTCGCTTTTGTGGTTGTATGTGCGCTTTTTTATGTGTGTACCAGTGCTTTAAAAACTTTATCCATGAGGTTGGGGGGATTTCTTTTATTCGTGCACCGAAGATCTGAGCCTTTTCTTATATAGTTTCTCGTCTTTCCTAATTACTTATGTACTGGAGGGAGAGAACTTTGAGATTCTTTGTTAGTTGTGGTCTCTTACGGATGTATCGCGTCTTCATTGGCCTCAGCGCATTCTTCCGGTTCTGTCTGATACTTGTCGCAAGGGCTGTCTCTGTCAATGATGCAGTATCTTTGGAGCGTATTTATTTTTCGAGCTAGTGCTCGAGCGACTTGGGTGGTTGCTGCTGTGTGTGCCGTTGGCGCATGCTCTGCGAGACATGCCTAGTTGTGGTTTATTCGTGATGAGCCTCTCTCTATGTGTTTGACTGCGATTACTTCCTTTGTAACTCATGGCGACTGTGTCGAGCTCGTGACGTCCTGCTGTGGCGGGTATTCTTCTTTTGTTTGTGCCCTCGTTACTTTTTTTGTCAGTTATTTTATACTGCACAATGGGTCGAGATTATCGCTATACCCACTCGCTTACAAAGCTCGGGCATGTTGGACGTGCGACAGACGGCTGGGGCACTAGGGCCCGGATGGTGCGAGGGCACGGGGAACAAGTTTTTCAGGCAGGGGTCAGATGAGCTGCCCTATGCAGGCGTACCCAGGTTGAGACCGCGTAACAGACTGAGGTGACATGGGGGTTTGAGGTAAGAAGCGTGTTTATTAGGCTACTTCACCTGGCCTATGATCTGTCTCTACTGGGTTGACTGACTTGCAGACGGTCTGCACCGTTAAGATGTAGGGCTCAGGATACAGTTTGTGGATTGTCCTCTGCGGTTCATAGAGGCATTTGTTTCCAATACGAGTGCTGAAACGGAGCCAACAAGCACTTTGTTGATCACCGAATTGGCACGCTGTGCCTGGACGAAAGAGGGGTGATGTAGGAATCATCGTCAAAGCGCCTCCTAAACAGAGGAGGGTCGGCTGGCTACCCACGCCAATATTTGACTAGTCCCACAAAAGAATGTGGGGCCGGGGTTGCCATCTGATTTTAGAGATTGTGGGTGGAACCGCTTGTAAGTACCTACAATGTAAAAGGTGTGTCGGACATACAGACTACAATGATTGTTTGAGAGGGGCATGTGGTAGAGAACGAGGTTGTGTCGGGGTACGTTCTTTCTCTTTTTTTTTTTTTTTTTTACCCCCTTTCCCCCCCCCCCCTTTTTTCGTCTCCCCTTGTGTTCCCCCTTTTTTTTTTCCCCCCCCCCCCCCCCCCCATTCTTTCTTTTTTCTTTGTTTTTCCCTCCTTTCCCCCCCCCTTTCCCCCCCCCCCCCCCATTTTTCTTCTCGGCATTTATTTTTTGTTTTTCTCCCCTCCAGATCCAATCTGGGAAATTGGTGTTGGGGAGCATCCTTGATCCGCAAGAATGCATGCTTTCATTTGACCACAATGCAGGAAGTTCCTGAAGTTCACTTTCGGGGGAGAAGCTTAGCAGTATTAGGTTGTCCCATTCAGCCTAGCCTTGTCACTCCGCACATGCACAAAATGCATGGATGCAGCAGCTGGCTCCAGAGTATCCACATATTAAATGACATCGATGACTGGCTGATTTTGGCCCAGTCTCAAGAGCTTGTGCTTTGAAAATGGAATGTCACTTGTCACATGTACATTACTTTCAGTAGGTTCTAGGTCTCATGGAAGCTACATCCACGTGAAACCTTTGGGGTGAAAGACAAATCTGTCCTTAGGTACATTTCCTGGTACTCTCAGAGTCTATGTAGCCATCAGAGGGTCTGGTAGGGACCCCTTTTTAACCACTAGAGTCAATGCCTGTCAGGCTTCTGACTCTGAAGATGGTTGTTCTCATGGTTTTTACTTCTCTAAAGAGAATTGGGGATTTACAGGTTCTGTCAGTCTCCCATCCTGCTTATACTTTGCCCCTGGGCTGCTCAAAGCTATTTTGCACCCTCACCCTAATTATATTCCTAAAGTTCTATTCTCGACCATGCATCCAGTCGTTCTTGAAGTCGTCTGCCCTCTGCCGTTCGCAACACTGGAGCAAGAAAGACTTCACTTATTATGTCCAGTCCATGCTCTTCAGATGTGCGTCCATTGCTCCAGCCAGTGGTGTAAGTCGGAGTAGCTTTTCATTTGCTATGGGGGCGGCAACCAGGGGCGGCTGCCACTAAGCAAATTATGTCACTGCCCTAGCCTATGAGATGCATGGTCAAGCTTTGCCTCTAGGGGTTAGGGGCCATTCAACTGGGGGGTTGCATCCTTTAAGGCTCTAGCAAGAGGTGTTCCCTTGCTGCAAATTTCAGATGCGGCATGCTAGTCCTCCCACACACGTTAATCAGATCCTATAGTTTGGATTTCCATGCTACCCCGTGCTCACGTGTCCTTGAGTCAACATCCTAAAGTCATGTCTAAGACCTCTTCAATGTTTGTGCGGACTTTCCAGTGTGGCAATGTTGGTATTCTTGTTCCCATCAGCATTAACCCCCTGGGGTCCATGTGGAAGTGGAGGAACAAAGAACTGAGGCAGAGCCGGCGGAGCAGGGAGCCAAGGCAAAGCCAGCGAAGCAGGAAGCCAGGGTGGAGTACGGCGCGGGGGCCGGGCCGAGGGCGAGCCGGTTGCCAGGGTGGAGCCAGTGGCCCGGGCTCCCGGGGCGGTGTAGTGACCGCCGACCAGTTTCTTGATGTGTGTTCATGTGAAGACCCCAGAGTCAGAGTTTATGGCACATTGCATGGCGCCTAGACTGATAGGGTTTGGTAGTATGAGATCTTCCCTGGCTTTGTGTGTTTTAGTTGTTCCGTGAAGTCACCATGGGTGTGTTAGCAGTCAGGACCCCGTAGGCGTAGAGTATGCATGTCCACCTGTTTTGGATCGAGCGTGGGTTCGCACACTATCCGGTCCGAGGAGACACCACTGTGTGCATGTGGAGCAGACAGCCATACCCCACGGTCTGTTTGGGTTAGCGCGGTTTTATGTTGCGCTTATCTTTTTGATGTTTAGGATAGGGCCATTTCTGTGTTTAACGGTATCCTGCGTGTGGGCTGATGTCAGAGGGCAAGGCGCCATATTATGTTGGCAAAATTGGACAGGCGATACTCATGTCCGAACTTCCGGTCTGGCGGTGGTTGTGTATATAGTTCTAAGTCTGTGTTTCTAGTGGGACGCTTTAAGTTAGAATATTGTATGCGCGTGCTCTTCGACAGTGGGAGACAGCTTGATGGCTCCTCCGGAGAAGAGATCGGTATCGGATATTATGAGTGATGACTTGCTTGCGTAGAGGGCCAGGACTAGATATTGGCTGAGTAGAGACAGGACGCTGTGTGGCCGATTTGTGAGACATTGAGCATTGATCCTGTGGAGGCGAGCTTTTTCAGTCCATTAGTCTAATAAGGTTGGGTTGTTGCTGAGTAGCGTCAGGGGCACTCCTTGCTCTGCCATCGGTGGCGAGGCTCTTCTCGCCTCTTTAAAGACCACAGTTTCTGGTGAGCAGTAGGTACGATGGCGCACGCAGATGTTACGATAAGGGGACGTCCTCTCTGGGCTTAGTCAAAGGATTGTAGCTAGGTTGTGGTGTCCCTCCTTTACCGAGTCGAGGATCCGTTGAGTATAGGCTGTCAGGAGAGTTCACAGATGGCCTCCATCAGCCGAAAACCGCGTTGCCAACTAAGCGCAGAGCGTTCATAGACAGTTCCAGATTCAGCGAATATGGGCAATCGTCCCAATTTGTACTCGTGGGGACTGCCGAGAGGCACAGAGGCGTCATAGCCATGACGGAGGAGAAAGCAGAGAGTTCACAGCGGCCTCATAGCCATGAGGGAGAAGCAGCGAGTTCACAGACTGGCTCCATAGCCGTGTGACAGGACAGGTAGAGGAGCTGATAAGTGGATTAACACTGAACCTCTGAGGTTCTGCAGCGGAGGTTAGGCTGGGGTTCCCCGGAATCTTGCTTGACTATCGCAGCCAGATCAGGATACACCCGACTTTCGGCGGTCGTAGGAATGTTCCACTTCTCTCTTCCTATAGTCTTTTCTCCGTGGCCTGCGCGCCTACGCCAGCCTAGGTATGGTATGCGGGTGGACAGTTGCTGCACCCTCGCCGCGACCAGTGCCCTGCCCAGCGGGCTGCTATTAGACGTTGCTGGGCGCCGACACACGCCAAGCTCTAGGGAGCCCAATGGAGCCCTCGACGAAGGCGCAGTGGCTGTGTGCCTCAGGACGGTTCGCAGCATGCGCGAAACCTCTGGAGAAACCTGCAGCAGTCGCCATCGCCTAGGGGGGGACACAGCAGGGGCAATACATACCTCGGAAGTTCAGCAAGTGTCAGCCGCCACCTCTGGAGAAATAATAGTGGGTGACGCCGCCTCGGGGCATTCGTGGTGATGTATGCTGCCCAAACTCCAAAAAGCAATCCCATTAGGGAAGCGCTACAGCAGGAAAATCAGTTCAGGACAGGAGGGCTAGAGGTGAATGGATTTGCGGGATAACCGCTGCAGTACCCCCTCCACGCTGCATGCAGACTGGGAGATACTGAAGAAGTGATCAGAATTCTGGGGGCGATCAGATGATACGGGACGAGGCTCTGGAAAATCAGTGTGGCTTGGACTTGAATCAGGAAGATCCAGTGGTGACTTGACGAGGGACTCTGGAAGATCAGCTGAGATGTGATGAGACTCGAGAAGATCAGCTGAGACGTGACTAGGCTCTGGGAGATCAGCTGAAACGTGACGAGACTCTGAAATGGCGGCCATCCATGATGGGGGACAACCCCAGACGCGGAAGGCAAGCCATCTTGCAAAACGTCTCCTGAATTGGCAGCCATTTGAAATACAGGTTTGGATGGCAGCAATTCTAGCAGAGGACTCTGCTTCTCCCACAGTTTAAAAGCGGGAAAGACTAACATGAGTGCAAAATCCATGAGTACCTCAAACTCCCATTTTTAAAGTCCCTTAGGTATAAAAAATGAGCGTCATTGCTCATTGAGTCCAAAACGGAACAAGTCCTTAAAAAAAATCTCATCATAAAATGGCACTCGGTATGAGAACTCACAGAATAGATGGACGTATTTCTCAATGGATAGGTCCCTTTATCGAAGGTGCAGTAGTTGATCGACTGGGTCCTTGATTGGCCTGGAATGCTCAAAAAGCCGCTGATGCGGGTATGGCTGGTGATTCTGATAATGAGGGAGTCATGACAATGGAGTTGGGGATCCAAAAGCAAGGCTTTATTTCATAGAGCGTAGTAAGAACAGGCAGGGTCAAACACCAGCAAACAATAACATCAGAGGCACAAGCAAAAGAGTAATCCACAAGACAAGACGATGGTCAGGGTAGGCAGCAATAAATCAAAAAACAAGATAACAGTCCAAGGATCAAACACAATAACCAGGAAACACAGAAGGCAAGACAATGGGAGGCTAAACATTCAATCACCAGCGATGTGAGCATGTGTGTGTGCTGTTCTTATGGTGTGAGGCTGATAAGGTGATGAGAGAGGGTGATTGCAATTGATGATGAGTCCAGGCAAAGGATTATGGGAAATGGACTCCGGAGGTAAATGGTAAGAGTCTGGAATGGAGTGCCCTCTAGCGAAGCTCACGGGCACTCCAGCTAGAGATCGTAACAGATTACAGTTAGGCCATAGTATAATTAATCAGATTGTTGGTTGGTTTCCTAACCCTAACCCTAACCCTAACATTTTAGAAACTGTCCCTATTAACTGTACCAACCATATCCACACATTAGCTAGTTTGCTAATATTACCAGCTAGTCAGATTTCTTTGACATTTATATTTGTATGCTCTACATTTTGTGGCAAAAATGTGTAGTATATAGGCCTACATGTTATAGTATTTAAAACCATTGTAATATATACAATACAAGCTTGATTGTCTACAGTTGTAAAACAGAAAAAAAGTTTAAAATGATCAATATTATAGATAATACACAGGAACAATTTAAGTGCTAACAGATCAGAGGTAAAATTCTCTGTAAGAACACACATTCGATTCTCCAAACAACATGTTACTGTCATTTATGGCTCTTTTCCACTGAGCAGTATGGTTCGGTACAGTACAGTACAGTACGTTAAGCAATTATTTCCATTTCCACTGTCAGAAGTTGTGAATGGTACCAAAATAGCGAACCGTACCGTAACCCTTTTTTGGTTCCCTTCCGTTGGGGTACCTACCACACTAAAGGGTACCAAGTATAAGGGTGGGCTAAAGTACTCGAAGTAGATCGTCACTTTTGCGTGATACAAGAGTGCTCTTTTCGCTCTGCTGTCCATTAGTGTTGGGCTCTTTACTCAGAGTGGCACAAAACAAAAAAAATCTACTGTGTATTTTATAATTTTATATTTCACAAGAACCAATTAGCATTTCATATGCATTCTTGTCTGTTTTTGTGGACTTGTAAAAAGTCATTGCCCAAACATTTTCTAAATATTACTGTATTGTGTAATGTTAGGTCAATGTACGTTAAGAATATTTTCAGGGAGAATGTATTGTTTTTTAAAAACTCAACATAGGGAGGTTCATAATAGATAGGCCATGAAATATTGGCTAGCGATTTCGGAGCTCCAGTGCGTCACCGGGCGCTTAGTGATAAGGTATCGCGAATCAGTTAGAGCAGCCTTAGAACGGATAGTGTCATATCTGACGGATGGAAGATGGTGTCTGATTGTTGTGGTTCTCTGTAGTCATTTACACCATACACCGATACACATTCAGTTTTGGGGGTGGGCGTAGTCTTTAACAGGGCATTGCATGGTCTCATGATTATTATTCTGTCTCTGGTCATATCATTTTAGGCTGGAGCACAAGAGGTTATTATTTAAACTATATATTACTTTGAACTTTACAGTAGACGCGCTGATGGGTAGATACGTTTGACTGAACGATGGGAGTTTGCTTTATGTCACTGTTATTTGTCTTACTGGTAAGGCCTCTTATACTTTGTACTTCGACTCTTATAATGTGGCGTATTGTTTGTTCAATAAATACTGAAGATGAGGCAACCACCCAAAAGACGGCCGCAGAGTTGTGCTGATGCATTGCTTTAATCGCTTTCGAATCGCGCTACTTTCTTTCAATCATACCGCCTACCAGAGTAAGCTAGGTGACTATTGGCGCAAGGGGATATATTGCAAGCCTGATAGGTTCAACCAAATCACGGCCTGAGCCCCGAATTGTACTGTACTGAACTGTACTGTACCGTATCGCTCAGTGGAAACGAGCCATTATTGTTCTAGTATTAGCTCTATTTGTAACTTTTTGTATTAAATCAAAATATTATGAATACAGGAACAGCCCATAGATAGCCTATGATGGTCATTAAAGAACCTAATTCTGCCAAACAAAATTTAAATAAAATGTTTTAAATTAAATAAATTTAAGAGTTCATGCGTTTTCCTAATCTCTAATGGAGATATAAGACTAAAACACTGGAAGACAACACAGAAGAAAACAGATTTATAGAGAAGAAAAGGACAATGAGTGAGTCAGTGGGACTGCCTGTAAGGAAACCAACCAACAAGTGGATCACATGCCTTTCTACCCTTAACCTCCTTTGCTCCATCTACCATAGATCAAATGATAGGAATATGTCTCAGATGACTGCAGTGGCAAGAGCCAGTGTGTGTATGTCTGCAGAAGCAAATGCTTTGAGTGCGTACACACGCTCACATCCACTTCCTGTCATAAGTAATCTTTTTGTCTATTGCAAAAAATGCAAATGTGGGATTCTTGTCAGAAAGAAATATGATGAGTCCAAACAGGAAAATACCATAGTTAGTTATTAGTGCAGATTTTTTTTATACAACAGTAAAATCCCACATGCACACCACCTCAAAACCTATGTCTCATAAATACACAAGCAAACACACACACACACACACACATACTTGCATTTGTGGTTTACGGGATATTTGGTCAAGGCGTAATGGTTTTTATACTGTCCAAATTATATTTTCTATCGCCCTACACCAACCCTACACTAAAACCTATGCCTCACAGAAAACTACTGGCAATTTTTGAATTTCATAAAACACCGTTTGTATGTTTACTAAGCCTTTTGTTTTACGGGGAAAAGTGTCACTCAGTAAACGATGGTACGTGTAGTACCCACGTAATAACATTTGTGTCCTCATAAACCATGTATACCAGTACACACACACACACACACACACACACACACACACACACGCACACACGCACACACGCGTACACGCAGCCAGGCAAGTTCTGGCACAATGAAAGATTCATGGGGTTAGGTGTGGTAGGTATAGGAAATGGACCAGGTAGTATGTGGAGATGGCCAAATGCAGATGCCATGCATTTGGGGATTCGAAGTAGATGAAGGTACTGTCACCCTGCTGACCCTAAAGGTCAGTTACTCTTTAACCCCCTGTTAAGTATGCCTTTTTAAAAAGGATTGTCTTTACCAAAAAAAAAAAAAAAAAAATGCGCAAGAGACAAAGAACAATACATTTTAGGAAAAAGAGATCAGGAAAAAGGCCTGTTTATACAGCATGTGTATACAGTGCTGCAAAAGTAGCGTGTAACTGCAACCAAAATGTAGTTATGCAATGCTTAAATTGTCTGGATTCAGTCAAACTTACTGAATAAAACTGCTGTTGTGTGTCTTTAAGTGTTTGTTTAATTTGATTCAAAGCTGACAAATGTCATTCAAACAGCTATGTAGTTCAGTTCATTATGTTGTTACTTCATAAAAAAATTTATACTACTACTAGAATATACAATTCTGTCTGCCAATTCTGCGCTGCCAAAAAATTTAGTAATGAGCTTCTTACACATACACAGTGAAACAGGCCGAAACTATTGTCAATTATGGCTATTTATTAGATCACATATCTATAATAAATAAGTGCAAGTCCTGAATGTAACTATAAATCACTGTTTTGTCTGTGTAATCATAAAGATTTAGGCTGAATTGTAATGCTTCCTATTTGGGGGTTGAAGCAGCCACGTCACATTCCTGAGGCTTTCCATGATCAGAAAGCCTATGATCAATAATGGATTCAAAACTTTTCCCTTCAATTGCAAATTTTCTTCACAGCCTGTAAATTGCATCTTCCCTCATACTCCTGCTCTCTTCCCTCTATTCCACGTTGCAATTGGCTGTCAGTTAATGGATTAAAGTGCCCCACAATAGGCTGATGCAGTCCGTCAAGATGCAAGGTCATGACCTCTCACAGTGAGTAGGGGGGGGGGATGCAATTCATATCAGCCAAGCCAGCTGGTCCGCTAAACACGCAATCTCATCCAATTCCCAGACGGTCACAATACACAGTCACACACACACACTGCCACTCGCCTGAGAGGGGGCAGCGGAGTAGGCAGGTTTGAGAAGATCCTGATGGATTTTAGATTGGTTTCTCCATTTCACTTCACTGGGGAAAGAAGGGAAGAAGATGAGACACAGACGGAAAAGAATGGAAAGCAAACAAACAAGGAATGCACTCCATTGTCATAAAACACATTTTCACCAAAAAACAAAAAAAACATATCCTTGTATCTTAAAAATGACTTCTTGCACATTTTCAGATTGTTAATTCTGGCTACTGGCTAATGCATTAAGCTAATGTTGGTTAATGCATGACCTATCGTTAATTATTTTGACCTTACTCTAAAATGTTACCAAAATGTTTAAGGTCACACACTGTAAAAAGCGGTAACCTCATATTGTTATGTTACATAGCTATTTCTAGCTGATCTTACCATTAAAGTTAGTTTTGCTGGTGCAACCTAATATATTTAGCTTGATTCACTACATTTCTTATTTGAATAAAATCAATTAGTCTAGATTTTACTGCATGAACCAGATTTTGAGGTTACCATTTTTTTCAGTGCATATCATCAGCCTGTGCAACAGATATATTTTAATTCTATTGTGAGTACTTACTGTGAGTTTCATTTTATTGTGACTTGTTATTACTAACAGAATCAAATGTAAAAAAGCCTAAAAATGCTGTAATAACGTAGTATATACTGTATATTATTTCAGTATTTATTTATTTATTTTTTTACATGAATTAGGTTAGGAATACAAAAAGTCACAAGAAAAATGAAAATACAAACAGTAACTAAGGCGATCAGGCACACTGTACCTAACAATTAGTATTTTTTATTATTATTATTATTATTATTAGGTATGCCCCCTAATAGTTGACTAACCATTAGTCGACGAGAAGAGGCTTAGTCGATCAAAATGTTATTAGTTGCTTGTTAAAATGTTATCAATAGCAGAAAAAAAAATCCACAGGAATTGGTGAAGTCACGTAGTCTGTGATGGACAGATCATTAACAGCTGGTCTATGTGGTAATTACAGTACATCGGTCAAGACATCCAAACATTAATTTCATTCATCGACCTCAAATGTGGCTTATCATCTGAAACAGGAAAGCAGTAGCATCATTACATGGCCGCCCGCTCTAACGTTAACCTAGAAAAATGTGCGCTATTGAAGTGTTTGTGCGGAATGTGGAAGGTGAATAGTAGCACGCTCACTGCATGACATTTAACCGGGAGGCGCGGGTGCAATAATTTGCATTTTACTTAAAATACTCTGTGATTTTTGATCATACAGAGTAATACATTTTTCGAATCTGTAAAAAGGTCTGCTTTTATTTGAGTGCACTTACAATAACAACAAAGGATTGTGTATTTGCAAAACAATGAAAGCAAACAGGGTCCGCTTTCTACTGTCTAGGGCTGAATCCGAAATCTCCCCCCATACCCTCATTCACCATTCCCTACATTAGGTCACTAATTCAGTTCACTTGAAGGAGTGAATGAAAATAAGAGAGTGAATTCGGACACTGAGTTCACTGGAGAACTGCCGTGCTGTTTAATAATCATTTGAAACTGGCAAATTGGCAGCTCCAGTTGTCACGAATCCGGTCTATAAACTTCCATTCACTCACCACCAGAGGTCACCCGCTCTCTACACTGACTCTCACACTACACAGACTGTTACACATCACCCTGGACTACATTTCCCATGCTCCATTGCACTAATCACAAGCTCACCTGAAACCAATCACAAACAGCTGCTACCAATAACACACACTATATAAATCAGTCTCTCACCACCATTCAACGCTGAGTATTGTAAGCGCATATCGCTAGTCAGTGATAGCTACGTTAGGAGCCTGCTTTAAGTTTCCTAGTCTTAGCTTAGTCTTGCCTTGTCTGTTTTCTCTGTTCTGATCATTGCTGTGCATTTTGGATTACCCCTTCATCTAGCCCTGTTTGGATACTGTTTACTCCTCGCCTGGATCATCGCCTGTGTTTCGGATTTAGACTTTGGATTACCCTGTTTGGACTTTGTTTGCGGGAGATCGACCCCACGCCTGGTCACTGGACTATTCTTGTGTCTTGCCCTCAATATATCTGTTTGCCATCGTCTGACCCTCACCTGTGGTGACCACGTCCTTAAATAAAGCTTGCGAATGGATTTACATGTCTCACGTCTTGTTTGTAACACCAGTATTAAGATTAAAGGATTTGTCTTAAACTCTGTCATGGAAATTATGTATAAACCTTAGTTAAACAATTTAATAATCAATTTACAATGAAATTATATTTTCAGATAGGTAATCCGTAGGAAACGTGCACGTCCACTATGGAGATCGCTGCAGCCGAAAATACAGAAAACACTAGTTTATCAATGAATTATTATGATGTTAAGGCAGTCTTTTTTTTTTTTGTTTTTTTGGGCAGTTTTTTCCCTGATGCATCCATAATCATTACTTCTGCCGGTGCAAGCTTTATGCGTGTGCTTGAGCGTTGATAGGCTACAGGCAATTCAAGGCTCATTATTATGAATTATATGATTTCTTAATATAAACATGCGATTAGTCGACTAATCACTTAAAATACTAGTCGACCAGAAAAATCTTTATTAGAGGGCAGCCCTAATTATTATTATTATTATTATTAGTTAGTCGTTCATTATTAATTAATTTCCTGTTTATTTATAAATAACAAGTAGTGGGACCCAACTATTTGTTTACATCGATTTTTCCACCAGTCAGCTCCTCTACCATGGGAAGCATATCGCTAAGGGAGGCTTAGAATGTTTGGCTCATGTCACAAAAACATATTTGAATTTCCAATACAAGATGTTACTGTCAAACCTCACAGGTGATTGGTTGTTTTTCCACTGGGCTTCACATTGGCTCTCACGTGGGAGTAAGCAAACCAGGCCAGTTTGTGTATATGTGGGTGTATATGTGTGTGAATGGGGATTGTTAGACGGCCTTTCATGCCGGCTTTTCCAAAGTTGGCAACAGGCCGCAGGAATCCTGACATGCAATAGCTGTGGTGAAATTTGAATGTAATAGGAATTCTTTCTCCGATAAAGATAAGCCTGCCTCTGATAAAGAATAGAGAGACATCAAAATATTAGCATGCAGCACGTAGATAGAAACACAACGATGGGCAACTGCTTACTTCCCCATGCTTTAATATAAATAATAAAACAATGGTGCAGCAAAATTCCAGCAGTCAAATTAACACTGTCCAAGACGAAAAGCTAGAAGAAGAGTGACGGGGACGGTGTGGGTGTGTGTGGGGGGGGCTTTGATATACGCTTGCAACTGAAAATAGAAGTTTTAAAAAAAAAAACAACGCCACACATTTTAATTTTACTCAACAGGATGCCACTCAAATAAACAAGTGATGCCAGACCATTGTTCACAAACACATCAGTGCGTTCACAGCACATAACCTACATGGTATTATCCATAAACGTAACACACACACACACACACAGTGTCTCTCTCTGATGAGCCACAAACAGTCGGCGGCTGTCAACCATTTCTCATGCTGACAGCCTCGCTGGTACAGCATGCGCTAAAAGA
The DNA here is from genome assembly GCA_018155175.1 of Sinocyclocheilus anophthalmus. Taxonomy (NCBI): domain Eukaryota; kingdom Metazoa; phylum Chordata; class Actinopteri; order Cypriniformes; family Cyprinidae; genus Sinocyclocheilus; species Sinocyclocheilus anophthalmus. Next base: position 281,604 of record JADLZN010000149.1, read on the forward strand.
CATATAGCTTTAATTTGTGTGCCTGGAATCTCAAGTTTACCCTTTTTGTATGTAGTGACAAATACATCTCCTAAAAAGGATGGCACAAAAAGAAAAACAAAAAAGTAGTTAAATGAATTCATTAGTGAAATTAAATGTATTAAATAAATGCATCAAGTAGGTATGCAACTTCATTCAACATTTGCACTTAATAGCCAAATGCAAAAAACCTTACCATTAACCAACCAAATGCAGGAGTTTGACAAAGAAAGGTTAAGTATTATAAAAACATATAATATTTTATAATTGTATAAAATAATCATAATAAGAAGTAAAACAATCTGTTTAAAAATTATAATTATGATATGTGTGTACACACACACACACACACAAGTTTGTTTTTGTGAAAAGTGGGGACTCTCCAGAGGCGTAATGGTTTTTATACTTTTACAGACCGTATATTCGATTGCCATACACAAACCCTCCCCTAAATAACCCCTCACAGGAGACTTGTGCTATTCAGATTTTCAATACAAACCATTCGTGGATTATAAAATCATTTTGAAAGGGGGACTGGGGTAATTTGGTCTGAAAAGTCAATTCTCCTTGGTAATACCTGGGTTTAACCTTTGTCATTATACAAATTTATGTCCTCATTTGTCACAAAAACGCACACACACACTCACACACACACACACACACACACACACACACACACACACACAATGTAAGTGATATGTATGTACACAGTGAGTGGATGTATCAAATGATTCATTTAAATGTAAAGTACATAGTGGTTAAAAACTTGTAGCTCTAAAATCTTTGAGATATGCGTTATGAGTTTAAGAGTATATGATTTTGCAGTACTCTAGACCAGAATATGTGAGTGTTTCAGAGCGGAAATAGCGTAATTTTGCCTCTCCCGTGTTCTGAAGGTATCCTCAGCGATCCTCTTGTGAGTCTTCTTCCTGTCTCTGTTGTGTTTCCCTCTCCTGCTAAGGTTTTACCCATCATCGCTGAGGTTTGTGCTTCCCTTGTTGACCCATGTGCTCCACTCCAATCTGCTAAACACAAGAAACCAAGTCATTCATCTAAGTAGCTGTTATCATCTTCATACTCACCTTTCATCGCCAATTACCACCATTGTTCAGTAAATACCTGTTTGTTTGTTTGTTTCATCCATCACTGCTTGTTTGGTTCCAACTGCAACACTTGATGTTTCTCTCACTTCTAAGCAAACAGCAGCAAATAGAGAACTCAAAGTATAGATGAAATACCTAGAGTAAAGCACAAAGGGGAAACTTTTGTTGTTCCATGCAAAATTTGATGCTTCTTTTGGAAGTATGTTTGTTAAATAAGGTTATTACACGGCTCTGTGGAATACTTGATTCTGATTGATCAGTCGCGATATTCCAAGGTATGTAATGTTATCCCTCGATAACAACCAGTAAAAGCTGATAACACAGGCTCATCCGGGAAACTGAAGTTGCCGCTGTACTCTTGCTAGGAACATTTTCTCTTCGTGGAAGCTTTGCGTTTGGTTAGCTAATAAAATATTAAAATGCAATTCAATATTATGTGTCCAATTATTTAAATATGTCATCCTGGTATTGCGGATCCACTCTCTCGTTTCATACAAACGCAGCAGCTGCCATTTTGCGTCGATTGTTTTGTAAACTCTAATTGATTATAAGATAACTAACAAACTGATACGATTTTAAAACATTTTCATCTTAAATCAAAATATTTTATCGCCTTAATTATTTATGTGGTGAAATGTTGTGTAATAAGTGGTTTGACTGCACCGTATCTCTTAAATGTCTGTCTAGTTTGAACTTGCTGCTTGCTCGCAACTGCTGTCTTCACGGAAGCTTTGTGTTCAAACTCAAATCAATATTTTGTGTCTAATTATTTACTTATGAGGCACGTAGCTGTGTGATAAGCAGGATAATGTACATCCAGTATAATAATATGTAAATGTGTACTAGGAGGCGACGATGCACCGATACTGAGCTCCTGTACTAGTACTCGTTAAAATGCCCCAATACCAAACTCCGATACCACACAGCATGTGTTAAGTGCCATATTCAGACAAAGAAACACAGATAGCAGAACAACAGACAGCAGAATGGAGTAAAGGATGTCTACTACGAAGTATATGTAAGCAATGAATATAACGTTAAACATTCATTAATGCCTGTATAGCTGATGTGCGCGAGCTGATAAACAAAGCATGCTGAGTGGATTGAGCGCGCGGCGGCGCAGATGCACGAGCTTGTCGAGTGAATATATCTTTCTCACAGACATCACTGGAAAGTTTGTAGTTCGGTCGGATATGTCAAAAACATGTAAGTAAAACAATGCACAAGTTACTTAATGGTAGGGAGGTAGGGAGGGAGAGAGAGCGCACTTCTGTTGTGTGTTCTTTGATGTTCACTCACTTAGCACAAGCATCATTTGGATTAAAACTAAATCGTAAATATAAGACAATTTACAGGGGCATTCACTATAAACGTCATTTATTTTTAACATTGGGCATACGACTTTCTGGCGAAAGTGAAACTAACAGCCTGTGTGAATGCGCTAGGCTGTACTATTCTGCACCAGTACAAATACGTGCACGCGTTGCGCGTGTTTTGCTTGCTTGAGTGTTTCTGCATTATATGAGTGGCTTTGGAATATAAATCGCAGCACGTTTCAGATGAAAAAACGTGACTTCTATTTCTGCAAAATCACATTTAGGAGATTTATAACGAGTGGTTCCCAGCATTTTTACAGCAAATCGCGTGATTAAAGTACTAAGCCGCTGCAATGGAGCAGCTCTAATGCTATTAAATTAAAGATGATAATCAAAAGAACAGTGAAAGTAACAAAAACTTGTAAAATACATTTTAATGGGCATAATTAAGTGTGAAAATAACAGAAGGATATACAGTCAAATCAAAAATTATTCAGAGACCAGATATCATTTTTTAATATTTTTTTTACTAGTGGGTGCAGGACACTAGTTCATTTATGTAAGTGAGGATAGCAAAATAAAGTAAACTGTGACAAATTATACCCAAAAATTCTTCATACAGTGGACTACCAGAAAACTGATACAAATTTGGGACCAAAAATTATTCAGACCGATTCTGGGAAAAAAACTGAAGTTGAGGTTTGTGTGAAGCTGGTTGACAGCATGCCCAGGAGACTACAGGCTGTTATTGAGGCTAAGGGTTGCCCGACTAAGTACTGATAGTTGTGTAAATACTGTCATACTAATAGCTGTCTAATTTTTGGTTGATTGTAATCTATTACATACCTTTCTATCAAAGTTATCTAACATTATCAAGATGAATTTGTTCTGACACAGTTTAACTCTGAGTTCTTGTCATATTTTATTACCATTTTCTAAACTATAGCGAATAAACTGATAATGTGAGAAAAGTTGAAGGTGTCTAAATAAATTTTGGTTTGACTATCTATTTAATAAATTAAGTTAACCAACTAACATTACACATAATCTTTTGGTTTCTGTACCCAATATTTAAAAATTTACAAATGCAATAAAAATATTGGTATCGGTACTCGGTATCGGGAAGTACCAAAAATAAAAGTATCGGTATCGGGCGAATGCAACATTCATAATCCAGGTTAATTGAATTGTTTGTTGTGATTACTCATCACTAAAGCCACTTTTCCACCAAAATTAACAATTTGTCCCAGGAACTGTTTTCCCCCAGACCTGTTGCTGTCTGCGTTTGCATCGCGGTCTAAAGTACCGTGAAGATTAGGCAAATAGTCTGGTGACATAGGTCTGCGCACTTTTCAATACCAAGTATGCAAATTTTGGACTTGTATCCTCGATAGTTCGGACTTTGCGAGTTCGACTCGGGAGCGTGAACTCCTGCGGACAGGACGACGCAAGTCCGGTAATTCTGCAAACAGCAGCATACTTGATAACGTCAGTCAGCTCGCCTCGGCTACTGCAATTTTCCTCACTGTATATTTACAATAAGATGAAATATGATATCAAACACCACTGCCTCCTTTCGTTTTCATTTAAACATATTAATAGCCGCAGAAATGTAGTTTAGGGAAATGTGTATATAGCCTACATAATTAGCGTAGCTGCTGTTCCAACCAAGCAAAATTGATTTGTTTAACCCAAACTAAAGACTAATAATGTGCATTTGATCAGATATAACTGCAGTAAAAGATTATGAGATTAATTATTTGAATGCTTGGCCAAAGAGATGTGTCTTTAATCTAGATTTAAACAGAGAGAGTGTATCTGAACCCCGAACGTTATCAGTAAGGCTATTCCAGAGTTTGGGAGCTAAATGCAAAAAAGCTCTACCTCCTTTAGTGGACTTTGCTATCCTAGGTACTACCAAAAGTCCAGAGTTTTGCGACCTTAGGGAGCGTGATGGATTGTAGCGTGGTCGAAGACTAGTTAGGTACGCAGGAGCTAACCCATTAAGGGCCTTATAGGCAAGTAATAATATTTTGCAACTGATACGGAACTTAATAGGTAGCCAGTGCAGAGACTGTAAAATTGGGGTAATATGATCATATTTTCTTGACCTGGTAAGGACTCTAGCCGCTGCATTTTGGACTACCTGTAGCTTGTTTATTGAAAATGCAGGACAACCAGCTAGCAGTGCATTATAATAGTCCAGTCTAGAGGTCATTGTGGCGAGGGGGGCATGGGTTAGCGGGGTCTGCAGCGGGAGAGAGCGGTCGGAGACGAGCGGTGAGTAAGTAGGTCAAGTGCATGATGACATTCACCTGCTTCTCGTTTCAGTGATTGGCCTGGAGAGACCGTAAAAAGCCCCAGTTGGAACAGAGAGAAGGGGAGAGACAGACTGAGGGCTCGTGTGAGAGAGACTGTGGCGAGGGCACAGAGATACGCAGAAGTGCTGTATAAGTTTTGTTTGTTTTGCAGTGCCAGAGCGCCTGCCTGTATTCGTTGTTCCTACGGGACGCTCAATAAATTACCCGAGCCTCAGTCACGCTGACTCCGACTTCTTCCTGCCCTACTAAAGAACCCCATTACACTGGTGCCGAAACCCGGGAGGAAGAAGTCCGGCCGCTGCCATCATGCAGTCGCCGCCAAGTTCGCCGTTTGCGGAAGTGATACAATCGCTCGCCGGCCTCCACCAAGAGCAGCATCAGGCATTGCTGGAGATGCGGGACGACCAGGAGCGTCGGTTCCGTGCGCTGATGCAGGCGCAACAGGAGGACCGGGAGCTGTTCCGGAGCTGGGTGGACCAGGAGGGTCGGGCAGGAGGGCCGACATCGAGGACCACCGTCGGCCCCTCTCAGCTGCCCCTGAACAAAATGGGACCACAGGACGATCCAGAGGCTTTCCTCGACCTCTTCGAGAAATCGGCGGAGGCGTGTGGGTGGCCCCAAGAGCACTGGCCAGTGCGTCTGATACCACTGCTGTCAGGGGAGGCGCAGGTGGCGGCCCAACAACTGCCCACTCAAAACCTCCTGGTCTTCACCGATCTGAAACGAGCTATCCTGCAGCGGGTCGGCCGGAGCCCAGAACAACATCGCCAGCGGTTTCGCTCGCTGGATCTGGGGGAAAGTGGCCGGCCCTTCGTGTTGGCTCAACAGCTCCGGGACGCCTGCCGCAAATGGCTGCTGGCCGGGGGAAGCGACGCCGAGCAGATCCTCGACCGAGTGGTGCTGGAGCAGTTTATCGGCCGTCTCCCGAAGAAGACGGCGGAGTGGGTCCAGTGCCACCGCCCGGCGTCGCTGGACCTGGCCATCCAGTTGGCGGAGGACCAGATGGTGGCGTGCCCAGGAGTGGGGGAATCCCTGCCGGCGGTCTCTCTCTCTTCTCCTAATGTTCCCGTCCTGTTCCCTTTCCTAGGTCCCGTCCGGGGATCACTCCTCGAGTTCCTTCCCGGGGAAGGGGCGGGCTTACTCCGGAGTCTGCCGCTGGCCTGAGAGCACCGCCCAGGGGGGCGGGACTAGCCGGGGCGGGGTCCGCAGCACTTCCTTTTTCCCCACTCTCTCCACGCCAGTCCCTTGACCCACTTCCTGCCACTAGGGCGGCGGGGAAGTCTGGGCCGGCCTGTTGGCGTTGCGGGGACCCCGGACACTTCATTGACCGGTGCCCGGTGATGGAAGTCGGGGCACTGATCCGGGTCCCGGACGACCCACAGGCTGCCCCCGATCAAGCTGGACTGTACCAAATACCTGTGAGTATTAAGGAGGGTACCTATCTGGCTTTGGTGGATTCGGGGTGTAACCAGACCTCGATCCATCAAAGCCTGATTCAGCTCGAGGCATTGGATAGAAGCCGCATGGTTCCGGTGCGGTGTGTGCACGGGGAGGTGGTGGAATATCCTCTAATGTCCGTGCTGATTCAATTTCGGGGGCAAAAACATAGTGTGGAGGTCGCAATTAATCCGCAACTCCTTTTGTCCTCTCCCCCCTTTTTTTTTTTTTTTTTTCTTTTTCTTTATTTTTTTTTGGTTTTTTTTTTTTTCTTCTTTTCCCCCTTTTCTTTTTTGTTTTCAAGCATCCGCTAATTTTGGGGACGAATTGGCCAGCTTTTAGTCAATTACTGGGGTATTTGTGTGCGGATGTATCTTGTGGAGAGAGAAAGCCGGGGATCGGAGCGGACGTGCAGGTGGGGGAGGCTGAACCGGGACCACGGGATACTGACCGGGGGAACGGAGCGCGAATGAGAGGCTAACCCTCTCTGAACGTGATGATTTCCCCCTGGAACAGTCCCAGGATGACTCCCTGAAATGGGCATTTGAACAGGTTCAGACTATCGACGGGCAGCCTCTCCATCCCGACCGTCGGCTCTCGTACCCCTATTTTGCGGTTTTAAAAGAGCGGTTGTACCGAGTGACCCAAGACACTCAGACAAAGCAGGATACAACCCAATTGTTGGTACCTAAAAGCCGTCGGGAAATGCTTTTCCAGGCGGCTCATTGTAATCCTATGGCGGGACATTTGGGACAGGCAGCGACACTAAATCATCTCATGGCCCGATTCTTTTGGCCGGGCATCCACGAGAACGTGCGCAGGTGGTGCGCCGCATGTCGTGAATGTCAGCTGGTAAAAACAATCGGCCTCCCCAAAAGCGCCCTCCAATTTTTTTTTTTTTTTTGTTTTTTTTTTTTTTTTTTTTTTTTTTTTTTTTTTTTTTTTTTTTTTGTTTTTTTTTTTTCCGCCCTCTACCGCTAATGCAGGCCCCCTTCGAGAGAATTGGCATGGACCTCATCGGGCCATATGAATGATCTGCATGGGGGCATCGCTTTACATTAGTCCTGGTGGATTATGCAACACGATACCCCGAAGCAGTCGCGCTTCGCAACATTTCGGCGAAAAGTGTGGCGGACGCGCTGTTTCGGTTAATCTCCCGAGTGGGAATCCCTAAGGAGATTCTCACTGATCAAGGCACGGCGTTCATGTCACGTACGTTACGCGAACTGTACGAATTATTGGGCATTAAGTCGATTCGCACCAGCGTCTACCACCCACAAACAAGACGGTCTGGTGGAACGGTTTAATCGCACGTTGAAAACCATGATTCGGAAGTTCGTTCACGAAGACGCCAAAAATTGGGACCGGTGGCTGGAACCCCTCTTGTTCGCTGTGCGGGAGGTCCCCCAAGCCTCCACGGGGTTTTCCCCATTCGAGCTTCTCTATGGTCATCAGCCCCACGGGGTGCTTGACGTCATTAGAGAGGCTTGGGAGGAGGGGCCTTCAAACAGCCGAAGTGAAATTCAGTATGTCATGGACCTGAGAGCCAACTCCACACTTTGGGGCGGTTCTCAGTGGAGAATTTGTAACAGGCCCAGGAAAGACAAAGCCGGTTGTACAACAGGGGAGCCAGGTTGCGCGAATTTGCACCGGGAGAGAAAGTACTTGTATTACTCCCCACTTCTAGTTCGAAATTACTCGCCAAGTGGCAAGGTCCCTTTGAGGTCACACGGCGAGTTGGGGATCTTAATTATGAGGTCATTCGGACAGATAGGAGCGGAGCACGTCAGATTTATCACCTCAACCTCCTAAAAAAATGGAGTGAGGCGGAGTCAGTGATGCTTGCGACGGTGGTGAGTGGGGAGGAGGATCTCGGGCCAGAGGTAAATACTAAACTGCAATCCTTAGCTCTGGCTCCAGGGGGAGATCACCTCTCGCCCTCGCAGCTCGCTGACGTAGCCAAGCTACAGGCAGCGTTTGCGATGTGTTCTCGCCCCTACCTGGTCGAACGGACCTCATACAGCCCCACATAGAGACCGAGCCGGGTGTGGTGGTTCGCAGCCGGCCATATCGTTTGCCGGAGCACAAAAAAAAGGTGGTTCAGGCGGAATTAGAGGCGATGCTGGAAATGGGAGTAACAGAGGAATCCCATAGTGATTGGGCGAGCCCGATAGTTTTAATACCTAAAACAGACGGCTCCGTGCGATTCTGTGTGGATTATCGCAAGGTTAATCAGGTGTCGAAATTCTATGCATATCCAATGCCACGGGTTGACGAACTGCTTGATCGGCTGGGTGCAGCTCATTATTATTCGACACTGGATTTAACTAAAGTATACTGGCAGATCCCCTTATCACCTCCATCCAAAGAAAAAACAGCCTTCACCACGCCGTTCGGGTTGCACCAATTCGTTACGCTTCCATTCGGGTTGTTCGGGGCGCCGGCCACGTTTCAGCGCCTCATGGATAAGATTCTTCGGCCACATGCGACATATGCTGCTGCTTATCTGGATGATATTATCTATAGCAACGACTGGCAGCGGCATATGCAGCATCTGCGGGCAGTACTGAGGTCGCTGAGGGAGGCCGGGCTAACGGCCAACCCGAAAAAAATGTGTGTGGTTGGGCGTGTGGAGGTAAGGTATCTAGGCTTCCACTTGGGTCATGGACAGGTGCATCCCCAAATTAGTAAGACGGCAACGGTTGCGGCCTGCCCGAGACCCAAGACCAAAAAGGAGGTAAGGAAGTTCCTGGGGCTGGCGGGATATTACAGAAGGTTTTATACCTAATTATTCGGACCTCACCAGCACGCTGACTGACCTTACTAAAAGGGAAGCCCCAGACCAGGTCCAGTGGACGGAGCTGTGCCAGCAGGCTTTCACCCAGGTAAAAGCTGCCCTGTGTGGGGGGCCGCTCTTACACTCCTGACTTTTCTCTCCCTTTCTTGTTGCAGACGGACGCATCGGACAGGGGGCTCGGAGCAGTCCTGGCCCAGGAGATAGAGGGTGAGGAACGGCCGGTGCTGTACATCAGTCGTAAGCTCTCGAAGAGAGAGACGATGTACAGCACCATAGAAAAGGAATGCATGGCGATAAGATGGGCTGTGCTCACTCTCCGCTATTATCTCCTGGGACAGGAGTTCACTCTCTGTTCGGACCACGCGCCCCTGCAGTGGCTCCACCGCATGAAGGATACCAATGCGCGGATCACTCGTTGGTATCTGGCTCTCCAGCCATTTAAGTTCAAGGTGATCCACAGGCCGGGGGCGCAGATGGTCGTGGCGGATTTCCTCTCCAGGAATGGGGGGGGGGCTGCGGGCCGGAGGGCTCCCCGGCCTGAGTCGGGCGGTGGGGGTATGTGGCGAGGGGGGCGTGGGTTAGCGGGGTCTGCAGCGGGAGAGAGCGGTCGGAGACGAGCGGTGAGTAAGTAGGTCAAGTGCATGATGACATTCACCTGCTTCTCGTTTCAGTGATTGGCCTGGAGAGACCATAAAAAGCCCCAGTTGGAACAGAGAGAGGGGGAGAGACAGACTGAGGGCTCGTGTGAGAGAGACTGTGGCGAGGGCACAGAGATACGCAGAAGTGCTGTATAAGTTTTGTTTGTTTTGCAGTGCCAGAGCGCCTGCCTGTATTCGTTGTTCCTACGGGACGCTCAATAAATTACCCGAGCCTCAGTCACGCTGACTCCTACTTCTTCCTGCCCTACTAAAGAACTCCATTACAGTCATGAATGCATGAACTAGCTTTTCTACATCAGAAACAGGTATCATGTTTCGCAACTTGGCAATGTTTCTAAGATGGAAGAATGACGTTTTTGTAACATGGGAAATATGATTTTCAAAAGACAAGTTGCTATCTAATATAACACCCAGATTTTTGACTGTAGAGGAAGTAACCGTACATCCGTCTAGTTGCAAATTGTAATCCACGAGATTCGGTGTACTGTCTTTTGGTCCAATAAGTAATATCTCTGTCTTCTCCGAATTTAATAGGAGAAAATTATTGACTTTTACATTTTTAACACACTCTGTTAGCTTAGATAATTTAGAAGTTTCATCTGGTCTTGTTGAGATATATAGTTGAGTATCATCGGCATAACAGTGGAAACTAATCCCGTATTTTCTAATAATATTACCAAGGGGCAACATGTATATCGAAAATAGCAGAGGACCTAGGACAGATCCTTGTGGCACTCCATATTTTACTGGTGATATTTCAGATGACTCCCCATTTAAATGAACAAAAATGGTAGCGATCGGACAGGTATGATCTAAACCATCTTAAAGCCTGCCCTTGAATACCTGTATAGTTTTGTAATCGATCTATGAGTATGTCATGATCTATAGTATCGAACGCAGCACTAAGATCAAGTAAAACTAGCAATGAGACACAGCCTTGGTCTGACGAAAGAAGCAAGTAATTTGTAATTTTAACAAATGCAGTTTCTGTGCTACGGTGGGGCCTGAAACCTGACTGAAATTCTTCATAGAGATTTTTTGCAGGAAGGATCACAATTGAGCAGACACAACTTTTTCTAAAATTTTAGACATAAAATGAAGATTTGAGATGGGTCTGTAATTTGCCAGTTCACTAGGATCTAGTTGTGGTTTCTTAATAAGAGGCTTAATAACCGCCAGCTTGAATGGTTTTGGGACGTGACCTAAAGACAACGATGAGTTAATATTGAGAAGCGGTTCTTCTGCGACAGGTAACAACTCTTTCAATAATTTAATGGGTACAGGATCTAACAGGCATGTTAATGTTGGTTTAGATGCAGTGATAAGTTATTTAGCTCTTCCTGTCCTATAGCTGTAAAGCACTGCAGTTTCTTTTGGTGCGATGAATGAAGCTAAAGTATTATACGCTGTAGAATCTACATTTATTATTGTATTTCTGATGTTATCTATTTTATCAGTGAAAAATTCATAAATTCATTACTATTAAACTGTGAGGAAATATTACTGGCAGCGTTTAGAGCCTGTCTATAGCTGGACATACTGTTTTCCACGCAATTCTAAAAACTTCCAAATTAATTTTTCTCCATTTGCGCTCAAGACTAAAAGTTTTTTTTCTTGAAAGAATGGGTATCACTGTTGTACCATGGCACAGTACGTTTATCTCTAACCTTTTTCAATTTGATGGGGGCAACAGCTTCAATGTATTAGAGAAGATAGTGGACATGTTGCTAGTCATTTCGTCTAGTTAATTTGTACTTATGGGTACACAGAGCAGTTGAGAAATCATGCAGGTTATTTGTGAATCTGTCTTTGGTGGCTGGAACAATAGTTCTGCCCGGACGATAACGCGGAGCCATATAGTTAATATCAGTAATACGCAGCATGCATGATACAAGGAAATGGTCAGTAACATCATCGCTTTGAGGTACGATATCTATATCAGTAAGATCAATTCCATGCGATATAATTAAATCTAGCATATGAGTAAAACGATGAGTGGGCCAGGTGACATTTTGCTCGACTCCAAAAGAGTTTATTAACAGTAAACGCAAGTCCTAATGCATCAATTGTATTATCAACGTGAATATTAAAAACTCCGACAATTAGCGCTTTATCAACAATAACCAATAGGTCTGAGAGGAAATCTGCAAATTCTTTAAGGAAATCTGTATACGGCCCTGGTGGTCTATACACAGTAGCCAGAGCAAGAGATACGATAGATTTCTTTTGCATATCTGACAGTGTAACATTAAGCATTAGTATTTCGAATGAGTTAAACCTGTATCCTGTCTTCTGAGTAACATTGAGAATATCACTATATATATTGTTGCAACACCGCCGCCACGACCAGTGCTCATGCTTATAACAGTAGCTTGGTAGAGTAGACTCATTTAGACCAATATAAAAATTTGGTTTTAGCCAGATTTCAGTCAAGCAGAGTACATCAAAAATATTATCTGTGATCATTTCATTTACAAATAACTGCTTTGGGTGAGAATGATCTAATGTTTAGGAGCCCAAACTTTAAAATGGTTTTGTTATTTTACATTTTTCTGGTTTAATCACGATCAGATTTTTTCTAGATCCTGCATTAAATTTATATTTTGACCTCACTATTCGGGGAACAGACACAGTCTTTATAGATTGTACAGCGCAAGTACTCCTATCATTTAAGCGGGTAGAACAAAATCATCAGGGCAGTTATTTGAGATTTGACTTACTAGTAATATGGAGCGCAGCGTCCTGGAGATGCTGTCCGACATGAGCTCCGCTCCCACTCTACTGGGGTGCAGACCATCAGCGCGAAAAAACCTAGGACGCTCCCAGAAAAGATTCCAGTTATTAACAAAGAGCAGTTTCTGTTCTTTACACCATGACAATAACCATTCATTTAAAGCAAAAAGTCTACTTAACCTTTCGTGTCCTCGTCGATATGTGTGAAGTGGTCCTGACACGATGATCGTCGTTGCGGGTGATGCGCGGCACACCGTCTCGATCAGGCTCCTTTAAAAAAAGGGGGGGGGGGGGGGTCCCTCTTCAGTGTCTCAGTCGCCGCAGCTTTGTGTCGTTAGCCCCCGCGTGAAGCACGACTGCTCCGGGGCTCTCCTCACCCTTCAGGATCGCGGGTATCTGAGCAGAAACATCGAGAACACGAGCACCAGGAAAACAGTGAGTGTGCACTTTACCTTCAGCTAACGTAGCAAGGACGTGCCGGACGATGGAGTCTCCGATGACCCAGCGTCGCGTTCCGTCTCGCGGAGGGGAGCGAAGCGGTTCCGGGTGGAGATCTCGAAGACCAGAGGCGGACGTGCCGGACGATGGAGTCTCCGATGATCACAGCGTCGCGTTCCGTCTCGCGGAGGGAGCGAAGCGGTTCCGGGTGGAGATCTCGAAGACCAGAGGCGGCGGAGGGGGAAAGGTCGTCGCCCGGGACCTGGCTCGCGTATTCCGCTGCGGCTGCACCCAGGGTCCGTGGTGTCCCGGCGCGGGAGTGAAGGACATCTGGGAAGATCGCGTCCTGGGGGCACTGGGCCTGTGCAGAGAAACACACAGAGTAGAGGTGGTGGGGAGAGTTAGCAGCGCACTGTATACTTACCTCGGACGTGTGAGCGTCAGCCTGGGATGTTTCCAACGCGGCTCTCCACTCTCTGAGCTGGGTCTGCTTCGCCACCAGGTCACAGATCTGCTTCTCCACAGCCTCCAGCTCAACCTGCACCGAATGCATCTCGAACGTGTCCTCACCTGCACTCAAAAGTAGACACACATCCGAGGACTTCGGAGCGGCCGGTGGGCTTGAGAGTGCAGCGGCCAGTGGCCTCGATTTCCAAACGGCCGGCGTGCTTGTCTGCTGAGCGGCCAACGGGCTTGATGGAGGAACGGCCAGCGGGTTTGACGGCGGGCTGGTTCTGGATTGGGGCTGGACACTCTCCAAACACCGGAGGATCCCATTCCTCCAGCTTAGTCCAGTGGTGTCTGGAAGGTCCACGGAGCGATGGTAATTAGCCCCGATCCAGAACAGTGAGTTCAGCGCAGCATCGTCGAACGCCGTTAAAAGGGCCCACAGAACTCCCTGGTGTACTTCACAAACGGAAGATCTCTATGGGCTAGGGCGGCGAATCTCATGGCGATTTCCATAATCGCAGAGGGGAAAAGCAGAAAACAAAACATTTTCAAAACATGGGTGCCACTTACTGTTAGGTCCGGTCTCTGTCACGGTGTGCCTACTGTGTAGGAGCAAGGAGACATAGGAGCGCGGAAATGAAGGAGATCTTGAACAATCATCGACTTTAATGACCAAAATCACAGGGAACACACACGTAGCACAACTTGGTAGACATTTAAGGACGAAGGATTTTTTGAGAGTGTTTATTAACCATGTATGTCCAAACTCTGTGGCTAAAATGATCTGTTTTGACTGGCAGGTCAATGCTGAAATTGTTGGGGAAGGCCACGGATTGAATTGAAAAAAATACAAAATAATTTGCCTTTTTATTGATTCAGGTATGTTTTCTGTTCATGTTTCAGTTAATATTATTGTTTTGAATTTCTGTAAAATGTTTTATCTGAGAAAATGTTCAATATTGTTGATTTAATCATAATGCGGTTATTAAATGGGTCATATGATGTTGCTATAAATAACATTATTTTGTGTATTTGGTAATGAAATGTGTTTATGCGGTTTACGATTAAAAAAACATATTTTCCACATACTGTACATTATTGTTTCTCCTCTATGCCACGCCTTTCTGAAATGCATCTATTTTTACAAAGCTCATCGTTCTGAAAAGCGAGGTGTGCTGTGATTGGCCAGCGATCCAGTGCATTGTGATTGGCCGAATTCCTCAAGCGTGTGACGGAAAAGTTCTGCCCCTTACCATACTGTGATGCCGTGTCCCGGCGCGACGAGACAAAAATATTAAAACCATTATAAACGAGGCATTTGTAGCATCCAATGGGGACATAATTACTGAATATAATGACTTATACTGTCTTTTACACATTGCGTTGCATCGCTCTGCGTAAACGTAAAACTATGTCTGCATTTGCGATCGGAGGAACGACAAACAACAAGCGCTACTCTACACTGCTCAAAACTTCAAATTCTTTAAATATGAAAACGTACTTACAGGCTGTGACGCAGCATTATTTGTCAGAAAACCGGCATTGTAGACTACTCTTCCAGGAAACAGTCCTCATCCTCCGTAAAATGCATTGCACACACACGAATATATGGGTTAAACTGTTCTGGAACAGTGTTGTAAATACAACTTAACCACTGATTTCTAGTTGTGTCCTCTTTTGGAAGGCCAAACAAAGTAGTTTCGCTTTCACAATGAAAAACAGCGTCTCCATGATATGGTGGCGGCGACAGTAACAATACTACAGCGAGAATCAAAGTTACGCCTTCTTTCTTTGCTTGAACATTTGGACGGTGTTATGCAAATCTTCTCACACAGTGACGTAGACATGTGGGGGCGCGTTTAAACGAGGCGTTTTATGAGGGAGTGGACGAATCTTAACTTTTATAAAGAATATCTCTTTGGGTTTGAGACTTTAGTCTTTGCAACTTTAGGGATCTTATCTATTCACTAACAATATATTAAATCTATTGCTTGTAACGCTCCAAAGAGAAAGGAAAAATTTGAATCACATCATATGACCCCTTTAAAAAACTGTTAGTAGACGTGCAGTTCGAGAAAGGCAGCTGAGGAGAGTCAATGCTTAAATTGTGGGGGAAGGCCTCGGATTGAAGTAAAAAAAAAAAATTGCCTTTTTATTCGTTCATAATAAAAAGTGGCCTGAAGAATCTCTGCTGTCCGGTCTCATTCAATTGTCAACACAACGCAGAGCAAAGGTCCAGACTGGTTACATATGCCCTGATTGCATTCACACTGCACACTTTTTCTAATAGTCATGAAGTTTTCCATGAAACATATTATCTGTGCTGATAGTGTGCAAATTCAGACACAGCAAAAGAGTTACATTTCAATGTGGGACCTGAGCAATATATTTTTATTTATATAAAATATATGGGAAAGTAATCATCCATATGAAACCACCTAGCAACATCATAGCAAACACACTAAAAACAACTTACCTTAGGCACCTCCCCCCCCCCCCCATCCCCCCCCCACCCCCCCCCCCCCCCACCAATCATGATTTCACAAAACTGCAACACTACAACCAATACCTTAGCAAAACACGCAGTGAGTTCCCTCTCAAGGGACCTTCAAGGGGTCCCTCTCAAGAGACCTTGCATCATGGCGTTGATGCCATGGTAATGTCTTCAGCATGCACCAGTGTCTGAATCACATGTAAACACGTAAATTCATTGACCATGGGCAAAGCTGACCAATGGGCAAAGCTTGAGCCATCTCTCCCCCGCATTGGCAGCTTCATTAAAGAGACCGGCTTTGCTTTCAATATGGCATTAAATCTGGGCTGGTGGTCAAGGCTTATGAGGCAGCAGGTCAGGCTGGTGCATCCCTGCACATAATGGTTCATAAGAGCACATTCTATTGCTGACACAGGAAC
This sequence comes from Sinocyclocheilus anophthalmus, assembly GCA_018155175.1. Classification (NCBI taxonomy): domain Eukaryota; kingdom Metazoa; phylum Chordata; class Actinopteri; order Cypriniformes; family Cyprinidae; genus Sinocyclocheilus; species Sinocyclocheilus anophthalmus. The sequence continues at coordinate 297,789 of JADLZN010000149.1, forward strand.
TTCAAATTTTTTTTTTTGAGAAATCACCAGGGCAGGCTACATTCGCACGCCCTTTTCTGGCTGGTGTAGCAGACCCCACTCTGGGCTAAGAACATGTTCTCCTTTGACACCTGAATTCAGAAGCAGGCATCCTTTAGAGGCCGTGGCTGAGGCATAGGGATTAGCAACTCCATCCAGAAATAATGGAGTCCATTTGGCAGAGCCTCAGAGGAGTTGACTCACTGTGTCCTCTGGTTTGCCCACACACCTCCAGCTCCATTGGGGCTGGATGCCATGTTACAGGCATGGCCATGGCTGTGCCTGCACACCTTAGCCGCCAATCACACTTATCCTGGAAGTTCTAGCTAGGGTTAGTCAGGCCAACTACTCCTAACTTTGTTTTGGACAGCTCAAGTATGGTTTTCAGATTTAGTGGCTCTCCTGGAAGGCTCTCTGTGTTAGATGATGACCAAGAGAGACCTTTTGTTCCTGGTTTTTGGAACAACCATTAACCCTTGACCAGAGATTTGGAGACTGTGGGTCTGGCACCTGAGGGGTAGCAGTTCATAGAGTCCAGCCTTTCAGCAAGGTCATGATACCATTCTCCATGCTAGAGCATCAAATGGAGCTCTCTTTTAATGAGCTGGTGATTTGAATCAGGTGTGTTAAACAAGAGAGACATGCAAAATATGCAGAACGGGGGGTCGCAAGGACAAGGATTAAGAACCACTGGTGTAGGTAATAATGTTTCCATAGCATCAACACCATAACTCCATGTCGTAGTTTCCTTAGGTTTAAATATGTAACCTGCTTCCCTGAAAAGGGAAAGAGATGCTGCGTTGCTAGGGCTTCTTCAGACAAATTAATCTGGTGACGTTGTTTGCAGGTGCAATTTTATGGACTTAGTCATATACTGCTCAACGTTACCTGACTTTGTGACATTTTCTGAGGTTTGTGAGAGGTACTGCACTGTAAAAAGATTTAAACACATTACTTATTTCAAACACACTGCACACTTGGCACTTGACACCACTTCCCAGGAAAAAAAAATAGGTGTTAAAATGGTAAAAAGGTATAATGGTCTATATGTACTGCCAGTAATCCAAAAGGGGAGAAATGGCAGTGCAAGTGGAGTGTAGGATGCCAATAAAAATAAGTTGATCCTAAGGCTGCTCTCCATATTCTGCCAAAAAAACAACATAAAAAAAAAAGAGAAAAAGGCCGGTCCTTGGCCTGGAATACTATTGTCAGGGTTCTGTGACTTCGGTCTAGTGTAATTCATGGTTTTGTGACAGAGCCCTGACACTCCCGTCATGTCATTGTTTTCATGTGAGCGTGCGGCTTCGAGAGTGCTCGAGCCGTGCGCTCTCGTCTGCGTGTACTGTTTCATGTTGGAGCGTGGTGTTCGGATCCCGGCACTCAGGTCTTGAGTTTCGGTTTCGTTTCGGGGTCCGGACACTCGCGCTCCATGCTCTGTCTGGTTGTGGGAGCATGCTGTCTCAAGTTCGCTCGGCCGTGCGCTCTTCTGTCCACGTGTGCTTTTCTTGTTGTCCTGTGCTGTGTAGCACGCAGCTTGGTTTTCGCTGGCTGCGAGCTATCTTGTCTTGTGTGAACATGCGGCTTGTGAGTTTTCTCATTGGCTGCGTGTTTGTGTTTTGTCTTGTGTGAACACGCAGCTTGTGAGTTTTCTCATTGGCTACGTGTTCGTGTTTTGTTTTGTGTGAGCACATGGCTTTTGTCTTTGACTTGTCCTCATGTCAATTGTCTTGACCCCTCCCATCTTGTTACCTGATTATTGGTTAATTTGTCCCACACGTGTTCCCTCATTACTATCCTCATTTGCTCTCCATTTATTCTCCTTGTGTTTGCAGTCCCAGGTCAGTTCGTCACCCTATCTCCCTGAATGTGTCCTGTCGTGTCTTGCCAAGATCCTGCCTTCCCTAGTCTTGCCAGCCTGTTTTTCCCCCACGGGGTAGTTTTTGTTGTTGGTTTTGTTTTAGGTTAATAAAAAGCCCTAACCTCTGTGTAGCGGGGCTAAGAATCGGAAAGAGAACTCTAAATTCAGCTGACTACGCCACCCTGTCCAACAGGGAAAATAAATTATGAATTGGTCACCTATAAAGGACGCACAGGAATGTGGTTTCAAAGACAGAGGCCTGAGACGTGGATACTAAAGTACAAAAAGCTTTATTTCAACAACAATAAAATACTAACCTTAAAAATCATTAAACTGTAGACCAGATTAAATTTACAAACATAGAATACACACGTAACTAACAAAAACCGAGGCTTACCTATGGCAGGTAAGCTAATTTACTGAGCGCAAGGCTCACCCGGTGCATGGTCCACGACCACAATTGTACACACACACACACACACACACACACCACAATCTAGATTAAGAAAAAACAAACTGCACTCCGTGACAGTCCCACCACTGCACACGAGGGCCTGCCTGGAAGCCTCGGTTCCTACAATAAAAGACCAAATAATCTCAAAAACAAAGAAATAATGCTAACAGTTACACAACTACACTTAACCCTCTGAGGTCGATTAACGCGGATACGCGTTTTGAGGCATCTTCTCCTGATCACACCGAAAATAACTTAAATTACACTTTCAGTTTTGATCTTACAGATAAGAGCAATACATAAATCAAATCTGTAAAGGGTCTACTTTTATTTGTATACACACATAATAACAACAGAACTTTGTGCATTTATAAAATAAAGAAAACAAACAGGGTGTGCTGTCTGCCGCCTTGGTCTGCGTAATCTTTATTTAGAGACGCGTCATTAAAATGAACTGTAACTCAGCAAATACTCAACAAAGAGACATGAGAGATATATCTATAGAAAGCTTGACATGTCTACTATTAAACTAAGCAAGTCTTATCGAAAGCAAATATTCTGTGATAAAGTAATCTATATGAAACCAACGCGATGTCCAGTTTTTCACATCTCCCTTCATTATCTCTAATGCGAACACGCCATATCTAATATATAGATATTATAATCGTCCACGTGAAGCTCGTGGCGTGTAAACGCCCACATCACAGCAAACAAACCAGCAAGACCTCAAGCTTTACTGTTCGCGTCGCGCTGAGAGGAATAAGACAGAATTCACCTCAAGAAGCTTTGGATTACCTCAGGAAAAAACATGAGTAAGTCTTTATTAACCTACTTGTATTAGTTTTCAAATAACTTGTACACATTTTACTAGTTAAACTTTCTCCAAACTATAATTCCTGACAATGTATAATCAAGTGAAACATTATGAAGTTTCATTCACAGCATCTAAATGTCACGATGCCAGGATGTTTTTTTTGTTCTATAGCAGACAGAAATACGATATAAAAGTAATATGAGTTATAATGTCACTAGCCTAATGTCAGTAAGAATGATTAGTCAAAACTTTACTGTGATAGGATATTCTCTGTTCATGAATATAGCCATACATGTTTATAATGATAGTTTTGGGCTTGTATAGGCCTACATGCAAAGCATGCTTGTGTTATGAGGGGGGGGGGGGGGGGGGGGGGGGGGGGGGGGAGGGGGGGGGGGGGGGGGGGGGGGGGGGGGGGGGGGGGGGGGGGGGGGGGGGGGGGGGGGGGGGGGGGGGGGGGGGGTGGGGGGGGGGGGGGGGGGGGGGGGGGGGGGGGGGGGGATGTAGCTAAGCTTCGGTTCTGAAATCGCTCTGGTCTAAAAATTTTGAATGTGTTATACACATTTTATAATTTTGGGTTAGGACTGTGGCTGCATCACCGGCATCTTGCACAAGAAAGGCACACGCACGTCGTTCAGTTTTGAGCTTGCTGGAAAATCATACTGAGTAAGTAGAGTAAGTGCACAGTATAGTAATTGTATTATTCCCAGAATATGTGGTAATATTATTTGTGGTTGATAGTGTTAAAATGTTAGAATTGGCATTGTTTTCTCATGAAGTATGCATACTATACTAAGGTACTGTGGGGAGTACACCACTCTTGCCTTCACCTGCATCTCTCATAGGAAGGGGGCACTCGTTCAGTTTTCAACTCCATTCAGAATTTTAGAGTAAGTGTGCATTCACTATTTTACAGATGTTACTTTCATTTGATTTAGTTACTTCGTGGTAAAATATGTTTGCTATGTGGTAATTGTGTTCTTTGTTTAGATAAATTAGTACTAGTATCAGTGAACATCATAATAATGTTAATAATGTAGTTTGTGTAAACAGCATGCTTGCTTTTTTATTTCAGATGTGAGAATAACAGTGCAAAAGAACCTGTTGCAAAGAGAGCCAAAGCAAATAAGCAGCCCACTTGGTCATGGAAACCAGAGACTGACGTTGACATGTTCCACAGGCTCTGAGATTCCTGCCCGCACAAGAGCCTGGACCACAGCTAAGACCATGTGATGCACACACTCCCAAAATGATGTGATAGTTATATATTCTAAATAAACTACAAACAAAAAAAATAGATACATTTCTTTTTCCTCATTATTTCTTGTAGCAATTCCCTCTCAGACACTCACCTGACAGCTCATTATGCAGCTCATTATGCAGGCCTTTGTCTTCTCAGGTGTGAATCACTCATTATACATGACCATTCACGCCCCCTCGCATATTCCTTTTCTACACAAAAAGTGTCTTAGAAAATTTAAATCAATATATTGTTTTCTGTGAGTGAGTAAACAAGATGATTTTCACATCATTCTGATGCAAAAACTCTAGACTTCAAGATCTGCTCTCAATAGTCCTGTGAACAAATGTTCTGGATGTGTTTTATGGCATGATTTCAGTGGACTTAAATTAGTTTACTAGCACGCATAAACGTTGTTTCTCTAAAACACAATCACATACCTACGATGCTGCTGCTCACATATTATGGTAGCCCAGTTTGTGCTGATTATGGTGCTACTAAACTTAGTCATTAAAATGTTTATTAGCAACTGAAAAAAGCACAAATGTCAGGACATGTCAAAACTTCTCCAGGGCCCAAAACACCCTCAGACCCCAGAGGGTTAAATACAAAAGAAAATCAAAACACCTGCTATGAGGTTAAATGTCTCATCAAATTGAGGTAGATGTTCATTACAATTTCATATAAACATACAAATAAAGTAACCAAAATTACATAAAAAAACTGGTCTAACAGAGGAGGCCGATACACAGTGCAAACACACGCCAAAGAGCAGTTTCAAGTCACAGGGACTAAAGTCAACAAAGCAGCAGCATCAAAGAACTTTGCCCCACAGGCTGCACTGAATGCAATGGATCCTAATCGAACTATTCCTCCTTCATGTTGTCGCTATAGTCACGAGTTCGGTCGCACACGCAAACGGACATCAACACGGCGAAAAAGGCACGGGATTACAGCCAGAGCATATTGGATGAGAAAGGCAGCCGCCAACTATCCACTATGACGGTTGCCCGTCGGAGAACTATAATCCGAATAAAACAAATTACTTCAAGCACACCTCTTGATGCTCACTAGTTAGCAGACACATACCTGTGAGACGGTGAGAGCCAAAACTGGAATGGGCGGTCCTCGGGCAGTGACGCACAATCGGTGCTCCAACATACAACGGTGTCTTAAAAGTCCCCTTTTATATACCCATAAAAGTATATGATTGGACAACTCATGCATTCGTGGCATATTTAAAGAACCAATGCACCCACTGACCATCCCACTACATCTGCATAATTGAGTCCTCGCTCCATCCTTCGTCCCCAATCCTGACAGCTATTAGGCCAATTTGTAATTAAACTGTAATTAAATTATTATTCTTAAACTATTAAAATAAATAACATATAAATATTATTAGAACATACACCCTTTAATTATCAAACTATTAACTATTGCAGTGGTATTTTTTTAGGATTATGATAAAACTGTATGATTTGTATTATTTGTGTGTATTGCATTTAGTTACATGAGTCTGAAGGTATATGTCTGTATAGGTCTTTTTAGTTTTTAGTTTTATTTAATTTGAGTTATTTTAATACTTAAACAAACTAAATGGAAATGAAATAATAAATATATATATATATATATAAATGTGTATGTACATAGACATTCTATGGATGGTGGGTGGTTGTTACTACACAAGTAAATGTTTTTTTGGTGTTTGGCTTAGTGTTGTGTTAGAATCTTTACTATACTCATACCTTTTTTTCTTTAATATTTTGAATTGTTTTTAGCTTTATTTTTTGTTTTTCATTTAAATGTAAAGTTTTTAAATTTTGTTGTATGCATTTGTCATTTTATTTAATCTCTTTATTTTTAAAAAGTGTATAGGTAGTATTTATAAAGTTTCAGCTTTTAGTTTTGGATCTGTTTTTAGTTGTTTAAGACTACAATCGATTGCTTCTATGGTCCTCATTTGTAAGTCGCTTTGGATAAAAGGTCTATAAATGACTAAATAATAAATAAAGAAAATATTATCATTTCCAAAAATCATTCTACAAAATCAGAAAATAATTTTCTGGTGAAGTTTTGAATTTAAGAGGCTTTGTAATAAATGGATCGGCCACAAGCAAAAAGGAAAACATCCATTTTAGTTTCATGGTTTTAACAGTTGATTTCTGGCCCTAAATGTGGTTAAAGTAAGCCAAAAGATTCAACATTTGTGCCCAGTGTGACCCAAGAACAGTGACATATTACACAAAGCCGGTTTCAGTGGTTTGCAAGGTAAGTTTCAGTTTAGTTTGAGCAAACTCAGGTATTTCCAGCACAAGAAGATGGATTGATTTTTAGTTTGTCACCATGATAACATAGCGTGGTTTTACACGCGGTCCTTTTAAGGGGTCTGAGCACGATTCTCTGAATTTTTGGCACATATGTGAACATTCCAAATGATCTCAGACCCTTTTAAACTACCTGGTCTCTTGGCAAAAACGTACCTGGGGGCACTTTTTCGTGAGACGCGAAATACGTACCAATAAGTACGTATCACTGCAGTTTCCAAAAGAGATGAACACTAGAGGCAGTAAAACTCTGAAACCTTTTATTCCTTTTCACACATATTTACAGAGTTTCGATTAATAAAGCGTATTTTTTGCACAATTACTTGAAGAATATTATGTAATGAATTCAAAACAATTTTAATATTCTGGGAGATTTGAAAAATTAAGCATCCTGCGTTAGTTCAGGCAGGCCTCGTAGTCAAGCTCCGCTATCAGCTGACTGGCGAAATTGAAACCCGGCCCCTATCAGCTGATCCGACTCCTAAGCTTGCAATTGGCAAATCTCAAACAGGGCGCCTTACTTAAACACCTCTTCTGTCCGCTTGCTTTGCTGCTTTCTCTATTACGCTGCTTGCAACCCACCTCCTCCCCATCTCCTCCTTTAACTGTGCTTAACTTAAACACTGTCATTCTGTTGTCATTGTTGCATGCTCTGTTCTGGGGGTCTTTTTTGTGCTATTCTCCTATTCTTAAAATAGGAGGGTTGCCCCTGAAGCGACTGCTGTTTCCCTGTCCTGGCTTTCATGGAGCTCATGAAAAGGACCGGGAACTTGGAACAGAGCCATACTGCCAAATGTAACTTTAGTAAACATGCTAATAAAAAAGTCGATTTAAATGCTTGTCTATGGGTTCTTTTTGACTTAAGAGATCCTGACTGAACTGATGCTTTTGAATGTCAGCATCACACATATTCAGCTTCATATCTATGGGTTTTCATAGACGGTAGGTTTGTTCGGTAGCTCACGGAGTTCAGAGACGTACTTGAGAGGTGAGGAGCTACGGTTCGAATCCTGTGTAACTACGGTTAAACAAAACAGTTCAAATCTGCATATAAGGAAGTTCAAATAGCACGGTTGCATCAACAAATGTGTTTTTATATCAGTTTTGCATTTGTTAACACTATCGGGTAGGTTTAGGGATGGGTTTGGTGTAGGGCATATTAGGGACAGTTCTCGGATATTTGAATTCTGAACCACTGCAATACGTACCTATATCAACGTAATAAAAATGTGCCAGGGTTCACGTATTGAACCTGTGTTTTAGCGCCACTCAGTGAACATTTCTCTTTGAAACTGCGGCGAAAAGTGCAGTAAGGTACGTAAAAACGGTGGGGCTCAAAACCTTCAAGGACTTCAGAGCAATTTATTCTAACCATAAAGATTCCACAACAGCCTGTGAGATGATTTTCAATTATGTTATTAAACTATGTTTTGTAATACTTCACATCTGTAGCGAATTTAGCTCACAACAGGAAATATGAATAATTAACCATAACTAGTTATAATTAACTATTCATATTTTAGATCCGCTGTAGATATTTAGCTGACCACTCAGGGTCAAACGTCTTGTCAATTCTAAGAACGTTAAATTCCCGGTTAAGGGAAATAACTTTCTTACTATACAACTCTACACAAAGCCTGTAGCATAAATATGCATGATTAGGGACTGCGGTTATGAGCAAACAATGAACACGTAAAGTGTGATACAAGTAAGGTTTTATTAACACCATAAACACTTAAACTAGTCTAACATAAACACATAAACTGGTCTAACATCCTACATACACATATAAACTGGTCTAACATACACATACACACACACACACACACAGTTAGTATAGGAAAGGGTTAAAGTTTAACTCTAAAGAAAGAGACATAAGGAATGACCTTTATGGAACCATTTTGCATATTCAGCAGATCAAAGCCTTCAGGGATACGTCAGAGTCTGAGTTCAAACACACCTTTGTAAAAGGTGAAAATGATACCTAATGTATAAATTAATAAGACTAAATTTGGATACTTGCAAGTCTCGTCTGTCTGAAAAAGATTCCTGATGCAATCTTAAGGCTTCCCGTAGATCTTTGCTGAATTCGGGTCGATGAAAAGAACCAGTTTGAGGCAGAGAATCTTTGGTGAATGGAAAAGACAAGGCCGAAAGGCCTGGCACAATGCTTTGGTATCCTGAAGCGTTTTCTCACATCTTCTTAGCTTCGACCGAACCACCGACTGGGGCGGTCACATGGTGTGGTGCCTTTAAGGTCGGAGAAGATCCCCGCCTTTCAAGATGGCCTTGTCCAATGAGAAAGATGGAAATTCCAAGCGGGAGGTGACAATTGCTGGAGGGTTTACGACTCTTTGTGTGGAAACATGGAACTTAGTATCTGGAACTTGAGTCGAAAATACTAAAGATTCTCATGACACTAATATATTGCCTATGTACCAAAATATAATATACACTCTCGTTTAGATCATCAGAAGGCGAATTCATAGATATTAAACACGGTATATGTAAGGTTATATTAATGAGTGGTTTATCGTAAGCATGAATGAAATATTCTATAATACAACAGATTAATACAAAACAGCAATAATATACACAATGGCTTGAAGAATATGTGTGTTCGTTCAAAGAAAGTTTTCCTATGAATTAATTAGNTGGGTTCCCTCAAAAGCATACTAAAATAGTCTAAGAATATCAAAGACAAAATTCACAATGACAATAATATACTCAATGGGCTGAAGAATGTGTGTTCATTCAAATAACGGTTTCCCTATGAATTAACTAGAACACAGTCCATTTCTACTCTGCCTTTCCTTGGGACATGCAGGGATTTTCCCTGCTTTACATACTTTTGGCCAATAAACCCAGGGATATCAGCGTTGGTTGCCATGCAACAAAGAAGCCTGTTCGACTTCCTGGGTTGTTACGCATTCCGGGGGGAAGGGTTCATGGGTCCTCGTATGGCTTGTTAACTGAGGGGGGGTACAGAGTATTTGTTAAATATAAAAAAAAAAAATATATTGTGTGTTTGATTGGTCCAGACACTACATCAGAGTGAAAATTAATTGCAACCAACTGTTTCCTGACATCATCGCTTTCGGAGTGACGGCACGGAGGTGAAAAAGAAAATAAAAATAAAAAAATAAAAATTACTTTCAGGCGGTGTGCACACACCGGACGAGAAGCGCAGTGTCGCGCCATGTCTTTAAAATTCAAATACATTATTTTGTATGAGTGTAGGCACACCGGCGGCGTCGTTCGGCATCTGTCCGCGGCGCCCAGCTACATCGTTGTACTTGTAAGAATTGTTCTAGACCAGCGGTTCTCAATGCCAGTCCTCGCGTACCCCCGCTCTGCAAGTTTTGCACGTCTCTCTTTGTTAACAAACCTGATTCAGATCATCATCTCGTTAAAAGAGAGCTCCGTGCATGAACTGTGTTCAGATTAACATGCTCCCTACACAGTGTCCATTGCTCCCTACTCCATGAGCAGGGGAAATCCGTTGAAGTTTAACTTCGGAACATTCATTTACAGATTTGCACTGCTCCACTGCCTGCAGCGTCTTCACACACATACGAAACTTACTAGAGAAGCGTGATGTGGGACATAATATACCTCTGTAAATAAATACAATTTACATTCACGTCTCGCACACTTAAATGCCCTTTGTATGGAACATAAGGGCCTTTGCACCGCAGGAACCTTTTCGTAGTACCAGAACTAATTGTGGAACTACCTACTTTTCGGCGTGTTCGCACCGCCGGACCTGGGAGCGATTTTAGTACCGGACTGCCTTTTTCGAGAACCAAATTAGCTCCTACTCTGGAGCAGGGTCTAACCAGCACAACTGGTACTAATCGTGACGTAATTAGACATTGATTGGCCAAACGCGTACGAAAACACCCTCACCCGCCATGATTTAAAACGCTGCGTAAACGTGTAAGCATATCAACTTATTTCGCAAGTATGGAGAACAGCGATAGATGGACGGACGCTGAAGTGCAGGCACTTGTAACAAATGTAGCATTGCTAGCACTCGTTGGACGTTTGTTCTTTCATTCGCTTTACGTATACGTCGACTTTCCATGTCCTTTATTGTGAAACCCGTGAGACACAACCAAAACACAGCTCCGATCACAGCGTCCTCCATCCTCCTGTTGTTAACGTAGTTCTTTGTTTCTGTTGTTGAACGCCGCGCACAAATGACGTCGCTGTCGACCAGTTTACGTCACTTAGTACACACTGTCAGTGCGAATGCAACCCTTTAAATGGTACTGGGAAATAGTTCGCGCAAAATCGTCCCAGTACTTTAGTACTGTATATTTAGTTCTGGAACTAAAGCAGTGCGAAAGGGCCTATATACACTCCCTTCAAACTGGAATCATGGAGGAATATTCGGTAATGTCCACTTCGCAGAGCACTTACAGTCAATATAACAAACGTATGAAGCAATAAAAGAAACACACAAAATGTGCAGAGCGGTGGTACGCAAGGACTGGAATTGAGAAAAAAATTTTACTATACAGCACAGCAGCTCGTCTTCGTTTTTTTGACGCACTGTCATCAACCAAGAGTTCTAACCACGACCTCGCCCCTCCCCACCCCCCAATCATTCGAATTTCTGTAGGCGGGAATTGTTTGTAATGATATTCCAATGAGCCGCTTTTTGTGATATCACAAAGCCCGGAAAAACAAACGCTGTAGTCCAAACGAGCCATTTGTTGTAGTTCTTGAAAAGGGATTAAAAAAAAAAAAAAAAAAAAACGAAATCTCCCTTTGGCGTGGACTTTGAGATTTGTAACTTTCTAGATCTTTTAATGCCCAAACATACACACACACTGATAAAATTTAAAAAAAAAAAAATTAAACAAGCATAATAGGACCCCTTTAAGATTAGTATTTTTGTATTTTCAACATACATAAAACACTTTGTGCCAGTCACCCTCTTTATCAGGGTGCTGATTTCATTCATCAGCTAGTTCAGACACGCACCCTCCCCCAACATACATCATGTGAGCTGCAGCTGTACAACTCCATTCAGCATTGGGGTGAGTGACTTTATGGAATCAGTAAAGCAGAGTTAAGTGATTTCTGGTAGCCATTGTTGATATTTGAAATCACCAAAACAAACACGCCCCTACCCAAAAGGGTCTCGCCCCTATTTTGATAGCTCCGACCCCCACATATACGTATGCAACCCAGGCAACGATTAGTTCTGTGAAACAAAGCAAAACCAATGTTACACCGTGTCTACATTAGTGATGGGAAGTTCGGATCATTTTACCGACTCGGACCTTTGAGTCTCATTCAGCAAAATGAATGAATCTTTTTTTGAGTCATTTCGTTCGTTTTAGCAAAATATAATTAAAATGTTACGTGTTACTTCCCTAATATGTATACTACTTACGCAAAACGTTGATCACACTACAAACAAATACAAAACTGCTATAAGAAACAGAAAAAAATAATTAATTGTTTACCTGAGTCTTCAGTATATGATTAGCTCACCACCTCTTATCTGACAAATCTTCGGGTTTGAGTCGTTCGTTCATCAAGTGACTGCCCCATAAACTTAACCAATGCAGTCTGAGCCGGAAAGAGAATTGATTAGTTCATCTCTCGAGTCTTTCGAATCGTTCGTTCTTTTGTCACGTGACGTGACAGCATTGGATAGAGAAATTAGTTAATTTACAAGCTTCCTTACAAACGGGTGCATAGTTATTATTATTATCATCATCATTATTTACTCTTACAGTTACGTAATGCGTTTCTGGTCTCAAATTGTAGCTTTTTACTTCTTAGTTTATAAATGTGAATCTGTCATTATGGTTCTTTTCTATAACACTGAATTTTGTAACAAAGGAAATAAAGTGTTGGTTATTATTATTAAGTCTCTTTACGGCTCAGACTGCATAAGTTAAGCTTATGGGTCTGTCATGTGATAAACGAACGACTCGAAAAACCCGAAGACTCAAAACAGGTAAACTACTTGACTAATTCCAGTACAGAAACTATATGATGTTGCGCATGATGACATACCGAGACCCAAACTCATTCTTTCCGAGTCAAATAAAGATTTGTGCAAGAAACGAACCCCCAACACTAGTCTACATCGGACGTGTGTTGGAACGGCGGCAAACAAAATCCCCAACAAAAAAACTGCTGCTGGGTTCTATTAATGACATGCGGACACAAATTTCAAATGGTTGTCAACGGTCGTTTGATCGCGTCCAGTATGTAGGCAATTTAGCTGTTGTAGACACGGTTTGTACTCAGCTATGAGAAGAAACAAGCAAACCTCGGGTCCGATCGCAGGCCTCGTCCTTGAGTCGCTCCAGCGCTGGAAAGATTGATACGATATTACACGGGTCCTACTCTTGCCTTATCGTCGCAGATGTTTTCCTCTTTTGTTTTTTTATCTGCCCTCTCTATCTTTCTGTCGCTCGGCTCATGTCCATCCCATGCACTGAAAGCTCTCTCCTCCGCATCACGAGTAGACACGCCCCTTATTGTTGATTGGCTACAAGTTTTTTTTTGCTATTCGGCCCGAATCAGTTTTCTAACGTGTTTTTGAAAAATGACATACCCTACCTTTAATAGATGTCATGGTCAACTGTACTTGTCGATTAAAGTTAAAATAGTGCATCATTCAGATTTGCCTTTAGTTAACATGAAAGAAGAAAAGAGCACCGAATAGTGTTAGCCAATCAGTTTTGATAGTTAATCGGTTGTTGTTTTTTATAAACTAGCTTGTCAAATGTGTTTAAAGCATTACTGCATGTTAGGCCCGGGTGATATGACAATACATATTATGGCAATTATATAAAGATACTGAACTTTTTCTAAATCGTTTACATGGATAGGCCTATTGGGGTAAGCGAATATATCCGTGCAGCTTTTAGTGGGCAGGAATTAATGTAACGTTGGTGTGGAAAAAGCAGCATGAATGAATGAGTAATAGAATGTGATGTGCTTGGTGCAGAGTGGAACACCGACAAGTAGGCCTACACTTATGACTTAAAGGCCCTTTCACACGGGACGCGGCAAGCGGTGGAATCACAGCACAGCTCCCGATTTCTGTCGAAGTGGAAGTGTTTTGTGCAGTTGAAGCCTTGTTTATACGGTCACCTGGCTCTACGCTGCGAACCTGCTGACTGCCCGCTCCTCCCTAAATGGATGAGGCTTTTATACTTGATGCGCTCACCGTTGTATAATTCTGTGAAGTGACAGGGGGCGACACAGAGTAATTGTTCTCCAAACCATCAGAAAGCCACGGTGAGAGGAAGTAGTTTACCAAACAGTGGCGGTCCAAGATGGCGCCTAGGAAAGTAGTGTCGTCGTTTTCTTTTGTGTAAAATTTTAGCACTCGGTTACTCAATTTAATTTGTAGGTGCTGAAAGACTTTCTAATAAATGTTTTGAAAACGGTTAAAAAAAAAAAATTTTATATATATCGATATATATATATATATATATATATATATATATAGATATATATATATATATATGTAAGTATCTACTTCTAAACGTGATTTTGTGACTATATTGGTGAGAACTGGAAGTTTAGTCGAACTGAACGTGATTGGATGAGCTCATTTCTTGGAAAGAAAGATGAAGGCAAGTGTCGGAAATTCGAGGGAGAAGCTACAGAAACTGAGGGGGAAAGGATTAAACCGATCCACGACTATGTGAAACATCCCACCGTCGAGCCTGGAAAACAGTCAGGAGAGACACACCGGTGAACAGTTCAGCAAAAAAAGCAATAAGAGTGGAAATACCTGAAACAGTCTCTAACAACACCCTTCTAGATGCAATCAACAAAATTGGAGAAACGCAACAGTCATTTCTAGAGAAATTGGTGTCCGTTGAGAGCGCTGTGAAAGAAATCAAAGATCAAGTGAGTGGGATAAACGGCAGATTGGACATGGCGGAGGAGAATATATCAGCGATAACTGCGGAGAATAAGATGCTGCGAAACAGGGTGAACGAACTTGAATCCTATCAAAGACGCTGGAATTTGAAAATTTCAGGAATCCCGGAACAGGACCAAGAGAATGTCAAGATGACGGTAATTGATCTTCTATCACGCATCTCTCCTACTATTGGCGATACTCTGCAAAACTTGGTGGATGTTGCTCACCGCTTGGGTCCCAGACCAAAAAAATGGTTTCGGTTCCTCACAACCTCGCCGTATCATCGTGCAATTCTTGGCGCGTACGACACGAGACCGCATTTGGATCGACGCCAAAAATTCCAAGGTTCTCAAACAAAAGAACATTAAAATCACTGAGGATCTTACACAATGTCAAAGATGCAAGAGCCAAGCTATGGCCTCTGTTGGAGAATGCCAGATGGCAAAAGAAGATCGCTGGATTCAAAGGGCCCTTTGCCATCATAGAGGGTAAAAGAACTTCAGTAGATGACTTGAACTAAGGTGATAACTAACCTCTTCTTGTGAAATCGCTCTTTATACAAACCCGATTCCAAAAAAGTTGGGACACTGTACAAATTGTGAATAAAAACAGAATGCAATGATGTGGAAGTTTCAAATTTCAATAATTTTATTCAGAATACAACATAGATGACATAGCAAATGTTTAAACTGAGAAAATGTATCATTTTAAGGGAAAAATAAGTTGATTTTAAATTTCATGGCATCAACATCTCAAAAAAGTTGGGACAAGGCCATGTTTACCACGGTGTGGCATCCCCTCTTTTTATAACAGTCTGCAAACGTCTGGGGACTGAGGAGACAAGTTTAGGAATAGGAATGTTGTCCCATTCTTGTCTAATACAGGCTTCTAGTTGCTCAACGGTCTTAGGTCTTCTTTGTCGCATCTTCCTCTTTATGATGCGCCAAATGTTTTCTATGGGTGAAAGATCTGGACTGCAGGCTGGCCATTTCAGTACCCGGATCCTTCTACGCAGCCATGATGTTGTAATTGATGCAGTATGTGGTCTGGCATTGTCATGTTGGAAAATGCAAGGTCTTCCCTGAAAGAGACGACATCTGGATGGGAGCATATGTTGTTCTAGAACTTGGATATACCTTTCAGCATTGATGGTGCCTTTCCAGATGTGTAAGCTGACCATGCCACACGCACTCATGCAACCCAATACCATCAGAGATGCAGGCTTCTGAACTGAGCGCTGAAACAACTTGGGTTGTCCTTGTCCTCTTTTTAGTCCGGATGACATGGCGTCCCAGTGTTCCAAAAAGAACTTCAAATTTTGATGCGTCTGACCACAGAACAGTTTTCCACTTTGCCACAGTCCATTTTAATGAGCCTTGGCCCAGAGAAAACGCATGCGCTTCTGGATCATGTTTAGATATGGCTTCTTTTTTGACCTATAGAGTTTTAGCCAGCAATGGCGAATGGCACGGTGGATTGTGTTCACCGACAATGTTTTCTGGAAGTATTCCTGAGCCCATGTGTGATTTCCATTACAGATGCATTCTGTATGTGTGCTTTTTTTTTTTTTTTTCGGTGTTGTCGGTTTTGTTTGTTTTGGGGCAGTCTAAGGGCCCGAAGTACGGGCATCCAGTTTGGTTTTCCGGCCTTGACCCTTACGCACAGAGATTGTTTCAGATTCTCTGAATCTTTGGATGATAGTATGCACTGTAGATGATGATAACTTCAAAAACTCTTTGCAATTTTTCTCTGAGAAACTCCTTTCTGATATTGCTCCACTATTTTTCGCCGCAGCATTGGGGGAATTGGTGATCCTCTGCCCATCTTGACTTCTGAGAGACACTGCCACTCTGAGAGGCTCTTTTTATACCCAATCATGTTGCCAATTGACCTAAGAAGTTGCAAATTGGTCCTCCAGCTGTTCCTTATATGTACATTTAACTTTTCCGGCCTCTTATTGCTACCTGTCCCAACTTTTTTGGAATGTGTAGCTCTCATGAAATCCAAAATGAGCCAATATTTCACATGACATTTCAAAAGGTCTCACTTTCAACATTTGATATGTTATCTATATTCTATTGTGAATAAAATATAAGTTTGAGATTTGTAAATTATTCCATTCCTTTTTTACTCACAATTTGTACGGTGTCCCAACTTTTTTGGAATTGGGTTTGTAGTCTACTAAAAGACATGATTTTTGTTTTGTGAATGTTGAAGCAGAGTTATTAAATTTTTCATTTTGTTCACTTTAGTTGTAATTAGTGGGTTGTCCACTTAAATTAAGGGGTTAAAAAAAAATAAGAGAGAAGGGGGGAAAGTTAATAGGCTATTGGTAGACTATATATATATATAAGCACCATAGACCTCACCCTCGATGAGTACCGTTTTTGTTAAGAGTTTGCACTTGTTTAACAAACTATTGTGTTCTTTTGATAAGCAGTTATAATGTGTTCATTGTCATTTTTTTTCAATTAATGTTCGAGGGATTTGAGATATTACTAAGAGAAGCTTTATTTTTATTTTGTCATTCTTTAAAAAAAAAAAAAAACGAACATTTACTTTCTTCAAGAAACACTCAAGTAACACAGATGAAAGATTTTGGCAAAATCAGTGGGGGGCAAAGTCCTTTTCAAGCATTGTACTAATCACTCTGGTGGTGTAGCCATTCTTTTTGAAAGAAATTTTAAAGGGAATATCCTGGAATCTCACTTTTCTGTTGAGGGAAGATGGATTGTAACTGTCATAGAGTTTGAGGAGTTTGTTTATTATAGGAAATGTGTATGGTTACAATAATTCTGCTGCAAATAATGCCCTTTTGCAAGAACTATCATATAAGATCTCACAATTAAAAGGTAAATTCCCATCAGCTTTTTTGATTATGGGTGGTGATTTCAATGAGGCTCCTAATAATAATAATAATAATAATAATATGGACAGGTTTCCCTCAAGGAACACTGGTCATATTATTAACCCTGTCATTACTGATTTTTGCAATAATTTATCACTCATGGATTCCTTTAGGTTTCTTCACCCTTCTTCAATTGATTCATTCACCTGGTTCAAACCTGATATGTCTAAAAAGTCTCGAATAGATCTTTGGTTGATTTCAGAATTTTTATCTCCATTCATCTACTCTTGTGAAATCTCTCCGGCTCCTTTAACAGACCATGCTGGAATTTCTTTGCTCCTTTCAAATACTAAGAAGACAAATAATAGAAATTCAGGATATTGGAAACTGAATTGTTCATTTTTGGATCAAGACCCGTATATTGTGGCAATACAACAAAATATGACAGATATCTACATCCTTAAAATGGGAACTATTAAAAAACGAGTGAAGAAGCTATTCAATTAAATATGGAAAAGAACAGGCTAAAGAGAGAGTACAAATTCATAATAATACATTAAGTAAAATTAATGACTCTCAAAAAACCACTGCTTAACGAAGAGGAATTAATAAATCTTCATGCTTTACAAGAGAATCTTGATAAACTCTACATAGAAAGAGCAAGAGGAGCCTTTATAAGACCAAGAGCCAAATGGCTTGAATATGGTGAAAAAAAAAAAATTTTTTTTTATAGTAAACACTTTTACTTCTGACAGCCAAATTATACATTCGTACATTTATAACTTTTATAAAAACCTTTACACCTCATCATTTAATGATAGTGAATGTGAATTATTTTTCGATAGAGTTGATCAGTTTATACCTAAAATATCTTCCCAGAGTTTTAATAGTTGTGAAAATCCCATAACTTTAGAAGAGTTATTGTATGTTATCCAAAACTCCTTTAAATAAAAGTCCTGGCCCTGATGGCTTGCCATTTGAGTTTTATAGAACTTTTTGGAAAGATTTAAGAGATTTGATTTTCTCTGCATTTAAAGATGGTTTAATTTCTGGAGAATTAATAGAAACAAGGTCTTATTACACTTTTGCCAAAACCAAATAAAGATAATCGTCACATTGAAAATTGGCGGCCTATCACTCTCCTAAATTCTGATTATAAATTGTTAACCTCGTTGTTTGCAAAAAGATTAAAACCTTGTCTAGAAGATATTTCAATAACACAATCAGGCTTTATTAAGGGTAGACATCTAATAATATACGTCTTATATTGGATATGATGGACTACTCTGATCTTATTGAAGGTGCTATTATTCTGTTCCTAGACTTCTATAAGGCATTTGACTCTTGAACATGAATTTATATATACAGCCTTAGATAAATTTGGATTTAAATGTAAGAATATGGTCAGAACTATATATAAAGGTATAAACAGTAGTGTTTCCCTCGCAGAAGGTACATCTAAGCGCTTCGTACTTGGTAGAGGTATTTGACAGGGTTGCCCGATTTCCCCCTTTTTGTTCTTAATTGCAGCAGAATTATTGAATCTTTATACTGTAAATTGTTTTAATGTTGAGGATATAAGAATAGGATGTTATTTTAACATCTCAGTTAGCAGATGACATGTATTTTTCTTAAATATGAAAACCAGGTTCTGAGTGTTCTGAAAGGAATGGATCTTTTTTCAAAAGCTTCAGGCCTCCTAATCAACACAGACAAGAGTGAAATACTTGCTGTTCATGATTCTAACAAAAAATGTTATCAATGGAATTAATGTCAAGCAGTCAGTGAAATATCTCGGAATAACAATTAAAAAATCAGTGAAGGAAAGACTGGATGACAACTTTACCCCTAAGCTACAGATAACAAAACATTTTTAACAGATGGCTTCAAAAGGGACTTAACTATACAAGGAAGGACATTGCTCTCAAAAGCGGAAGGAATTTCAAGAATGGTTTACCCTGCTTTATCGTTATATGTGGACAAAAAACCAGCAACGTCAATTGACTCGCTCTCGTTCAAATTTATTTGGAAAAACTAGACTGAATATATCAAAAGGAAAACAATGATTAGGGACCATGCTGAAGGAGGCTATAATGCTATTGATTTCACAACTCTCAACCAGGTGTTTAAAATTAACTGGGTCAAACAATGTATGCTTGGAGGAAATGCTCTCTGGTTTTTCATTCCAAACTTTTTATTTAACCGTTGTGGTGGCTTAAAGTTTTTGTTAAGTTGTAATTTTAACTGTAATAAGTTACCAATCCAGTTATCAGATTTTCACAAGCAAGCACTGGATTCTTGGAAACTGGCTTTTAAACAATTTTTCACCTCACAAATGCATTGTATGGAATAATCAATATCCTGTATAAAAACAGGATGATATTTAATAAAGAATGTGTAGAAAAGAATATAATCTTTTTCAAAATTTATAAATACGGATGGGACTGATTAGTTATGAAAAATTCAGTAAGGAAAAAAGTATTACTCGTAAAGAACTTAAGAATAAATGGCATTTCGCCTAAATTTCTACAACTTAAATCATCCGTACAATACTCTTCTTTAAAGGAAGACATTCCTCGATTAATGATAGGTGGTATTGACTTGTTAGATAAATGCAATAATATTCATATCAGAAGAATATTACTCTACAAGCAGTATTGCTCC
This sequence comes from Sinocyclocheilus anophthalmus, assembly GCA_018155175.1. Taxonomy (NCBI): domain Eukaryota; kingdom Metazoa; phylum Chordata; class Actinopteri; order Cypriniformes; family Cyprinidae; genus Sinocyclocheilus; species Sinocyclocheilus anophthalmus. The sequence continues at coordinate 317,924 of JADLZN010000149.1, forward strand.
TATAGCAATGACTTCATGGAAACGGATTTATCCTTCTTTATCTTTGTGTAACATATGGTCTGTTCATAATAATCTTGTGATACCAAAGTTAAAGAAATCCATCTTAAAATCCTTCACAATTTTTACCCCTGCAAGTTATTTTATCTAAATTTATGGATATTCATCCAGAATGCTCTTTGTGAATCTGAAAATGAATCAGTGCTTCATTTGTTCTTTAGATGTCCCTTTATAGTACCATTTTGGATTGAGATTTCAACTTTGATCTTTACTTCCTTTAATAACCTTGTTGAGCTCACAGAAGATCTTGTCCTGTTTGTTATGTAACACTGGATCTGTTCTTTTAAATAATGCTATTAAAATCCTGTGCTTGCTTGGAAAAGGTCATATTTATAAGTGTAAAGTTACAGCTTCTAAACCAAACTTTATTGCGCCGAACTAAAGTTTTGCTGAATCACTCTGTAAATTAAAAAGAAACAAAAAAGCAGTTAAAATATACCAGACTTTAAATAAGATTTTGAATCATCTGTGAACTGAGATAGAATGTTTAGAAGAGCTCTTAACTCCTACTTGAGTCAAAAAGAAGAGTAAAGAAAATAATTTGTTATTTCTGTATTTATTTTGATAATTATTGCATTTTACTCTTATTTTGTGTTCTTATCTTGATACTTGCTTTCTTTACCTTGTTATTATTTTAAATCCCTCGTAACAGGTTTTTCGTTCTTGATAAAGGCTATTTGTCATTGTAATAAACTGTTTACTTAAAAAAAAAAAAAAAGTTTACCAAACAGTCATTTCGTGAGAAGTTTGTGAATAAATGGATTTTAATCCACAAACTGATTAGGTTGTAGGTAATGAGAACACTTTTTAAACCCACACAAAATAATGTTGTAAAATGCTGTACTTAAATTATGATTTGTGACATTAGAACAAATATGAATGTAATAACATGTATAACACTAAATTAAATAATGCTTTATGTTTTTTTTAAATTCATTAAACATTTTCTTTTAATTAATGTTTGTATTAAACACGGACCATTACTTTATTCATTATTTCTGATATTCCAGGCTCATTTTGTAAATGTAAGCATTTTAAACTTTAGGCAAGGGCAAACTTGGTGCTTAATAAAATCTGTCACATTTACAAAAATCAGGTGATAGTGTTCACCCATCTATGCAAATGTATGTTTATGTGGAGACAAAATAATGAGGTTAATCACGGTCTGTCATCAACAATTTAATTTGTGAAGACACTGATGAATGGTTCACCACAAAAAAATAAAATTGGTTGTTCGTAAAAACAATTTGAGCAAAGAGTTACAAAAATTCTTTAATTTTAGATAAACTGTCTCATTTGAATAAACCATATATACACACACCAAAATAAACTTAACATGAAATAAATATGCTTTTTTTTTTGCGCAATTCCTACAGGAGAGGGAAAGGGAAGAGGCATGTCAAATGTAAACTAAAGTTTCTAAGCAGTTGCACACATTGAAATGCGTGTTTGTCTTTTCTCCAAAATAGGTCCAGATAGATTTCACCCTATAGGAGTAACTGCACTGGATGGTCAAATTTCACATGTATTTTGTATATTTTCAAAATACTGTATTAGTATTTAAATATATTTTTCCACACAGTATTTTGTATTTAAATACTTTTGCATGTATTTATGCCCATCTCTAAAGATTGTGCACATCCACCCATAGATAAAATAAAAAAAATGAGATGCATCTTATTCACAAATAACTTTCAACGTGTCTGTGAAATTCAGAAATCCATGAATGTGCAGCTTTTTTTTTACACAGACATGTTTGTGAATACAAGGGTTAGATTTTGTATTAAATCATGATTTGTGCATGCATTCTGTAAAATCTAAATTAATCAGGCTTACTTAAAGCATGCAAACCGATTGACTTGAAAAAACTAAGTAAAGTGAAATAGGAATAGCATGTTGTACTGACAAATGCTTAGTATAGTTCACTTACACAAGAGTTCTACGGTCACGGCCAAAAGTTCTGGCAGTGACAAATTTTGTCTCCCTGTTTTGCCAACGTTTGTGCGGGGGGGGTGTTCATCTCATGGGAAGTGAGCAATGCATTTTTAAATAATTGCTAAAGCTTAATTGGGCAAAACCCTAGAAATTTCACTGTTTCTTGTTCCTGACACAAAATGACCAGCTAACATAATTGACTAATCATACCAGCAGCACATGTGAAAGTGTGAATGAGTACTAGACAGGTAAAATCACTATCATACTAATTAGACTGTAAGAGCAGACTGATTGCTATAAAAGGAGAGAAGAAGCGCTTCCAATAATTGTGTTCTTGTTAGCAATGGTTACCTCCAAAGAAACAAGTGCAGCCATCATCGCTTTGCTTCAAAATGGCCTCACATGCAGGGACATTGCTACAAAGAATTCTACACCTGAAAGTACCATTTACTGGATCAAGAACTTTAAGAGGAGAGGTTCAACTGCAGTGAAGAAGTCTTCAGGATATCCCAGAGTGTCCAGCAAGTGCCAGGACATCTCCTCCTGAGGAGTCAGCTACAGAATCGTGTCACCAACAGTGCAGAGCTTGCTCAGGAACGGCAGCAGGTTGGTGTGAGAGCATCTGCACGCACAGTGAGGCCAAGACTTTTGGACAACGGCCTGGTGTCAAGGGCAGCAAAGAAGCCACTTCACTCCAAGAAAACTGTCAAAGACAGAAATTCTGCAGGAAGTACAAGGATTGGAAAGCAGAAGACTGGCGCAAAGTAATTTTCTCTGATGAAGCTCCCCTCCAACTGTTTGGGACATTGGGAAAAACGATGGTTCAGAGAAGGAAAAAGGTGAACGCTACCATGAGTCCTGTTGTGTCAACAGTGAAACATCTTGAGACCATCCATGTGTGGGGTTTATTACATACCTCTTCTCCCCCCTTACCCAGTCTAGGGAGGATAAATAAAGAAACTGGTGGAGAAATGGAGGGGCAACACACAGGGTCAAAGTCAACCTACACAGAACAACTAACTTCCACAAAGCAATCTACCTAATCTAACAAAATAAAATACTACACTAGGCCCTGCTATCCTTAACAGGAGAAACAAACAAAGTGTAGTCAAATAACGGCAACCACCTCCTCAGCTTCCCACAAAGAAAAAAAAAAAATAAAACTTCAGTCTTAATAGAAAAATAAAATGACTTGCATGTTTCGGTTAAATGAGTCCTCCCACAAGAGGATTAAAGATCTTTCAACACACTTACCAACAACAAGTTAACCACACACTTACCAACAACAAGTTAACCACAACCACACACTTACCAACAACAAGTTAACCACAACCACACACGCCATCAGCAGAAGAGACTCTTGCTCCAAGCTTCCATGATCCAGACATCTCAGCTCTGCCTTTTAACTCCAAACATTTCCTCTAGTGGGCCAATCAGTCATCAGCAGAATCATCAACTAATTGAACTCCACCTGTTAGCAATATCAGCGTTTGAGAGGGAGAGAGAGAGAGAGAGAAAAAAAAAAAAAAAAAAAATGCCAAAGAGACACTCCCACTTATATAGGTCCTGGGACGTAACATGTTGCTTTTCAACCAAGGGAGTGGGCTTTCTCATAATTCTGCCCAAAAACACTGCCATGAATAAAGAATGGTATCAAAACGTCCTGCAAGAGCGACTTCCAACCATCCGTGATCAATTTGGTGATGATCCGTGCATTTTTCTAGCATGATGGAGCACCATGTCACAAAGCAAGAGCGATAAAGAAGTGGCTCGAAGATCATTACATTGAAATTTTTGATCCGTGGCCAGGCAACTCCCCAGATCTCAATCCCATAGAGAACCTGTGGTCAGTCCTCAAAAGGCGAGTGGACAAGCAGAAGCCCACAAAGTGTGATCAACTCAGAGAACTAATAAGGCAAGAATGGATCGCCATCAGTCAGGATTCGGCCCAGAAGCTAATATCCAGCATGCCAGAGCGAACAGCAGAAGTTATGAAGAACAAGGGTCAACACTGTAAATATTGACTCATTATATATTATTTGCCAATAAAAGCCTTTAAAACTTATGATATGCTTATCATTGTTTTTCAGTATACCATAGAAACATGTGGAAAAATAATCTACAAATACTGAAGCAGCAAACTTTCCAAAACACAAAATTTATCACTGCCAAAACTTTTGGCCATGACTGTAGTAACTAAAAAAGAACTGTAGGGAGTACTTTATAATTTACTTTAGATTTACTCTTGACCAAGTGTAGCTACTCAGAATTACTAACTCCCAGAGTGCATTGTGGCATGAATAAATTATGCAATTGCTTTGTTTTACTGGTGATTTTATTTGCCAATTTTATTTGCTGTCTTGTGTCAGTAGTAGCACAACAATAAGAGCAAATAAAATGGTCATTGTTACAATTAATAAAATATAATTGTTACCATTGTTGTGTTTGGTGTGCTGAATGTTGAAGCCTGTGTGTGACTCTGTGTAGACTGTGAGTGTATGGTCAATTGCAAGATATAGCCACAAATGTTAAAGAGTTATAACATCCCAAATAAACGCTTCACAAGATGTTTATGAAAAACAACAATTTTATAAGATCATAAATCAACATGAAAAAAAACACTAGCTAAGAACTTCTTTATTAGTTAGATCATTTATAAAAAACAATCTATTTGCAACTTCTCTTTCTTTGAAATCAAATAACTATGATTTCAAGATTCATTATTGCATCAGTAAGAAAATAATTATAATAATATAAACAAAGTTCTAATTGCACAACCAAAGGGAGCACTAATCACTATAATGGTGAGTTTAAACAAAAACTTTTTTTAGGAAAATCAACAACAATTTATTAAGTCAGCTTATGTGATGTTCTCTCAAATTTTTCAGTTGTATTGACAATTCAACATTCAAGGTGACTTTGGGAAACAAGTGAATGCAACTAGTGAAAGATAACTGCAGAAGTGAAGGAAATGAGTGAAAGTCTATTAAAAACTTTGAGGCACCACCTCAAAAACTCTTTTTTCTTCTTCTTCTTCTTCTTCTTTTGTTTTGTTGCACATAAGCAACATATTAGTGCACTGCTGCTTCTCACTGGTGTATTAATGTCATTGGTTCCTTTGTGGCTACTTGAATATTTTAAGTAAGCGTCACTCAAAGCAGTAAGTAAGTTGATTTATCTGCCTTGAAATTAACTGTAACTTAATAAAACCTAGTAAGTATAACAACTAAGTAAAGATAACTAATTATTCTAAGTAAGGTAAACTATTGGATTTTACAGTGTAGCGATTAAAATGTGCATTTGTGGATCAGGCGGCAAGCATGCATTCATTGACATCTCTTCTGAGTCGATTCTATTTGATTCATTTGAATTTTGAAAACACAGAATAAATTTTGCCAAACAAATGTATGATAAACACTTTCAGGGACCCCAGAGCAGAGATATTTTATGTCAGCGTTTCATCCATTTGAGCTGCTTTATATTGTCGTAAAATCTGTGGATAAGCTGAAACCCCGAATATTTACACAAATTATAATAATTCATTGTATTTCAGTTAAACATCGGACAACAGTGGCAGATTTAGGCATGGACAACACAACAGCCAGCATGCTTCTTTGCAGCTGATACTGACTCAGAAAATACTAGTATAGGCTATTAATTAATAATTAAGATATCTCCTTGCTATTTCCTTGCTTATATGCTATATAGCCTAATAAGTCAAGTCAAGTCAAGTCACCTTTATTTATATACCGCTTTTAACAATACAGATTGTGTCAAGGCAACTGAACAGCATTAATTAGGAAAATAGTGTGTCAATAATGCAAAATGATAATAGTAAACACAAATTTTTCAGTTAAAGACAGTTCATCACTGAATTCAGTGATGTCATCATCCAGCTCAGTTCAGTTTAAATAGTATCTTTGCAATCATTTGCAATCAAGTCAACGATATTGCTAGAAATGAAGTGTCCCCAACCTAAGCAAGCCAGACCCCCCCCGGCCGGAGACAGCGGCACAGAACCAAAAACTTCAAGCGGTGGCAGATGGAGAAAAACCTTGGAGCGATAGAAAACCGGCTCAGTCGGGGGTTGGCCAGTTCTTCTTGACCAGACGAAACCAGCGTTCACTTCCAGGATGCAGCAAAGTCCCCATTGTGCAGAGGAATCATAGGTTCCTGTGGTCTTGTCCCGGGGGGTCACGTCGGAAGACAAGGTCTTTACACAGGAGGACCCCCTATCGTCATCTGGGGATCATATTAGTTGTCATGGTCTCCTCTGTATTTCAGGCCCGCATGTCAGAGTCTCCCCCCCCCCCATTAGGTGCTGATCCACCATCTCGGCCCCTCTGGATATTGACTGGATCTGGGTGGCTACGGTGACCATCTGATTTGGATACAGACTGGATCTTGTGGCTACGGTGACCTCAGAATAAGAGAGGAACAGACTAATATTAGCGTAGATGCCATACTTCTTGTGATGTAGAAAGTACATCGGGTGTTATGAGAAGTGTTCCCGGTTCCGGTGACCTAATTAATGCAGCCTAAAAATACATTCCAGATTTGAATATTAGAAATGTGTTAAAGTGTGTTATGTGTAAGCCAGGTTAAAAAGATGGATCTTTAATCTAGATTTAAACTGCAAGAGTGTGTCTGCCCCCCGAACAATGTTAGGTAGGTTATTCCAGAGTTTGGGCACTAAATGGTCAAGTCAAGTTTATTTGTACAGCGCTTTTCACCATAAAAAAATCATTGCAAAGCAACTTTACAGCCAATTAAGTTTCTACAATACTTAGTGGTAGCTTATCAGTGGTGACTACCAGTTAATGTACATATGGCAGAAATATAAGGAAAAATCAATTTAAGACGTAATAAAAAAGACGATGAACAATATTAACAGCAATTATTATATGATGCAATCAAACTTAAGCAAAATGTGAGGGTCCCTGACTCCCCCCCCCCCCCCCCCCCCCCCGGGTTGGCACCATCTCTCTATCAAGGTGTGAGGATCCAGACGAAAGCTTGTGTAAATCCTAGTTAAAAAAAACAGAGAAACAAATAGAGACAAAATTAGCGTAGCTGCTATTCCAACCAAGCAAAAATGATTTGTTTACCCCCCACCCCAAAACCCCCCTACAGCAGCAATGTGCCCCCCAGCCTTGATAGGACTTTAACTGCGACTACAACGCTTATGAGATGCATTATTTGATGCCTTGCCCGAAAACGACGATATGTCTTAATCTAGATTCGAGCAAACAGAGAGATGTGTCTGAACCCCACACCCCCCCCCCCCCCAACCCCGAACGTTATCAGGAAGGCTAATCCAGAGTTTAGGAGCCAAATGTGAAAAAGCTCTACCTCCTTTAGTGGACTTTGCTATCCTAGGTACTACCAAAAGTCCAGAGTTTTGCGACCTTAGGGAGCATGATGGATTGTAGCGTGGTAGAAGACTCGTTAGGTAAGCAAGAGAAACCCATTAAGGGCCTTATAGGCAAGTAATAATATTTTGTAACGGATACGGACTAATAGGAAGCCAGTGCAGAGACTGTAAAATTGGGGTATTATGATAATATTTTCTTGACCTGGTAAGGACTAGCTGCTGCATTTTGGACTACCTGTAGCTTGTTTATTGAGATGCAGGACAACCACCTAGCAGTGCATTACAATAGTCAAGTTTTCTTAAGGGGAAAGGTCATGAATGCATGAACTAGTTTTCTGCATCAGAAACAGGTAACATAATTCGTAACTTGGCAATGTTTCTAAGATGAAGAATGCTGTTTTTGTAACATGGGAAATATGATTTTAAAAGACAAGTTGCTATCTAATATAACACCAGATTTTTGACTGTAGAGGAAGTAACAGTAAATCCGTCTAGTTGCAAATTGTAATCCAAGAGATTCGGTTTACTGTTTTTTGGTCCAATAAGTAATATCTGCTTATCTGTCTTATCAGAATTTAATAGGAGAAAATTATGTCATCCAATCTTTTACATTTTTAACAAACTCTGTTAGCTTAGATAATTTAGAAAATTCATCTGGTCTTGTTGAGATTTATAGTTGAGTATCATCAGCATAACAAACTAATCCCATATTTTCTAATAATATTACCAAGGGGCAACATGTATATCGGAAATAGCAGAGGACCTAGGACAGATCATTGTGGCACTCCATACTTTACTGGCGTTAATTGAGATGACTCCCCTTTTAAATAAACAAAGTGGTAATGGTCGGACAGGTAGGATCTAAACCATCTTAAAGACTGCCCTTGAATACCTGTATAGTTTTGTAATTGATCTATGAATATGTCATTATCTATAGTGTCGAACGCAGCACTAAGATCAAGTAAAACTAGCATGAGATGCAGCCTTGGTCTGACGCAAGAAGCAAGTAATTTTTTTAATTTTAACAAGTGCAGTTTCTGTGATATGGTGGGGCCTGAAACCTGAAATTATTCATAGAGATTTTTTTTTTTTTTTGCAGGAAGGAGCACAATTAAGCAGACACAACTTTTTCTAAAATTTTAGACATAAAAGGAAGATTGAGATGGGTCTGTAATTTGCCAGTTCACTCGGATCTAGTTGTGGTTTCTTAATAAGAGGCTTAATAACCGCAGCTTGAATGGTTTTGGGACGTGACCTAAAGACAACGATGAGTTAATAATATTGAGAAGCGTTTCTTCTACTACAGGTAACAACTCTTTCAATAATTTAATGGGTACAGGATCTAACAGGCATGTTGTTGGTTTAGATGCAGTGAGAAGTTTATTTAGCTCTTCCTGTCCTAAAGCTGTAAAGCACTGCAGTTTATCTTTTCGTGCGATGAATGAAGCTGAAGTATTTTACGCTGTAGAATCTACATTTGTTATGGTATTTCTGATGTTATCTATTTTATCAATGAATAAATTCATAAAGTCATTACTACTAAACAGTGAGAGAATATTTATATTGGGTGGCGTCTGGTTATTTGTTAATATAGCCACTGTGCTAAATAAAAACATTGGATAGTTTTGGTTATTTTCTATGAGTTTGTGGAAATGCTCGGCCCTGGCAGCTTTTAGAGCCGTCTATAGCTGGACATACTGTTTTTCAAAGCAAAACAACCTCCAAGTTAGTTTTTCTCCATTTGCACTCAAGACTACAAGTTTTTTTCTTGAGAGAATGGGTATTACTGTTGTACCATGGCGCAGTACGTTTTTCTCTAACCTTTTTCAATTTGATGGGGACAACGGCTTCTAATGTATTAGAGAAGATAGTGCCCATGTTACTAGTTATTTCGTCTAGTTCATGTGTACTTATTGGTACACAGAGCAGTTGAGATAAATCAGGCAGGTTATTTGTGAATCTGTCTTTGGTGGCTGGAACAATAGTTCTGCCCGGACGATAACGCGGAGCCATATAGTTAATATCAGTAATACGCAGCATGCACAATACAAGGAAATGGTCAGTAACATCATCGCTTTGAGGTACGATATCTATATCAGTAAGATCAATTCCATGCGATATAATTAAATCTAGCATATGATTAAAACGATGAGTGGGCCCGGTGACGTTTTGCTTGACTCCAAAAGAGTTTATTAGGTCAGTAAACGCAAGTCCTAATGCATCATTTGTATTATCAACGTGAATGTTAAAATCTCCGACAATTAGCACTTTATCAACAGTAACCAATAGGTCTGAGAGGAAATCTGCAAATTCTTTTAGGAAATCTGTATATGGCCCTGGTGGTCTACACAGTAGCCAGAGCAAGAGATACGATAGATTTATTTTGCATATCTGACAGTGTAACATTAAGCATTAGTATTTCGAATGAATTAAACCTGTATCCTGCTTTCTGAGTAACATTGAGAATATCACTACATATTGTTGCAACACCGCCGCCACGACCAGTCTGACGGGGCTCATGCTTATAACAGTAGCTTGGTGGAGTAGACTCATTTAGACCAATATAATCATTTGGTTTTAGCCAGGTTTCAGTCAAGCAGAGTACATCAAAACGATTATCTGTGATCATTTCATTTACAATAACTGCTTTGGGTGAGAGTAATCTAATGTTTAGGAGCCCAAAATTTAAAAAAAAATTTGTTCATTTATTTTAAATTTTTCTCATTTAATCACGATCAGATTTTTTCTAGAACCTGCATTAAATTTATATTTTGACCTCACTATTCGGGGAACAGACACAGTCTTTATAGATTGTACAGCGCAAGTACTTCTATCATTTAAGCGGGTAGAACAAAAGTCATCAGGGCAGTTATTTGAGATTTGACTTACTAGTCATATGGTGCGTAGCGTCCTGGAGATGTTGTCCGACATGTTGTCTGACATGCACCGAATGCAGCTCGAACGTGTCCTCACCTGCACTCAAAGGTAGACACACATCCGCCATTAAAGCAAAAGTAACAGTGAATCGAGTATTAGCAATGTAAGTGAGATTGGCGGCAACCACGCTGGCGATGCTAGCGGGCTATTTGCTAAATAGCGGACTTGGGAAATCAAAATAAAACAAGTGATAACAAGGCGCTCTGATTGTTATTGTTGTAGAATACGATAGGGGATATATATTCACACGTTATAGAAACGAAAATTATGGTGTATTAAATTGATTTTAAGATAAAAAATTAGATGACAAAAATTAACTTGACGGAGCTCAAACTCAAAACACACGGCAGCAACAAACAGGCAGCACTGAAGAGACGAAAGCTCATTGGTTTAGTACAGTATATGTTTAAGTAATTAAATTAATATGAACGTGCGATTACTAATGACTTAAATGACCGACTACTAGTCGACTAGAAAAATCTTTAGCAGGGGCTCTAAAATAAAATAAAATAAAATAAAAAAGGTAAAACATGACACGTGCCGTAAAATACAGGGAAAAAATCCATGGTACCGTCACAAAAGTGCTTGTGTGTCAAACTCATGTATTGTCTTAAGGACAAGTTAATTAGAATAAGTCAATAAAACATCTGAGTTATTATATTTCTACGGGCAGAAAAAAAGGAAAGAAAGAAAGAAAAAAAAACGACGCAAACCATTCATAAAGCTGGAATGTGCACATGTCTCTAGTGCCATCTAGTGGTCGCTGATTTTCTGTGGCTAAGCTGCTAGTGGATCGCGAGTTGTTTGTGTGTGGATTGCGCAAGGCTGAAAGGGCGGAACGAAAGTCTCAAAATTCAAATGAATCAAATAGAATTGACTCAGAAGAGATGTGAATGAATGCACGCGCATTGCCTGATCCACAAATGCACATTTTAATTGATACATTCACAAATTATGATACTTTAATACAAAATATAACATTTGTATTCACAAACATCTCTATTTGAACAAAATGCTGCACATTCATGCAATTCTGAATTTCACAGACACAAGTTGAAAGGCATTTGGTTGTGGATAGTAAGATACATCTGTGAATTTTTCTAATCGATGGGTAGATGTGCACACATTAATGAATAGCGCTGGGTCTTATTAATTGGGAGTTGTTTGTTTGTGGGTTGTGAAATGCTTAAAAATGCGAAAATAAAGTCTCAAAATACAAATGAATCAAATAGAATTGACTCAGAAAAGATGTCAATGAATGCACGTGTGCACTAGATGGATTTACTCTTCCTTGTTGTAGCGCAACATTCCTGATTGACACTAAGCAAAGGAATCAAGAAGAAGTTGATGTATTTCCTCAGCGACCAGCACGGATCAGCTTTAGGCATGACGAAGCGGATATCGTCCCCTTTTGGAAGGCTAAACAAAGTAGTTCGCTTTCACAACGAAGCACACAGCACCCTCACGACATGGTGGCGGCGGCAACAATACTACAGCGAGAATAAAAGTTATGCCTTCTTTCTTTGCGTGAACATTTGGGCGGCGTTATGCAAATCTTCCCACATCGTGAGGTAGACATGTGGGGGCGTGTTAGAACGAGGCGTTTTAGGTAGGCGTGGCTGACTTAACTTTTATAAAGAATATCTCTTTGGATTTGAGACTTTAGTCTTTGCAACTTTACAGATCTTCTTTATGCACCAAGAGCTTGTAACACTCCAAAGAGAAAGGAAAAATTGAAATCGCATCATATGACCCCTTTAAGATTATAATAAAAATGCATGCATTATTTGAAGTGATTGTATTTCTGAATTGCATACTTGCACTAAAGTGTGTTTTAGTTGCAATGCAACTGCAAATAAGTAGAACCGATGTATATACGCAAATACATTGTAATACAAATTTCAACATTTCAAGTTCACATTTCAAGCATTTTATGTGCAGTTCAACTGAATTTGCAATGGTAGTCCACTTCAACCCGAACTTAGGCTTATTACAAGTGACACTACTTTCAGTTACTTCAGTAAAACTTATTGGTGATACAGGCCGATACATCTGTGGGTGTGGCCCATAATGACTAATTGGCCTATATCTTGTGAAAGCAGATCCTGGTACACACGGACATTCTGGGGAAGCATGACAAATTTCATTAATTTCTGTGAATAGGAATGATGATAACTGTAATACTAATGTTGTCCCGAGGGAGTCACAGTAGGTCTCATAAATTAAAATCTGCATACATCAGGGGTGTCGAACTCATCTCCTGGAAGGCCACAGCCCTGTACACAAAATCTGTTGCTCAATCACAAAATATGCTCTCCAACCACAGTCTACAGACTTTAGCTACAAGTCTAATCAAACGGGTGTACATTGTTCAATTGATTGACTTCAATACAATCAGTGTGTAAAGAAATATGTGATCTCAAAAAGAACTATAGATCATTAAATGTATAATATTAAAACATATTTAATTTCTCGTGTTTTATTAACTGTCCAGTCTCTTTTAACATAACACATAGAATAGTACTTCTATAAAGGGACATTTTTAGACTCATATTTGACAAGAGTGTCACCAGATCGTCTTGGACCCCAATAATCTGCTTGTGGCTATATTTCACTTTACACTAGTTAATACCAATTGTTCATTGTTAAATTCATGTTTGCTCGTAATGCAATAACGCTCATTTATACAACTTGAAATGTTTATGTTAAAAATGTAGGCTATTTTCTAGTAACTTAATATAGGCTATTTGCAAACAGGTTTCATTAACTAAAAAAAGATAGGAATTGCAAGTCAATGGTGTTCGGGCTGAGCCACAGAGGGCCGCCTGCAGGAACGAGATAGCTTCGCAGCACGATGCTGCATTAACCGCGATGCACTGATTTCAGTTCAGTTGGCCGTGAAAACGACAGGTGCAGGTGCTTTGTGCTGTTCTTCTAAAATGCGCAAAACGCTGATTTTTTGTATAGTAAACTAATACTTTTAATCTCGAATGTGAGGTGAGAAAAAGCGTGCCATTGTTTCCATCGTGGGAAATGAGCGTTCACAGCAGCGCCATCATGTCTCCTGCGGCGCATCTCATCCAGCGAGCGCTCATCTGTTCTGCTCTTCTCTGGATGTCGACGGCGGTCGTGACTCGATCCTCCTCAACATCTGATCTTAAATCCAAAATATCTGGTGTGGAAGAACTGCTGGAGGAGTTCCGTAAGCAGCTACAGCAGGATGAGTCGGACTCGAGGGAGGAGGAGGAGGATGGAGACCGCTGTATCAGTGGCTTCAAGGCGGCGGAGGAGCGCATCATCCGCGCCAGCGCGTCCATCGAGCAGGGCGCCGCGTTCTTGTCCGCCCCGCAGAGGGTGTTCAGCTGGAGGGACTGCGTGCACGCCTGCTGCTCTCACCCGCACTGCACAGCCGCCATCATCCAGGAGGACCTCAAGCAGCCCGATGACAGTTTGCGCTGTTATCTGTTCAACTGCACGTACAGGGGCAGGAGTGTGTGCTCGTTTTCCTTTCAGCCGGGATTCAGCACTCAGGTAGGGTTGTGAAAAACAGATCTAGGACCATATCAGCCGGAAGCGGGTCCTATGCTACGGCAGTCCGAGCACTAGCGGAGCCTTCATATGGGATCGATGAGGACGAGTCAGTGATGCGGGGTGGGTTTCTTCGATTGTAGTAACGTTAGTCACGGGCCGCGAGTACCGAATGGGTCGGGCCAAAAAATGAAAGGAAAGTTTAGGTATGCATGTTACCCAGAGATATTAATATATATATATGTGTGTGTGTGTTTGTGTGTGTGTATGTGGTGTGTGTGTGAGTGAGTGACTGTGGCCAAGTTGGAGACCCCATAATCAGAATTAGTGATCTGCGTTATCCATCCAAAAGTGCACACCACAGCCGGTGAACACACACACACCTATATATATGTGTGTGTGTGTATATATATATATATATATATATAAGTGTGTTGTCCACAAAAAAATGTTGAGTTGACTTTTTGTGTGTTTGGGTTTCACAGGTTTGGATGAGCCGCCCCGTAGTGATGCGGGCCAGGACTTGGTGGTTCAGCTGCCAACAGACTGGGCGGTGCTAGACGGCAGAGACAGCACTGATGATCATGACATCATACATTATGAATGGGCTCTTGTGAAAGGAGAGCCCTCCGTTAAAATGAAGGTAAACCTTTAATATTCAGTAATCTCTCAAAGACTTTATGATGCTTTCAAAACATTGCTTTGTTTGCGCATCCTGAACAGCTGGACAAAGCGACATTGGCTCAACCAGTGGAAGACCTGGAGTGTTTGAACAAACTCTTTGAATTCAATGAGGATTGCTGTACTGTTGGTTTTTTGTAATATTTAGTGTTTAAAACATTTTCAGTGAATGCACTCTCAATTGTAGTGACGACATATTGCGTCTCTGCTCGTTTTCATCTCAGCTCAACTTGTTTGTGTCGCCTGAAAACCGGCAAACCTGACTTTCAGTCATTTTATTGCTGCAAATTGCTTTCGTTTTGATTGCCTTTTAAGCAATCACAGCATCATGTGGCAAAACTTGAACACGTTCATTAAAATAAACACAGCTGTTTTTTGCGAGCATTTGTGCTGACCTGACAGCCATTGCAAGCTATCCAATTAGGCTGTTGCATTTATTCATTCTATGTTTGTGTCAGTTACATCATAATGCACTTCTGGAGAGACTGCAAAATATAGGCCTGAGTAACATCATGACCAAAATATTCATACCGTATGTAGCATTCTAATGAAAAATATCTGTCTTTGTGAGATACTGTAGTCAAATTTAGGCAAGGTAGAGGAGAAACTCATGTTACTGTCCACATAAAATGATGGCAGGAAAATGATTTCAGAAATTGTCGACAGTAATTGAGCTATAATTATTTTGCATTTGAGAACATTTTTTGTATATTCCAGTAGCTTTGTGTGGACCAGCTGTAATTATTTACAGCAATTATAGAGACTCAGGTACTAAGTAATATGTGAAGTTCACTGGTCTTGATTATGTTGTCTGATTTCTGCAGGTGACACACCCAGGCCTGCTGAAACTCAGTGGTCTTAGAGAAGGAATTTATACCTTTGAGCTGACCGTTACCGACACGGCGGGACAGAAGAGCTCTGACAATGTGTCTGTCAGTGTGCTCGCCCCTGCATCAAACGCAGAAGGTCAGAAATGATTTGTCTATATCTTCCTTGACTATTTTTAAAAGTTACTTGGGAACATGGATGATTAGTTTTTTATATATTTTGCATGTGTGTTTGTGTGTGTGTGTGCTTGCGTGCTATGAATGTGCAAAACGACATATTTTCAAAATCAACTAGCTTAATAACTAACTGTATTAAAATATATGGTTGAAAACAAATTTATTTAATGACAGATAATGTGTTATAACAATGACAGTAGTTTTTGTGTGATTATTTGATGGTGAAAGGGAAAGCAGAACATTTCTTTTCAACTTGAGAGGATGGCCCTAAAAGCCTAAACGCAATACAAGAACACTATCTCAGTGTGAAATTGTCTTAATAATCAAATGTGCAAGCATGCACATTAATACAGATACACATACAGATAATGAGAAAATGGAGCAGTAGTTAAAATATTCTTAATAGGCTATGATAATAATGATAGAAAAGGTTATTAATTCCTTTATTTTGTCTCGTCTGGACTATTGTAATATTTTGTACATGGGGTCCTGTCAGACCATTATTTCACGTTTACAATTAGTTCAGAATGCAACAGCTTGGCTGCTTGTGAGTGCTAAGAAAAGTCAACACATCTCTCCTATTTTGGCCTCTCTCAGATGGCTACCGGTAGACTTCAGGATAAAATATAAGGTTTTGTTGCATGTGTTTAAGGAAGTGCATGTCTGAACTTATGCTTCTGTGTCTGAACTTATTACTTTCCGTCAGTCATCTAGGTCTTTAACATCAACTAATAAGTTGTTTCTTACGATCCCACAAACTCATTTAAAGTTGAAAGGGGATCAGGCCTTTGCTGTTGCAGGTCCGCGCCTTTGGAATAGTCTGCCATCCGAGATTAGGGAAATAAATTAAATCCATAAACGCCTTTAAGGCTGGGGTTAAAAATTACTTTTAGTCATTAGCCTTCAAGGAGTTGGGCTGATGGGCTATTAGCTATTATTGAGCTTTTTTTTTTTACTTGGAGTGTTTGTTGTTTAGGTATTTTAAGTAGTTGTATGTGATTTTACAGCACTTTGGTCTGCAGGTGCAGTTGTAAAGTGCTTTATAAATTAAAGGAATGAATGAATGAATCAGGGTTGCCAACTTTGGTTTCTCAGCCGGAGTGAGATTTCAATGACTGAATCAATTAAATACCCCTAGCTGGATCCAACAATTAATTTTTAATTTCATCTTAATACTACAAATGACCATACAATTAATGTGGTACTAGATGCACTTTTTAGAAACTTCCCCCTGTCTATGCAGATTAGATGCCAAATCTTAGTTCTAAGGTAATTTACCATCAAGTCAAATATAATTTATTACCAAAATAAATATAAAATATTTTATGTGTGCTAAAAAGTATATAGTATATAGTATATAGCTTGTTTGTTGTAAATCACTAAATTATAGACAATAAAAAAAACAAAAGCAACCTAGATGTTAACTTGTCACCTGTAGGAACACACACTCCTCTAAAAACATTAACTGTAATTTATTTTTCCTGTAAATGCAGACTCTACTCCTTTTTAGGGTTGTCCCATTCCAGCTACTCTTCTTAAAATCATCTATTCAATTTAATTACTCATAAAAATGCAGATTTTAGTCTAATTATTTGCACCTATTTTTCTGCTGCAATACAAACACTATTGTAAGTGACGTTACTAACAGTGCACAATTGACAATTAAATTATCACTCGCCATAGTGGTCCGGCTGGTTTCGCACAACTGGCATGTGTTAATTTTGTGCCCATGTTTGTGTTTTGGGAACACAAACATCGGTCTCACTTCTGTTTCTTCATTTTCTCTTTACTGGTAGATAGGGATGTAACGATTCACTCAACTCAACTCACGATTCGATTCACAATTTATTATTATTTTAAATGGATTTAAGACAAATTATAAATTTAAATGTGTCCTCTTATTATTGCTTGGACAAAATGCTACATGTTTCTTTGTGAAATTGAAATATAACACTATAATAATATACTAATATAGCACTTGTATAGTATTGCTCTTTTGTTGGTTTTGATTGCTTCTATTGCCCTCATTTATAAGTTGCTTTGGATCAAATCATCTGCTAAATGACAAAATTTAAATATTATGTAAATAACAAAACTAAATTGAAATTTTAAAACAAGCCCCAAATCAAATAAATAACAAATAAAATAAATATCTTCATATAAACAAACTAAGGCTTTGTCTGTGCTTTTTCCATTTAAAATGAGAGGATCCAAACAAAGATGCTGCATGCAACATGAGCGGTTTTTAATTTAAATTACATTGTATCATTTCAAAATCTGAAACAAAAACAGAATGGTTTGACTTCAGATTTGTGAAACTATGCATAAAAAAATATCTGCATGAAACAGAAACAGCAGACGAACTGAACGAGATGCAGATGCACTCTCTGCCAGCAGGTGGCGCTTAAAGCGTTTCCTTCCTTGGTTTCCGCTGTAAACAAAGCAGCGCTGCACTTATGAACTTTAATATGCATTATACAGAGGCAAGATTAAAAGAAAAAATACCATCTAAATACTTTTCTAAAGACAGTAAGTTCCCCCCTGACATACATTCATATAAACTCCTACACCTAATTGAATCGCGATTTGTTTAGCATCTCGGCCGATTTGAATCGTCACATATTTTAATCGATTTTCAACCGGCTCAAGGTTAATCATTACATCCCTACTGGTAGACAATATTATCACAATATTTTTTTCCATATCATATAATATCGATATTTTTCACAATATTAATTTACCATTAATGGGGAAGGAAATGCTTTCCACATGTTTGTTAGGCCTTGAGAATGAATTTAAAGAGAATTAGTTTGTTCACAATTAAAAAGCACAGAGCTACTTTTTAATTTAGGGCCCCATGAAATCTATATTATTTTCCCCTAAATTTTGTTTTGAACTTGTGTAATGGAGGTCTTTAGCATTCTTGTTAGTGTGCCCACCTCCCATGCCGGCAACCCGGGTTTGAGTCCCGCTTGGAGTGGGTGCGAGTAGGACCCCGGGGGGGTTACATTGGTGCCGTGACCCAGGTGGGAGTGAGGTTTAGGGGGTGAGTGTAATGGAGGCCAGCTGGTAGGTGCCATGCAGGTAAACCTCACTCCCCTGATCTCAAGAGGTGCACTAGTGACTGACACTAGAGGCTGAGGTCTTTAGCCTCCTTGATAGTATGCCCGCCACCCGGAGTGGGTGAGAGTAGGACCCGAGGGGGTTACACTTGCTTATCAGATGAAACCACACCATTTATTCACACTGAGACACACAGAACATGCCGAGTTAGCCTATTAGCGATAAGCACTGATTGGATGTTGTCATTTATTTATGCTGTTAGATTAATCCATATTGAATAAAAATGTCCAGAGCTTATCATCGTTACCAACATAAATTTATCATGACTCAATATGATATTGTTTTATCACCCAGCCCTATGTGGGAAGAAATTCGATTCTAATGTTTCACAAAGCCACCTGAATATCGGTGATCGTCACGCAGGTGGGGGTCAGCAGCTTACATAGAGTGACCTTGCTTGTTGTAGGGAAAATGTGATTGGTACAGACTGGTCCAATCAAGAGGTTGCAGCAGGTCTTCTAATGCAGTACTGCACAGACCGAATGGTGTATGACATCAAAATACAGCGAGATTCGGTCTGCAAAGCACTTGACCGTTTTTGTTTGCCATGAGATTTACTTAGAGAGCATGAGACAGAAAGCATGAAAAGCCTGAAAGCATGTCTCATGCCAAATGCGTGAGAGTCAGCAACCCTGCAATGATGTGAATAGAAATATGGTAACTGGTAGCTAAATGTCACTAGATGACATCAAAATGGCAAATTCACTGATCTATATATAGATGTAGATCAGTGGGCAAGATGAGAACTTAGATAAGGTTTGTCCAAGAAGTTGCTATATTTGTCCCTAAACTTTTGAAAAAACAAAAGTCTCAAAAGTGGCGGGGAAGTCGCTAAATCTAGCTACAAAGTAGCTAAATTGGCAACACTGGAAGTGAAAATCCACATGCAAGCACAGTTTAATTGACAAATTCAGACCTGAAACGGGAGTAAATCCACACAGCGCAATCAGGAACAAGAACACACAGCCAGGAACAATGACCAACAACTGAAACACAGGGGTATATATACACAAGTAAACAAGGGTTGATGAGGTACAGGTGATGGTGATTAGTAGCTATGGCGATTAACAAGGATTGCTATGGTGACAGACAGGGAGACAGAGAAACAGGAACAGGGCACAGGAAGCAATTGGTACAAAAATACACTTCAAAGTTAGAGTCCAACACAAGACCAAGACAGGAGAACACAGGCTGGGATCATAACAACAAGGTGTGTCTGAAGATTAATATGTTTATTGCGCAGTCTTATAGCTGTTGGAAAGAAACCTTTCTTAAATCTGGAAGATGTAGCTGTAATAATGATCTCCGTCTGAGGAGGCAGCTGAAATCAGTTATGTAAAATATAAGGAAATGCATTAGTTGGCCTGTCAATTAGTCATCCACTCTGACTCACTTTTTGCATGTATATGTACATAAATTATTATCGTATATAATTTAAATTCAAATGTAATCGTATTTGTTTATTCATTATCTTTAACACTGTTCTCTTCCCTCTGCTGTACTTTGTGTCATGTCATGTGTTTTTATTGTCTTGAGTTTTTTAATGTATTGTTAGTTGTATTTTCTGTTATGTGCAGACTACTTCCTGACCATTTTAATTGTCCTTTGGGGATTAAATAAACTGTAAACTTCAACCTGAATCTGTATGGATGTGAAACAAATGTGTGTGTTGTTTCTCTAAAGTGTGTACAGGTCACTGTTCTCGGTATCAGTTCATGTGTGATGATGGCTGCTGTATAGACATTGGTTATGCCTGCGATGGAAAGCAACACTGCCCTGACCGATCAGATGAAGATTTCTGCCAAAATTGTAAGCCTAGACCACCAAGCCACTCTTCTACCATCTTCTCAAAAGCCTTTTCAGTATCTTAATTATTTAAAGATAAATCAAAAGTTTTGGGTCTGTGTTATAGTTGATAGTGGTCATAAGTCCAACCCCCCCTCTAAACATGGACCAGATGTACAAACTGAAGCAGATGCCCAGGCACCCACAGAAATACAGCTCAATGATTTCCCTAAACCTGAAGAACATCAACATTATGGCTTCATTTCCCAAGGTAAGAAATAAGATACATCATACAAAGAATAATTTTGTCATTATTCACTCACTGGCACGTTGTTCCTTTACATTATTTAAAGAAAGTCACTATTGAAGACCGCATACTGATTGCTCAAAAAACATTGCAGATGTTGCTTTAATCATGAGTTCACATCAGCACAGAATTTCTCTGCTGCTTCCATTCATTTCCAACAATTTTTATAACAAAGCCTCTCTCTGTCTAGACATTTGATACTCTGAGAGCAAATCTCTCTCTCTCTCTCTCTCTCTCTCTCTCTCTCTCTCAGATCCCTGTGCAGCGTCCCCAGTGGTTGGCCCGTGTAAAGGCGTCTTCCCACGCTGGTATTATGATTCTAAAATAGGAGATTGCCAGCACTTCCAGTTTGGCGGCTGCAAAGGAAACCACAACAACTTCCTCCAGAAGTCTGATTGTGTAAATGAATGCATTCAGAAACCAAGTGAGACTTGATTGATTTAGCTGATTTTTGATTATATTCAATGAAATTGAATTTATTCAGTTGAGAATTCTGTGAAGCTAACAGTTATTCTGTTGTCATCTTTCAGCAGTAACAAAACATCAGGCCACTGCAACTCCGTTAACCAGTGTGAAAACATACACATGTATGTACAACAGTATTAGTTTTGAGTAAAGGATAGAATATTCAGTTTTCTCTATACCAGGGGTGTCCAGTCCTGCTCTTGGAGGGCCAATGTCCTGCAGAGTTTAACTCCAACCAGCTCCAACACACTTGCCTGTAAGTTTCTAGTGGCTGCGTTCGAAGAATTAGGCATCTGACTTGTTGCCTCGCTGCCCTATCAGGCATTGACTTTGCAGGCAGCCTTTGTGAACGAAATGGAATCTCACAAAACTGATTTTGGACAGACTTCTGAGGCAACGTAACAGTTTAATGATCTACAGTAAAATACAGAGAGATTTTTTTGATAACCAAGTGAATATTTAATAACTGCAACAGTAATTACTCGCTAGAAATGAGATCAAAAGTGGAAAACGTTGGTCAAAAATGTATATTTACACACAAACTGACCACTGACCACAACTTTCAGACGCCATCTTTATTTTTTTACTTATCCGTCACAGAATGGAATGCACTGGATTGTAGGATATCAAAGGCAGCGAAGGATACGTCTATGCTGCCTTCAAAAATCAGCCAGATGAAGGGATCTCAAGAGACAGGAAGTGAAGTTGACATTGGATTCGGATGTGCCTTGATGCCTTCCTACCTTGGAATGCGTCCTCCGAAGGCAACATTTTTTTTAGGTTTTGGACGCAGCCAGTGAGTCTGAAGGCCTTGATTAGCTGGTTCAGGTGTGTTTAATCAGGGTTGGAGCTAAACTCTGCAGGACAGTGGTCTTCCAGGAACAGATTGAGAAAGATTTGGACAACCAAACTATGTCGTTATTACCTTTAGAAAAAAAAAAAGAAAAAAAAAAATGTGTGTAGGCCAGTGCATCTAGATATATATTATATTATATATTATAATGCATTTGTGGTTCATGCCCATTGCTGTTGTGAGACTTAAGTGAGTTATAGCCCTGTTCCAAACCAAAAACGATAACTATAAATAAATTTATAGTGTCCACACTACACACAATAATGTTCTGTTATTGTGTGCACTATGACTTCCCTTACCAAAAAGTAGTGTACTTCAAGTTTATTTTATTAAGTATACGTAAGTAAAGTTCAAGAATATTTTTAAGTATACTTTATGTAGCAAAGTATACAAATATCAGTGTACTAGTAGTATACTGTACTTGTAAGTGTACTATTTCAATACTCCTTGGGACTAAATTGGCCCACTTTCTAGTATATAAAAGTATACTTTAAGTATAACAGTAGTAAACTTTGAGTACACAACTAGTTTACATCAAATTTTTTAGTTTGTACTGCAACTATACTAAAAGTGAACCTATATGAATACTGATAGTTTTCTAATGAAATACTTGTAGTAGCATTTTAGTACACTTTGAAGTAGTCTCAGTAAACTACTAGTTTAGTAATTTTATACTGCAAGTATACTCGTAAGTGAACTTTACATCATACTTTAAGTATACTACTATGTCCCTATTTAGGTATTAATTTGTTTGTTTTGTTATATAAATATCTGAACATACAAAACACTAAAAGAAAGAACAGGGTATCTGCTTGAAAACAAAAACATTTTATTCTAGCTTCAATCATTCTTTTTTATAAACACTTGAATGTAGGTACGTTTCATAAAAAAAAAAAAGAAAAAGAAAATAAGAAAAAGAAATAAACAAAAATTTGAACAAAAAGCTGAAAAAAGACTATGAATTGGTTTCAGAATGATAATCAAAACGTAGATGAAGTCGATCAATACCCCAGAGCTTGACAGTTATTATTACCTCTTCTTTGGTCGACATTACATCAACTTTACACAGTTTTGATGCTGTTTTATGTCTGATGATCGTGTTAGAATACACGTGGAAGCATCTGTTGTTTCGGTTTCTTCTTCACTTGTGTTTTTTGGAAATTCTGTACAGAAGATGTGAAATAGCGCCCCCTACCGGATAACAATAAAAACATGGATTCCCGGAGCACAAGTATAGCTCAAATATATTTAGACTTTTTATAAGTATAAGTCAAGTATACTTAAATGTCATTTTAAGTATATTATGAGAAGTACCATAAAGCCCATTGTCTGAGAAGTACATACAATTAGACTGAAAGTATACTTTCCTATTTTTTTTAGTTTAAAAGAAGTATACTAATAGCACAATTGAATAAACTTATTTTTCGTAAGGGGTATATTGTCACTTTAAATGCTTGAGCTCTTTAAAGCAGAATACAAGGACATTAAAGAGTCTAACCAAGGTGCTCAGAATTATTTGAAAACTTACCTCTGTAGGACGGTACTGTAGATCTCCAAGAGCAGGGTTGACTATTATTGATCTATTGATTGATGGTAAGTGTTCTTGCCATTAATATCCCCTTGAGTGCAAAATAACACAACTACCTCTCCTATATAGTATGCCAAATTAGGTTTAGTGAATCTCAAATCATGGTATCTGGAAAATAATGTTTCAGACATGTGAATGGCATAGGGTTGGGCAATGTCTACCAAATTGGCATCCGGAGATGTCTAAAGTGAAACATCGCCATGGACTATAACATTTAATGTCCTTGTGTTAGCTGATCAAATTAAATGGCTGCAGCATGTAATATAAAAAAAAAATAACTGCTTTTTTTGTGCAGCTCCCATTGCTTCTGTCCACAACGAAAAACTGCCAAATCCTCTCACGGAGTCTCAGAGTTCACTGCTATCGTCTAAAATACATCATGTACTGGAAGGACACCCACCCCCTGAATCAGGTCTGTTTTATTGCCCTAATGAGTACCAAAACATACAGCACTAAACAAATGTCTTTGTACTTTTGTGTCTGTGTGTGTTTTCTCAAGTACTTCAAGTGTCACTCTGAATGTGTGTAGGTGCGATCTTACCCCTGGCTTTGGGTCTGATCATCAGCGTTCTGCTCTTACTGATGGTGGGCTGCAGGCTCTGGCTTGTACGTCGCAGACTGAAGAAAGCTTTGCCTCTCACCACAGAAGAGTCTGATTACCTCATCAATGGCATGTATCTGTAGCACAACAGCCACCTGCCAATCAACCCTCCAATCTGCTGCACCATTTGTGTTACTGTGTGTGTAGAGGACACATAAGTTGTCAAAAAATCGAATGCATGGCTAGCCAACCCTGCTCCTGGGGCCGGTTGCATCAGCTGTATGTAAGTTACAACTTAGTCTACACTCTTAAAAATAAAGGTGCTTCACGATGCCCATAGAAGAACCTTTTTGTCTAAATGGTTCCATAAAGAACCTTCAACATCAGAAGAACCCTTCTGTTTCACAAAAGGTTCTTCGTGGTGAAAGAAGGTTCTTCAGATTATAAAAAGGTAAGAAAGAGATGTTTTTTTAAAGAACCTTTGACTGAATGGTTCCTTGTGGAACCAAAAATGGTTCTTCTATGGCATCGCTTGAAGAACCTTTTGAAGCACCTTTATTTTTTAAGAGTGTAGTTGTGGCATAAAGGGGCAATAAATTGCATTGACCTTGATTGATATCCCCTTGAGTGCAAAATGACACATCTATCTCTCCAATATAGTATGCCAAATTAGGCTTAAATCTAAACCTTAGGTTTAAATTTAAATCTCAAATCATGGTATTTGGAAAATATAATTTCAAACATGTGAATGGCACACTATTTCTGAGAAATTTATTTTGTGATTTTGGTAGCAAATATGCAGATGTGTTTGACTGCAACAGAGGTTCCTGTGGTATAAAGATGCAGTTGTATGATTTGATAATCTGTCCAAATACTGGCTTAATGCACACTTCAGTGTATATACTTGTTGTTCAAGTGGGCGATTTTGAATTCAGCTTTATTTTTTTAAAGAAGCATGATACATTACAAGCTTGCCTGATATTTTTTGACCTGAGAATTTGACCTTAAATGAGAGCATTTATCTTTTTTAATTTGGGACAATTTCTGAAAAATGTGCTCAGCTTTAATAGGATAAACATTTAAACCATTATGTTTCTGTATCCTTATATGACCATATGCTTGAAAGTAAAACTTTAATTTTAATATGAGAATTAATCATTTCAGTCCAGGGAATACAGCTTTAGTTACTGTAATTATTGGAGCTGTCTTAAAAGTTCTAGATTGCGATTTTACAATTAAAAATTCCTTGATTTAAAAACAAAACAAAACATATGGCATAAAAACAAATCTGAAAATATCTAGTTAGGGTTTTCAATGTGGTTTAATGGCTTACTGTGATATTAAATTCTTGTATGTGTAATTGTGCAAAAATGTTTTGAAACCATATAATATAATGATTGTAAAACTATCCAATTGAATTATCTTGGGGGAAAAAATCCATTAAATGTGGACCAACTATATGAGTTTCCAGAGTGTTTTATGAATGTTGCATGCATACTTAATTGTGCACAAACAAAGGTGCATGAAAAGGCAAAATTTCAAACTCTTTAAAACATTTTATGATATAACAAAATCAGCTTATCATGGTATGAAGCAACAAACAGCATGACAATGGCAAACACTCTGCTCAGGTCACACCCTAGATCAGAGGAGAACACAAGATCCAGGGGGCGTGGTTGGATCCAGATCCAACTCCTCCCACCTTACATATACCTAAACCTACCCGTCTCCACCCCGAGCCCTAAACCCACCCATCTCCACCCCCTAGATCTTGTGTTCTGCAGTGAGGGGCTACTAGGATCAGAGAGCGGTCAGAGCACAGCCACTCCACTCTGACCACTGCATCTCCTCTGGTGTTTTTGAACTGAAGAAGGCTGCAATGTCTATAAGCCATTTTTTATATTTCTTGACCAGTAGACGGCACCGTGCCACAGCTGTCCAGGTACACTGAGTGTGATGGTTTGTACCGGCTCAGTTTTGTTTCAGTTGGTTAAAGCCTTGCAGAGATAAAGCCTCACGTCCACTTTTCCACTTTTGGTGTGCTTGGCATCAAATTGAATGAATCATTACATGAGAATGGTCTTTCAAAAATCTTGTAATAAATTTTGTTCAGCATGGTCTAGTGATGAGCTAGCTAAATTCAGGGAAGAGCCAATGAATCATTTAGGACATTTTTAAAAAGTAGATTTTCATTTGAATTTTGTTTCTGGATCTTACAGTACAGTAGAAATGAAAGGGCGATCCGGCACATTACCAGAATTATCACACAAAGTAACAAAAAGTTTAATCTTAATAGTAATGTTTCTCTTTGTGTAGAATGTTTATTGTTCATGGTTTTTGATGATGAGCATTGATTGGCATGTGATCCGACTAGCTTCTACCTAAAGAATTCACACTACAATATTGTCTGATTGTACACAACCTCTTGAAGCCAACAAAAATATAGTTGTTTTCTCCTCTTTATAATAAAATCATATTACAACAAAACAAATCTGAAAATATCTGTTTAGGGTTTTCAATGTGGTTTAATGGTTTACTGTGATATTAAATTCTTGTATGTATAATGTGTAATTCAGTGAAGAGCCAATGAATCATTTAGGACATTTTTAAAAAGTAGATTTTCTGTAGAGAAAAATCTCTCTACAGTTCAGACTGTGCGATTGTGTGAAAGAAGAGACAAGCGATTGAACAGATCATTGCTTAGCAGTGAGTTTATTTGTCAAAAGCCACGTTTGTGCGTGCAGGAAACACACAAACATGCAGAGAATTGGCATTGAAAACCGCTTACAATCAAAATGGCCATTGAAGGTTTAGCTCAACGCTGTGTATGCAAGTGTGGATCTGAGTGGGACTTTACTTGCTGCACATTAGATAATATAGACAAGCTTATTTTGAGCAGTGCAGTGATGTGAAACACATTTCATAGTGAGCAGTAATATTGCTGAACTTGTGCTCTAAACGTGTGACCCAACTGTGCTCATATCATTCCAAACCTGTATGATTTTCTTTCTTCTGTGAAATAAGCAAAATGTTCAAGATTCTGTTTTCCATATAAAGTGGATGATGATTTTTGCTGTCAAGCGCAAAGGACACAAAAGTACCATAAAAGTAGTCCATCCATACAACTCGTGCGCTCGGTCTAATCCAAGTCTGAAGATTTAATCTTCCCTTCCACAGCAGTTCTCAAATCTCACGTTTGTCATACTCGCCAAGAACACGAGAACCAGCGTTGACTGGGGTCCACAACGTCAAATCTAAAGGCGACGATTTGAATTTAACACAAACTTAGTTGAAACGGGTTGACGATATAAAACATCAAATTTCATCATGTGGAAGAGCATCTGTTGTGTTTCACAGAACAAAGAAAATAATATGGGGTTGGAACAACATGAGTAAATCATGACAAATCTATTTTAGTATTCTGGAGTTCAGCTCTAAAATTTCAATTTATACAACGTGTAAACTATAGTTAGATACGCTTTGTAAAATACCCGTTGTAAAACACCTATAAACACACACCTGTGGCCATCAGTCTACTTTAATGTTGCTGCATTGCTTGGAAACTGTAAACAGCCTAAAGTTATAGCTAATGGACTGTATTACTTGCCAGGAGAATCTTTTTTAAATTATTACATTGTTATAATTATTCATATTAATAAAGGTAGTTATTTATTGAACATTGGAGTCTTTTATCATATTGCCGTCGCTGCCGCTCTAAAAGCAATGATTAGACTCTGTTCTCTGGAATACCTGATTTTGATTGATTAATGGCAGCATTCTGTGGTTTGTACATATTTTTGTAACGACGCTAAAAAGAAAAAATCACCTCTGTCCCATATAAAAAAATTATTGTAATTATTATATCATGCTGCAATCTTTCTTCTCACGTATTAAAATACTTTCAACTTTTCAATAATTCACGTCCATTTATTTGGTTGGCAAGCATCCAGAACAGTTCTGTTAGTGTTGGGAGTACATTTTGCTATAATGACCAGCTGACTGTACATTATCCCACACTGAGCCATTTGAAACGCTGTTGTACTGATTTTATGACAGTTAAAGAGGTTTGCTCTGCGTCAACCAAAGAACATCCCACAACCGTGGTAAAATCATTGTTATAAAACGGATAGTTCCGGTCCTTGATTCTGATTGGCTGAGCCGCGTTCGACGCTGTTGTAAATTACTCTACAAAGTAACATACACCTTTGTTTACTTCTGTGTGTTGCTCGGCAACCACAACTGTTTCTGAGGAACTACATTGTTTGGTGGAAGAATATGGTTTTTATTAATATCATTACACTTTATTTGCTCTGTTTTGTTTTGTGAAACCTTACTATGTATATGGAATAGCCGTTTTATAAAAGCAATAAGCCCTGTGAAGCCGTGGTTTACAGTGAATTTATAACAGCTAAGGTGGTTTCTAACAACGCCCCTTAGCTGTTATAAATTCACTGTAAACCACGGCTTCTTGGGGCTTATTGCTTTATAACACATGGCCTCTTGTGACTTACTGTGGTACTTTAGAATCCTATGATGAATTATCAAATGTAAAGTAGTTTATTCTGCCTGGGCATCACATGCTTCAGCTGAAAACACAAGCCATTACTATTAACGGATTTGTTGAGCAAAGACATCCCTACACATTACGTAGCAGTGAATTATGATTTAATCACAGGGTGGATTCAGCACAAAGGCCGACCCCCGTGTTCTGTTTACATTACGCTGAGATGCATGAACAATCCAATTGACTAATACTGAAGTCATCACAAGATAAATGCACCTGCGCATCAACCCCCCGCCCCCAAAAAAACTGCATTCACACAATTCTCAAACTGCAGGCATGAAAATCTCAGCACAAAGCCCTATTCCACTTTTTTCCTTTTTAAATAAAAGAATCTGATCAATACATCGGTCTTTCACAACCATCAGACTGTCACAGATATGGAAATAGAGCATTTATACAAGCTCTCCTCAGTGAAGTCCATTTGGATGTGTGTGTGTGTGTGTGTGTGTGTGCGCGCGTGTGTGTATGCGAGCATATGGTGCAATGAGTATTGCCAGATCATCCTTTCAAAGTTCATCCCTATAAAAAAAAAAAAGAGAAAAAAAGTTACTGTGAACATCAAAGATACACAACAAGACATTATCATACAAAACATCACAACTGACATGCATACAGTAAAAAACAACAACACATGCAACAATTAGTTTCAACAATCTGAAAAGGTATTAAGGTGCAATACAGGCTGTGTTCAAACTGCATGCAATTTGTTTATCAAAGCCAATCTTAAGGACTGATGGTTTGCACTTTTCCACTGATGAAACAGGATTCAGACACTGGACTCGCTATCTGGTGTATCTACATTAGTTGCTATAGTAATGATGTAGGCGTCAACACAATGCCAAGAGACTTTCTTCTACTAAAACTGACAGCAGAAACTCAGTTTGAACGCATTTAATGCAACAAAGAGCACATTATTTTAAACATTCACATCTACACATTAATGCTCAGCGCTCACTGTATATGACATTAAATACATGTCACGATGGCAGTTATCTAACAGGGTGGAAATCTGAAGGCTAAATTAGCTGTGCAATTGGGCAACTACTGCTCTCGCAAATTATACCAACACAAATTTAAATCAATTTAATTCAAATGTATTTTCAGGAACTTTCTAAGCTTGCCTCTTGAGTTTTAAGTGATGTCATATATGCCTAAACAAAAGATTTCTTTGGAGTTGGACTACAAAAAACTAACTGGATTCGAGTCTGATCTGCCTTAAAAATCAGATTTGGGCTGCCAGTGTGAACAAAGCCATAATGCCAAGTCTAAACAGGTTTTGATGTCTTCATGCTTTTATGACTCAGCACTCAAAGCCCATCCAGCAGTTACTGGCAAACCGGAAATTTAAAAAATTATAAAATGTCCCCCCCCCCCCACCACCCAAATCAAGCTGTGGGTTTAAATTAAAAAAAAAAAAAAAAAAATGTGCAGCTTCATCATGGTATGGAGCAGCAAAAAAGATGACAAGCGGCAAATGCAGCCTCTGTCTGCTCCGGACCACACCGTTTCACCTGTGCCCTAGGAGAGAGAGCGGACAGAGGACAGGAAGTCACTTCCACCTTGACCACTGCTTGTCTTTGTCGGTTAAAGGCACGTAAATCACGCCCATCAGTGGCTTCATTTTGGTACTGCCATCCTCCAATTTGTCATACTGCTCCAGCATCTGGTTCCCTCCTGCTGGCCCGACCGGCAGAATCAGACGCCCACCTGGCTTTAGCTGATCCAATAACTACAACACAAACAATATGAACAATACATGTGAACATCCAGATCCATGGTGAGTAAATGATGACAATTTTCATTTCTGAGTGAAATATTCCTTTAAAGATACAGTTTAAGGTACAAATATGGCTGGGTCTCAGTGTTTTTGTGACAGGAAGGAAACATACTGCTTGTGGCACTGTGGGAGCTGCGGCTCCGACATGTATGGCATCATAAGGTGCTTCTTCTGCATAGCCCATTCTTCCATCTCCAACTGCACACACACAGACAACATTACAGAAAAACGCAGATAAGCCCATATTACTGTTCTGTTCTATTCCTATAGTGTACTGCCTGTCTCTGAATATACAACTGTCTGATGAATGTCATGACATAACAAATAGCTAGTTCTGTGTACTTTTTAAAACATTTTCTGCAATGACAGAAAAGTAAAGTAGTCTGATGAATGGATATAAATGTGATAAATACTTTTAAACAATATATATAAACAACTACAAGAGACCAAAGATGGGTAAGTAGACCAACCAATGAGTTTGATTCTCCCTGAAGAGATCAAACTAGGGTCATCTTTCTTTACATTAGTATTGGAATCCTCCACAAGCTCCTTCATATGATCAATGCCAATCACCTTCCCCTTCGGCCCAACCTGAGAAACACCACAACACATCCACTGTAAAGCACACACACAACAAACCACCGTCACACTATTGAGGTCCAAACTGGCAGAAGTAAATGACTGATTTGTCACAAAGCGTAGCACTGAATTTACTTAATTCAATATCCATATCCAATTACAGAATTTGTTTTTACATAAATATTCTTCCCAATGCAGAAACGAATGCTCATTTCAGAATCTTAAAAGGAATTACTCCGTTTTTTGCATCTAAAAAACTGGGAGGTACTGGAGCCTGTGACTGGTTGGATGCACATGCTGAACAAACCAAAGAAAAGTAGAGTAATCAGCTTCCACATGTAAACAGACCTGTTGTAGCTGTTACTCAGAGGATTGGGCTAATTTTATACCACTAAACATGGAGAGGCTTTCGGACAAGTGGACAGACAACGAGGTACAAGCCTTTTAAGCATCTGCTCAATGGAGTAAATCCACAGAGATTAGGTCGTCTAAATGCAATGACTGCAGTTTCAGCAAATGTACCTGTAACTTTGGCCGTCTTCTTAATTGAATAAGTTAAGTTGAACACTAACAATCTTTTCAGGTGTATAGTACTAGCATCACAACTGCTAAAAAGATGAATGATTTGAGTTTTACCCTTTGTGTATGCGTGCATTTTTTGGTTTTATTTATGGTGTGCAAAATGTGCAATGATTGCAAAAGGTGCAAATAAGTGTGTTCAGGGGCCAGTTGCATAAACACAGACAATATGTTAAGAACTGTAAGAACTACTTTGTCCAACTAGCAGTTAAACAAGTGTCATACTCGTCTTACTAACCAACCAGTCTTACTTTTTGTATTCTAATTAGACCAATCTACCTTTTCATGTAACTGACTTTGAAAAGTTAGGACCAGTCTTACAGAAAAAAAATGATAGATGACTAACTTTTAAGACTAGTCTAAGCAGTTTATGCAACCTGCCACAGGACAAACTTTGTGAATTCTGTGAAAAACGAAAAATTCTGGGTCTCCCCATATGCTCATTTATTTTTGCAGCTCCTCCGTATCATACACACTGTTTAACTGTTCTAATGTACAAAAGTCATAATATACGTCATAATTATTTGCATGCCATTGCTCTACATCTAATTTGGAATTGGCAGTGAAGAGACTCACCATTCTGGCGAAGCAGACGGACAGGATCCCGGAGCCTGATCCCACATCCAGAGCCTTTGCTCCTTCATACAGATGATCATGGAGGAGCTCTAGAGCATACGCGTGCTACAGCACACAAATGAGCGTACATCAGTGTCTACCGCAAACAGGCCAGTAAATGCAACTACAAATGGTTCTAAAGCAGTTTAACTTACCATATGCGGTGCACTGATTGTTGCTTGGTAACCTGCAAAAAATGACAAAAAACACTTTCACCCCAAAGAGAAAACACATCAGCAGAATCACCAGAATACTGCATTGTGTCCAATACTGCACCTGCACTGGAAGACATCACTTCACTTTGAAATCAGATTAAAGATATCTACACTGGATAGAAGTGGATGTACTTCCGAACGTCAGTTCGAAACTATTCCAATGAATTAATAAAATCCTTTTATTTCAGACATACAGGGAAAATGATGTGGTTGCTGTAGTTGTGCAGAGCAGCAAAAACAGAAAGCAGGAATTATGTCTCACTAAGTTTTGGCCACATCGGACGCTTGCAGTGTAAACTATAATGGAAGCAATACAGTTGTAGATGACATTGTGCCAACAAAATAATAACTCTGGCCTGGAGCTTACCTATAGATTGTGGCGAGTCCATGTATGGATTACATTTGGAGAAGTGGGCACGGTCTGTGGCCAACATAACTTCATATACGCGGTCTGATTTAATGATCCCATTTTCTGGACAAAAAACACAAACTCATTCAAGTTGATGCGTTAATACCACTGTGATATACATACTATATATATATATAAAATGTGCAAGCTTTTCTAATATCAGTTCCAAGAGAACCTTAATTGGGAACCCCATTTGCAGCTTCACAATCCCTGTTCAGTGTATGAAAAAAGAGCACCGTGAATATTCTTCAAAAAATCTCCTTTGGTGTTCTAAAGAAGAAGGCTCTTAATCTGTTTTGTCAGTCAGGTCATTCATTTACATTTATGCATCTGGCAGACAATTTATCCAAAGTGACACTGCATTCATGAAACATTTTTCTCAGTTAATCCATTTCCTTGGAAACGCCATGACCTTAACGCTGCTAGTGCCATGCTCTACTTTTTGAGCTCTCTCTCTCTCTATATATATTTTTTTCCCCTGTCAAGTCTCCAACCTTCTATGAGCAAGTATGCAATGTTAAATTACGTTATGACAATGCAAGCAGCTAAGCAATAACCAATTAATAATTTAATGCTACCATGAAGTACGCTGGGATAAATAACAAAAGACATGTGAGATAATTCATCTAGATCAGGGGTGCCCAACCCTGTTCCTGGAGATCTACCTTCCTGCAGAGTTCAGCTCCAACCCTGATCAAGCATGCACACCTGTCCATGTAATTATCAAGTCACACCTGTCTGTAATTTTCAAGTGTTCCTTCAGATCCTAATTAGTTGGTTCAGTTGTGTTTGATCAGGGTTGGAGCTGAACTCTGTAGGAAGGTAGATCTTCTACAGGACCCCTGATCGAGACATTTACAGTACATCATTCTGTAAGCTTATGGTATGGTACCGGAAATGCTGGAGTAACAAAACCTTGTGGTATGTCAGCAATCCTGGTATTCAAAACTTGCACACTAATAATAGCAGTTTGTCCATATTTAAACATAGCAAATACTACACATTTACATTTTCAGACAGATGATCAGTCACAGTCTAAAGGTCAGACCCTTAAAGGGGTCATATGATGCTGCAAAAAAGAACATTATTTTGTGTATTTGGTGTAATGCAATGTGTTTATGCGGTTTGAGGTTTAAAAAAAACACATTATTTTCCACATACAGTACATTATTGTTGTTTCTCCTCTATGCCCCGCTTTTTTGAAACGTGTCGATTTTTACAAAGCTCATCGGTCTGAAAGCGAGGTGTGCTGTGATTGGCCAGCTATCCAGTGCGTTGTGATTGGCCGAATACCTCAAGCGTGTGACGGAAATGTTACGCCCTCACCATACTGTGATGATGCCCGGTTCCCGGCCGGAGCGGCGACACAAAAACATTAAAACCCATTATAAACGAGGCATTTGTTGCATCCAGTGGGGACATAATTACTGATTATAATGACTTATACTGTCTTTTTACGTGTTGCAGCGCGAGTTTGTAAACATAAAACCATGTCTGCATTTGTGATCGGAGAAATGACAAACAACAAACGCTACTCTACACTGCTCAAAACTCGCGTTTGAATCATCAGTGGCAAATCCTTTAAATTAAAACGTACTTAAGTGAGTCAGAACTGCCGGCATTTTAGTCTACGTTACTCTCCCAGGATCAGTAAACAGATCCTCCATAAAATGTGCTGCACTGAATTTGATAGGTGTATTCTTTTGGAAGACCAAAACAAAGTTGTTTCGCTTTCACAACGAAAAACACAGCGGCCTATCGTGAGGGGAAGCCCCGGCTTAGCGTTGTGCTGAGGACGGGATAGAGTGAGCCGAGGCGGCGGGGTTGAGAACGGCGCAGCCGGCGGATCCAACGAAGGAGCGGCAAGCACATGTGACGACCCCGGGCTTCGTCCACGGTGAAAGCCAATCCAGCGATCCACAGCACTAAGTTGATGTCTTCCCTCAGCGACCAGCACGGATCAGCTCCAGCACATGACGAAGCGGGTATCGTTCTCTTTTGGAAGACCAAACAAAGTTGTTTCGCTTTCACAAAGAAAAACACAGCATCTCCACGACATGGCGGCGGCGGCGGCAACAACAATACTACAGAGAGAATAAAAGATACGCCTTCTTTCTATGCGTGAACATTTAGGCAACGTTATGCAAATCTTCCCACATAGCGAAGTAGATATGTGGGGGCATGTTAGAACAAGCCATTTTAGGTAGGCGTGGCTGACTCGTAACTTTTATAAAGAATATCTCTTTGCGTTTGAGACTTTAGTCTTTGCAACTTTAAAGATCTTCTATGAACCAAGAGCTTGTAACATCAAAGAGAAAGGAAAACTTGAAATCAAATCATATGACCACTTTAAGGTATATTTTTAACAACTTTCACAGAGATAACGTAGCGTGTCTAGCAAATTATTTGGAAAAGTCCAAGGGGAGTGCATATTACCCAATCGTAATTAGTCAAAAATCTATGACTGCTAGATTCTCCGGGAGAATAGACCCTTTTCAGTAGTAACACCGGGACTTTTTAGAAAAAATATATTTTTCTTTATTAAGTTTTATCACTTGCAGTTACATTCATCACCCCAACCCTCTAACGGCATTAAAATAAAATAAAAACATACAATCCAGAGTACAAAACTGACAGTGAAGGAATTAAGTGTCCTATGTTTGTTCAGTGCATAAATGATCATTTAAGATGAAAGGCCTGACAACAACAAGGAAACGTATGGCTAATAAATATGCTGAATATGGCAATAAACAAAAATGTTCAAGAAGGGGAACACCCTATATTGTGGTTAGCACCGACACATAGAATTCATTTTACCAGGGAGCGGACGTTGTCAAAATATCTTATGAAGGGGGAACCAAATGTCTTGAAACGTACGTTTTGAACCTCAAATCATATATTTCATCTTTTCCAACTGAATGTGAAACACTACTACTTTTATCCAGCTGCTATGTGTTGGAGGGTCTGCCCTTTTCCAATTAAACAATATTAAACGCCTCGCCAGTAGTGTAGTGAAGGCGATAACAGAACGAATACCCTCTTCAGGTTCTATACCCTCAGGCACCACACCAAAAATACCCATCATAGGATCAGGATCAATCAAGATATCATATATATGTTTATATGATTCAAAAATTTCCCTCCAAAACTCCTCCAACTTTGGACATGCCCAGAACATATGAGCAGTTGTAGCAGGCGATTGCGAACATCTATTGCAGGCAGGGCTGGTATTTGGATAAATCTTGGCTACTGTGACTTTTTTTTATGGGCGGAGCTTAGGTGGAGGCAGAAAGATTCCGAGATGGTCCTCACTGCAGAACACAAGATCCAGGGGGCGTGGTTAGATCCAGATCTAACTCCTCCCACCTTAAATATACCTAAACCAGGGGTAGGCAGTCGGTTCCTAGAGAGCCGCCAGTCAGGCCAGAGTTCAGATCCAACCCTAATCAGACACACCTGAACAAGCTAATCAATGTCTTCAGGATTACTAAGGCTATAGGCAGGTTAGTTTTTTTTCAGGGTTGGAGCTGAACTCTGCAGGACTGCGGCTCTCTAGGACCGAACTTGCCTACCCCTGACCTAAACCTACCTCTCAACCCCCCTAGATGTGGCATCCAACACCAGCCCCGGACCTGTCTGGGCAGTGAGGGAATACTGATAGATTCCCCTGACTGCTTCACTAACGCTAGCTAACAAGTTTTGTTTGCTTGTTTTTTTAACAATGACTGGAGAAAATTAGATTTTATCTGAATATGTAATGTCACTCACTGTCCGGGACGGTGATTGTTATTTGAAAATGTTAACATTATCGGAAGGAACCAGATTGGCCGACACGTACA
This sequence comes from Sinocyclocheilus anophthalmus, assembly GCA_018155175.1. Lineage (NCBI taxonomy): Eukaryota > Metazoa > Chordata > Actinopteri > Cypriniformes > Cyprinidae > Sinocyclocheilus > Sinocyclocheilus anophthalmus. Next base: position 354,679 of record JADLZN010000149.1, read on the forward strand.
CACTCACTCAATGGATGGACGATCTGTCAGGAGTGGCCTGAGAGACACCTGCCAGAAACGGAGTTTGCATGGTAAACAGAAACTAAGGGCATTTAAATCTTTAGATGCCTACAACCATGTACTAACTGTGGAAATTGTAAGCAAATGCAACTACTTGAACACAAACCTGAAACATGAGGGTCTTCACTTTTCCCTCCCTCTACAGTTGCACTTATGGCAATTGTAGAAAGCGAGACGACACAAACAATTTCCTTTATGTTTAGTCTAAATGTTTAGTTAAATGATTAAATGTAAATGTCTCTGGTCGTTAGTTAACTTCTGATTAGATGGGCATGAATGAGAACTCTTTAGACTCGTAACCAAACCTTAATCCATAAAAGACAACCGTATATTTAACCTTAACTGATATGAAGTGTGCGCTGCAAACGCGAGCATTTTTGATGATCGTTTCTGTCCAGTCCACTCGTTTTATTGCCTTTAACCACAGCTGTCGTCGGGGCGGGTTTGTTTTGTGGCAGTGGCAGATGGTTGCGATAAAAGGTAAATTCGGAGCTGTACTACCCATCATCTGACACCTCAACAGAACACTCAAAGATGACATTTTAAGCTTTTTACGTAGCCAACTCTGTGCTGGTTCGTATGGGCCGCCTCCAGTTATTCCTTTGTTTTGCCTCCAGCTAATGCTGTGACATAATTGTGACGTCGGCACTAAAAAGGGGTCTATATGCAAATAGACTAAACAAATACTTGATTACTTCTGTAGCCCAAAGTGAATAAACACGAACTGCATGATATACAACCAAGAGTGTTCCAGCACACAACGGTGAGAGAAACCATCGAATTGCATTGGCAGGACAAGTTACGAGTTTAAGTTAGGAGTTTGTTCAAATCACTAACCCTAAGTATCAGGAACGGAAATTGTTCTGACTGCTTTTCCAGGGGGCCAAGCAGCACCACAAATATAGCACACTGGCCACTTGACCTCAGAATAAAGCCAAGAGTTCAGGAGGATGGGTTACATGCCAGACAAGTATTATTAGTTATTGTCAATGGCCAAAATGTTTATTGGATATTTAAAAAAATTTAAATACTAATTTTATAATAATTCTATACATTCTCAGGTAAGCCAAAGTATATATTTGTTAATAATAATACTAATAATAATAATATGTTTATTTGAGGGAAAAACCCTATTAGACATCGATGTCATTGTGTGGCTAATGGTACGCAGCATTAATAATAATAATAATAATAATAATAATATCAAGGCTCAAAGCACACAGTGACGTCATCGCACAATGACATTAGCAGCATGTGTTGCGCCACGCCCACCGAACACCTCCGGATCAAACTGCACATGCGACCACTAAACAACGGCACATGCGAACACACACGAATAATCTGGCGCTTAGGAAAAACCTACCTAATTCTTTATTGGATACAAACTGTATATACCAGCAGGAACGAGTATGTGCGAGCTCAATGCTAGCACCGTTGCTGCTGTGTCCCGGATGTGAGCAAAACCATACGTTTGTTCAGTCAAAGCAATACAAACCGAAATGAGATCATATGTAAATATTATAACGATCGTTTCAATCTGCAGGTGGTTTGAGAGTGACGATCACATGTTAGACTGCTAGCAGCTAGCGTTAGCTGACAAGAATGAAGAGCACCGGAGCGCACTGTAAGTTATAAACAGCAGCCACCAGGTGCTTGTCTGATATAATAACACACGCACGAACCACGCCGAGACGGAGGCATGCCACCTGCACCCCTCCGCGCACTGTCCCTCAGCTGTAACGCGATGCTAGCTCACAGACGCGCTCTTTCCTTCACTACAGCGACGTAAACAAAGCCCCGTTGCTAAGTGCTACGGTAAACATGACTGACTTGGCTCTTGTAATCATGCAAAAGGGGCCAAACTCACTGCGGAGGTTGTTGACGAGCTCCGCGTGGCTCGCTCCTCCGGATTTCCAGGCCATTGTTAAACACACTCTGCGGATCAGGTAGAGTGCGGCTGTCAGCGCCGCGCATGCGCACAGCGCCCTCACGTCCATCCCGCTGCGTCAGGCGTCGCGTGCGGTCATTGCGGCAGCTCTGGCACGTCTTCTAGACGCGAAAGCGGAGTGCATTATTTCTAAACGCAGCAGTCAAGAGAAAACAGTGCTTTAATCACGGTCGAGTCGAGGGGAATAAAGGCAGCGTGGCAAGCAGACGAGTGTTTTCTTTCAGCTGGTTTTTAATTGCGTCACTAAACATGACGCAGAAGTGTGACGTCATTTAATACGTCACTACCAAAAAAAAAGGATAAAATATTTGCCTTTGTTAAAATAATGCATAGAATATATCCAGTAAAACACGTGCGTTAAATCAGACATTGGCTACTCTTGTGGTTTCTGTAAAGGCGAAAAGGAAACTATTTTTCTTTTATGTTTTAATTGCGTACATACAAACATATTCTGGATGGACGTGGAGCTTTTTATTAAGAAGAAACTGAACATGTCTCTGCAGTTGGGTGGATCTGATATAATGATACACTTCAGTGATTGTGGATTTTAGACAGATAAAGCATATTTCACACAACTGTTCATTTTAATGGGGAAGTTTCACCTTCCTAAAATGAAATGGTCAGGCTCCAAACAAACTTCAAGCTTTATTGTAATGTCCTGTGTAACTGCGCAAGTAAAAGGCTATGAGAACTCATAATATTATAAGGAGGCATGCTATTGTATGAAGTGAGTTTTATATATATATATATATATCTATATATATATATATATATAATATATATATATAATCTTCGGCCGTTTATTAAGGTGTTTATCTTTTTCCCATTTATATCTTAATATTTCTCATTGTACTGTCCTGATTTATGGCATTAATAAAAAATAAAATAAATATTTTTCCTTTGCTTTGTTGAGGTTTACTTCATAAAAGGTAATAGTATAATAATAATAATAATGTTCATTAAAAAAATTACATTATTAATGCACCGTGCAAGTCTGAGACAACTAGGGAAGTCAGAAATGACATTTTCTGTGACGCTGCTTTGAATCGAAATAAATGTGAACACAGCAGCGTGACAGTTTTATCAAACCGAATCGCGTTTGGCCCTTAGAGGCCGCCGTACTAAGCGAAGAACGCGGAGTCGTTTGTTTGCCAACCGCCATAAAACTCCAGAAGAAGAAGAAGAAGAACGCGGAGGTGGCGGGATACATTGCTGCATGTGAAGCACGCCGAACTAAACAACAACACAACACGACACGATGGACCCGATAGCCAAGTACATCTCGCAGAAAATCAGTAAGACGCGATGGCGGCCTGTTTCTCCGGCTTTATTACAGCAGCCTGAAGTGTTCGCCACAGGATCCTGGGACAACGAGGCTAGTCCAGATGAATTACAGCAGTGCGTGTCGCATTCATGTTTCGTTGTTGCTCATGATTCATTGTGTGTTTGCAGAGTAACAGCGTGTCGATCTGGTCGGTGGGAGAGCATGGAGTCTGTAGCACAGACGGAGAGTTTGATGAAGAGCCCCAGTTACTGTGCGCCTCTCAGCATGCCGGGGATGTGCTGGACCTGCAGGTGAGCGTCCACCTGTCCACACACTGCTCACCCGTTACTGGATGCGCTGCCCTTTGTGTGAAACTACGTGTAATATTCAGAAATCGGCGCTAGTTTGAGGCAGCTGCACCATTCACTACATTAAAGGGATCATATGATGCTATTTCAATTGTTCCTTTCTCTTTGGAGTGTTACAAGCTCTTGGTGCATAAAGAAGATCTGTAAAGTTGCAAAGACTAAAGTCTCAAATCCAAAGAGATATTCTTTATCAAAGTGAAGACTAACACGCCCCCCTAAAACGCCTCGTTCTAACACGCCCCCACATATCTACATCACTGTGGGAAGATTTGCATAACGCCGCCTAAATGTTCGCGCAAAGAAAGAAGGCGTAACTTTTATTCTCACTGTAGTATTGTTGCTGCCACCGCCATGTCCTGAAGACGCTGCGTGCTTCGTTGTGAAAGCGAAACTACTTTGTTTGGTCTTCCAAAAGAGGACGAGATCCACTTCGTCATGCCTAGAGCTTATCTGTGCTGGCTGCTGAGGGAATACATCAAATTTCACTCTAGCCCGGCCTCAGCTCACTTTATCCCGGCCTCAGCGCACGCTAAGCAGGGGCTTCCCCTCACGCTAGGCCGCTGTGATTTTTGTTTCCACTGATGATTCAAACGCAAGTTTTGAGCAGTGTAGAGTAGCGCTTGTTGTTTGTTATTTCTCCGATCACAAATGCAGACATGGTTTTTTTTGTTTACGCGGCGCGATGCAACGTGTAAAAAGACAGCATAAGTCATTATAATACATAATTATGTCCCCACTGAATGCAACAAATGCCTAGTTTGTAATGGGGTTTAATGTTTTTGCCTCTCCGGGACACGGCATCACAGTATGGTGAGGGGCGTAACATTTCCGTCACACGCTTGAGGTATTCGGCCAATCGCAACGCACTGGATAGCTGGCCAATCAGAGCACACCTCGCTTTTCAGACCAATGAGATTTGTAAAAATCGACGAGTTTCAGAAAAGCGGGACACAGAGGAGAAACAATAATGTACAGCATGTAGAAAATAATGTGTTTTTTAAAACTTAAACAGCATAAACATTTCATTACACCAAATACACAAAATAATTTTTATTTTTCGCAGCATCATGTGACCCTTTAAAAAAAAAAAAGTACAAATCAATTTTTTTATACAGAAAATTACTTTTAAATAATATGTGAAATATTTGTATTGGGAGAAAAACTATAATAAAAGGAGTCACTGTTGCAACTGTTACGGCCTGCATGTTTGTTTGGAAAATATCCCTGCTGAAAAAACCAGCTAAAACCAGTCTAAGCTGGTTGGTTTTAGCTGGTCAGCAGGCTGGTTTTAGAGGGGTTTTTTGCACTTAAGGCAGGCTCAGAGACCAGTTTAAACCAGCTAAAACTAGCCAACCAGCTTAGGCTGGTTTTAGCGCAGGTGTTTTTTCTGCAGGGATTTATCCACTGTATCTCAAATAGTAGTTGCTAAACTAATAATATCATCGCTTGAGTATTAATAGATGGTACTGAATAGCTTTTATGTTCTGCTCATTCTCTTATCTTCAGTCATATATCTTTATTATCACATGTAACTCTAGATCTAAATCCAAAATTTAGGCCTAAACCTCTTCATAACAGTTTCAAACCATGTTTTAAATGCAGCATGTGATGCATTTCGTCATTTGTAGTCAGAAAAGAGGTCTGAGGTCTTTCTTTAATTTGTGGACTAGTCTGATTCAAATAAAACCGCCCTTTGCATAATCTCTGTAGTTTCTAGATCAAGACCGGCTCGTTTCTGCATCATCAAGCGGAGCTGTGACGATCTTTAAGCTTCAGCCTGACTGTCAGGTAAGTGTTTTGTTTGTTTGATATTTGCATCAGTCTGATCAATTTCATTATGCACAGCAGAGTCTGACCATTGTGATTGTGGCGTTCAGGCTCTTTCGTTGGCTCATGTGTGGGAGAGGGCTCATCGATATCCTTGTGATAATGCACCCTGCACTGCAGTAGTGTGCAGAAGCCCTGAACTAGTGTCAGTGGGTGAGGACGGCCGGGTTACTCTTTACAAGGCAGATCAGACTGAAGTTGTCCGTGTTATTGGTAAGTGTTTTCTGGCTTTCTTTGTAGCACAGACAAAGATTTTTATATATAAACGGTTTCATTCATTTCATCCGATGTCTCCTTTAATTTTTGCGTTTCACTCAAAAAAAGTAAGTCTTTGGATATGAGGGTAAATCAAGACAGAACGTTCATTTTTGGGTTAACTTACGCTTTAATTACATTTGAGCTGTAATGCATATGAGTAGGTCTGACAGGACTGTGTTATTGCCTTTCAACAGAAAATGCAGATAGCAGTACGATTCATGCCGTGACTTTTCTAAGGACGACTGAAGTTCTCACGGTTAACTCCATCGGTCAGCTGAAGATGTGGGACTTCAGACAGCAGAGCGACAGTCCTGCACAAATTCTCTCTCTGTATGATTCACTCACATTAGTCAAAAAACATTAGTATTATTCTATGAAGAAAAACTGTATACATTTGAATCTCCATAAAAACCAATAAGAACAAGTCAAGAAATCATATTTTGCATGAAGAAAATACTGTTTTCTTGAACCATTGTGAAATTATTATTTTCCAAATTCTCATTACAATTCTCAGTGACCACTTTAACAAATTGCTGATTACTTGTTCCAATAAACAACATTGACAGATTTTTCCGTCAATGTTTTAACATCTTAAGATAAGAAATTACCCAAGCTTATTTAGATTTTAGAATTTTTTTTTGATATGTTAATTAAAACAAATCTTGTATAATTTTAACTGCTGTCTTTTTCTGTTTGCTTGGTTTTTATTTTGTGTTTATGCAACTCTATATAATTCTATTATTGTAGCTCATTTTTTGCCATGAAGTCTTAGATGATGACATGGCAATAAAAAATAAGTAACTATTTCTACCCAAGCTTATTTGCCAGCATTCTAGAGAGGACGTCGAAAATTTGGTTTCTTTTCTTTGCTCATATTTTTTTTTACTGCTCATGCAGCACTGGGGACAGAGTGCCCTTGCACTGTGTGGATAAACACCCAAACCAGCAGCACATAGTGGCCACTGGAGGACAGGATGGGATGCTGTGTATCTGGGATGTGAGACAGGGCAATACACCCTTCTCTCTCATAGAGGCCCATTCAGCGGAAAGTGAGTTTTGTAAACACTTGTAATAGACATTCAGAATGATGCTCTTAAACTGAAAGTCAGCATGACAGCAATTCATCCGTGCATGCATTTCTTTTTCTATTTTTTCTTCTTTTTTTGTGTTTTGACCTCGCAATGTTTAACCAGTCATAACTGGACCTTCCAGTGAATAAGCACCCGCATCTCAAAATCCAGTCAACAACTGATGCATAGAACCAAGTCCCCGCCCTGCAATTTTCTTTTTCGATAATCTGTTTCATTTTGATGTACGTCACAATATGAAAGAAAATATCTGTCGCTGCTTCCGTGTCATCACAACTTTTTAACATTTTTGATTACTAACACAGTCGCCAGAAAGATACCTGGTTGCTTAAGAGATATTGCACAAGATATACAGTAGAAATAACCTTATTTATTAGTTTAGTATTGTCCAGTTTAAATTTGCAAGCAACTGATATTCTTAACAAGGACAGAAAATAAACCATGTTATCCTGTTCATGTGAAATGTCAATATTTTACAGTGTTAAAGCTTAAATATCAAAAACCTGATAAGTGGTCAGCAGCACTGATTCTGATCTGTTTCTCTACAGTGTGGGAAGTACATTTTCATCCATCAAACCCCAATCACTTGTTTACGTGTTCAGAGGATGGTTCTCTGCTACACTGGGAGACGACTTCAGGATCAGACATGAGCACGCTCCTACAGAGTAAGCCAAAACTCCATCACAACTGTAGTAATATTAATAACAATGTGGCTGTCTGATTTTTATCTTAAATATTTTTATTGATCAGATTATTATCTGATTTGGTTGGTATGCACATTACAGTTACACTTGACCATGTAAATGTGTCTCTGCAAAACAAAACAAAGGGAAAAAAAATATTCCCATATATGAATTTAAACAAATTGCTACATCCACATCTCATTCATGATTGTTTGCTCACGTGTGACAAATTTCCACATGCTGATGTAGATCAATTAGATTACCATATATAACAACCAGATCCATGTACACCTGGCCGAGTCATGTCTTATATATGCCATGTACACACTGCAGCTAGATTTGGTTGTCAATTGGCATTTTACTGTTTAGTCATGTTTTGTACACACACAGTTCAATAATTTATGGGAGTGACAACCGCATTTACCAAAATTTTACACGGTGTCTATGGAACTAAACTAAAAAAATGAGTTTGTAATGACGTATTTAAATGCATATCAGAGTTGTCTCTCCTCTGAATGTCCGGTGCAAGAAGTCATAGTGAACAAGGTACAGTGCTGCTTGAAAGTTTGAACCCTTTACAATTTTTTTATTTTTCTGCATAAATACGGCCCAGTTCATCAAGTCCTGAAAGTAGACAAAGAGAACTCAATCAAACAAATGAGACAAACATTTATTGAGTAAAATGTCCCCGTGTTACATTTCTGTGTGGTGCAAAAGTATGTGAATCTTTGCTTTTGGTATCTGGTGTGATCCAATTTTGCAGCAGTACACAGTACAACATCTTGTGTTAGTTTTAGCTCATTTCTCAGTACAGAACCACTTCAACTCTGATGTTGGAGGGTTTCCTTCTATGAACTGCTTGCTTCAGCTCCTTCCACAACATTTAAATTGAATTAAGTTCCAGAATTTGACTCAGTCATTTCAAAACATTAACTTTGTTCTTCTTTAACCATCCTTTGGTAAAATGACTTGTGTGCTTGGGGTCGTTGTCTTGATGCATGTAGGCCTGTCGCAATAATCAATATATCGACTTGTCATGCAATATATGTATATGACCTCAATAATTTTTGGTGATGCAATATATCGCCCATTATATTTATGTCACCATGTTTTGTACATTCCACTTGCGCCTGTGTCTTTTGCAGCTTCTCGTACATAACGTGGTGTAGTCATGAAGTGCTAGTTAAAATTAAAAAATACTTCTACAAAAAAAAGTTGAATCTGCATATATGGTCTTGTTTAGGGATCTGTGCCTTTGTGCATACAGACATCTGACTGCTGAGTAGTGCTTGTGTTTTTCAGCAATAGTGTGCACCCTTCATTTACAGAGAAAAGAAGGTCAGGGAAAAATCTCCATCTCCAAGTTATTCGTGAATTTTTCTTTTTTTTTTCTACTTGTTACTTTGCACTTTTTGTTAGAAAATGTTTATTTAGTATTTATTCAGGTTTTTTAAGGTATCTAATATCTAAATATTCTTAAAAATGTAAAGTTTGTTGTCATTTGGAAGTGTGTTGGCCTTCTTACATTATTATGCTGTTACATAGATTATACATATTCAGTGGCATAACATGGTCTTTAAAATGACAATAATATCGCTTATCGCAATTATTTCTGGGGCAATATATCGCACAACAAAAAGTTGTTATCGTGACAGGGTTCTAGTGAGTCCCACTGTCTGGAGACTCAGTTCTCGGACAGATGTCCTGACATTTTCCTTCAGTATTTGCTGGTATAATTCAGAATTCATTGTTACATCAATGATGGCAAACTGTCCTGGCCCAGATGCAGTAAAAAAGGCCCAAACCACGATACTACCACCACCATGTTTCGCAGATGGGATAAGGTTCTTATGCTGGAATGCAAACAGAACACTTTTTCTTTTCTCCAAACAGAACACTTCTCATATAAACCAAAAAATTATATTTTGGTCTCATCCGTCCACAAAACATATCTCCAGTAGTCCTCTGGCTTGTCCACATGATCTTTAGCAAGCTGCAGACGGGCAGTGATTTTCTTTTTGGAAAGAGTGGATTTCTTCTTGCCGAACGCTACCATTGGGGCAATGGAGGTGCTCAGTGTTCTCCTGATGGTGGACACCTGAACATTAGCCAATGTGAGAAAGGCCTTTAGTTGCTTAGACGTTACCCTGGGTTCCTTTGTAACTTCGCAGACTATTACAAGTCTTGCTTTTGGAGTGATCTTTGTTGGGCGACCGCTTCTTGGGAGGGTAACAGTGGTCTTGAATCTCCTCCATTTCTACACAATCTGTCTGACTGTGGATTTGTGGAGTCCAAACTCTTTAGAAATGGCTTTTCTAACTTGATGAGCAACAGCAACTCTTTTTCTGAGGTCCTCAGAGATCTCCTTTGTTCGTGCCATGATTCACTTCCGCAAACATGATCAGACTTTCAAAGATCCTTGTTCTCTAAATAAAACCGGGCAGGCAATGACACCTGATAGTCATTCCACTGTTTGAAAAGGATGGACTCTAATTTCATCCTCAAATTAACAGCTAATCATACAGAAATGTAACACTGGGTCATTTATCTCAGTAAATAAATGACAAAGAAAATATTTTCATCTAATTTGTTTGATTGGGTTCTCTTTGTCTACTTTCAGGACATCTGATGATGAATTGAGTCTTATTTATGCAGAAATATAGAAAATTGTAAAGGGTTCACAAACTTTCAAGCAGCACTGTATGTTTTTACTTATTTTTGTTGCCGGATCTTGCTATAAATAAATGGCAAATAAGAAAAAGCCCATAATAAATATAAATCCCAGCGTGTGTTATCTTGGAAATAAGCCACAAACCAAAATCGTGTGACCTGCACCTGCCATTAACTGCATAAACTGCATCGCTCTATGAGCCCCAAGAGACATAAGTGGACAAACTTCCGCAGTTCTGTTTCGTACACGCACAAAGCTATAATTTAGGGGATTCACTCCCGTATTTAAATGCAGTTGTCACTCATGAAACTTTACAGTGTGCACGTGGCCTATGTGTCTTAAACCAAAGCCAGGATTTATAGTACAGTAAGTATTATAGTACAGCTGCCCTCTTTATCCATTTTCATTTGCCTCCTTTCAAATCTTTCTTGGTGAAATCTCATCACAAGTGATTAAAGGAGATGCATTTGAGATGCTCGGCTAACTACTTGCATCTTAATACATGGATGAGTGGAAACCGGGCCATGCTGTCAGACTTCAAACATTTTTTTTTTTAAGGTTTTGTTGAGCCAAGCTTTTGTTTTCTAAAGGTGCACTCAAGTTTTTGTTCATATTTTTCTGGCTCTTATCCCAGTAGTACCAGTGGGTTTAGACCAGGGCTGTCCAAACTCGGTCCTGGAGGGCCGGTGTCCTGCAGAGTTTAGCTCCAACTTGCCTCAACACACCTGACTGGAAGTTTCTATGCCTAGTAAGAGCTTGATTAGCTGGTTCAGGTGTGTTTCATTAGGGTTGGAGCTAAACTCTTCAGGACACCGGTCCGAGTTTGGACAGCCCTGGTTTAGACTATACTGACACCTATCACCCTAGATACATAAAGCTGCCGCTTCATCAAGTTTTGTTCCTTTTGTTGTTGTCGTTTTCTCATATTGCACACATCCATATAATGAACTTTCTATGATTCAATCCTGCAATTGTATAACAATTTGAATTCCTCTTATCTTGCTCTTAAGAAGCAAAGCTAAACTGGTTGGTCTGAGCATATGGCCTAGTAAAGCTACTATGACTATGAAGGTTTCATTCTTAATTTGTAGTCAGTGTACACAGACTTTACTCATATTATTGTATGTTCATCTAATTTTCTGATACCTGGTTTGTTTCAGAGGGCTGGAACAGCAGGGTCGTCTCACATAGTGCCATACCGATGGCAGGGGAGAATGACTCTGTGGTCAGCGCCTGGCTTGCTGGGGACTCCAGCAAAAATAGACTGGAGGCAACTCATATGCTGCCCAGCCAGACACTGTCTGTCAACAGCCTCGATGTGCTTGAGCAGTGTTTAGTGTGTGGGACTGATGGAGAGGCCGTGTACGTCCACAGACAACTTCCTGTTTGATTACTGACCCCAAACATGTATGAAAGAGAAGGCTTGGAATATTTTTATAAACTAAACGTCTTTGTCCAGTTGGTTGAAACTACACAAGAATGATCAAGTCATTAAAATGGCAATGTGTACAGCCTTTCTGTGTGATATAAGTTTTGTTGAAGTACTCTGCGAGTTTTGTATACAGTGACGGGGGACCATAATAAAAGCTTATCATACTTCTTTCAGAGTTAATTGACCTATAAGTGGTGTTTTGTCAAAGCCAATATTTACTTGCATAGGCTTCGCGTAGCTACGATGGTTGAACAAATGAATCAGGTGAGTCAATAATTCAGTGACCCATTCGTAAAAACTGTAAAGAGTTTACCAGAGAAAAGTTTACAAGAGACTGTAAATTTGACCACCTTTTGCGATGTGATATATCAACATCATCAGAAGTGAAACAATGTGCGAGAAAAATACAAATTAACCATAAAAAAACCATCACTGCTGCTGTCACATGTGCATTCATATGTGAGATCAAGCTTGACATAAAGCGTGATATAAGCATGTTGTGTAACACAGTGACAGAATCACAGATCATGTCTCACAACACGTTTTCATCACGCTTCAAAGCATGCTGACATTTACGTTAAGCGTTAGCTCCTGGACATATGACAGTTGGCCAAAAGTGATGGTTTATAGTTTAAAAATGGATGTTTTTCTCACACACCTATGGTTTCACTTTTGTGGTTTTTGAAGCATCAATTTTTGAGGGACCCATTTGCATTATATGGACCCACAATGAGTCTTTTTTCTTTCTTTCATCTGAAAAAAAGAATCTTATACATCTGGAACGGCATGAGAGTGAGTAAATATTGAGAACTTTTATTTTTTAATTTCCTCTTAACCCCAGTATGGCCAGTTAGCTCTTTGACTGACCACATGCTTTGCACCGATAGTGGTAACCTTCTTTTGTGTGACGCATCTTTGGTGGCTTCTGATCCACAAGAACTGTCTTACACAGCCTCCATGCACATTGTTGGTTCTGAGACAGCAGTGGTGGAGCTGATGGATGATGCCCAGGTGGACAGGACGACCAACGTTACCCCAGTGTCTGTGTGTGCAGTGGAAGACACCGCAGCCCCAGTTCATACACATTTACGTTGGCAAATTACTGCCTCACCTTCTCAATTTCAAATCAGGCTCCTGGAACTCATTGAAAGGCTGTTCATGTTCCACAGATGCAGATGGGAGCTTTCTAGCCTTTGGCAGTGATTGACCTGCCGGGGAAACTCCACTTCCTGCATCAAGGAGTCCTGCATTACAATTATTATCTTCTCTCTTAAGGAGTCATTTAATTTGTAGTGATACACATCAGCTACAAGTAATTAGGCTTGCCACTAAATCAAATTATGATGAATTGAGCAAAACCGCAAAATGATTTAACGCCAAATTGTCGCTATAAAACTATAGCCAACTTTACTCACATACTGTACATACAATATACTTAAAGCATTATATACTACATAGCAAATCTTGATTGATTGATTACATATGCTGAATGTAAACAGCCATGGTCTATAAAAATGTTGACTATTTAGGGGATAATGTGCATCCTGGTTTATCACAAAATAAACCCTGACTGGATGATCAGGACTCAAACGTTCCGAGCAAGCGGCTAAAAGAGAAGCAATATGGCAGGAGCTTCTTATGAATGAAACAACAGTGGGTATGCGGAGATATGAGACATGAAAGTAGCATTGCCGTCACATACCCGGATGAGCGGGAGGTTATTATGTTGCTATTATTCCATGGTCTGTCTGCATACTGGATTCTGATTGGCTGGCAGGTATGCATTAAAACCGTTTAATGCACAGGTAGTTCCAAGTCATTTTAATCACCGTTCCATATTAATGCGCTGCTTTAAATGATGCACACACACACACCACTCGCACATAAACACTGGCTACGTTTACATGCAACCAAATAATCCGTTTGTAATCGGACTGAAAAGCCTTCATGTAAACACCTTAACTGAGGGGAACACTGTGCTTAGTCTTCTAATGGACCGTTTTTCATATTTCTGGGTTTCACAGAAGCCGAAATTTCTCAGAAGTTGGGTAAACTATAACAGTGAACAGGAGACTACATCAAATATTTTTTTTGTGTGTTCCCCTTTGCTCAAATAGCAATAGAAAAACTCCACAATAGTGTTTCACGAATTTCAAAAAGAGGAAAAATAGAGAGAGATTGATAACAGCAGTCAGAAGAGAAAATTATGTCAAATTTACAGTCACTCCCACAGCTGTTGTATTAGAAACACCAAAAATTAACACAATATTATTGATGAACGAGTATTAAAAGTGCTACATTACAATGTTGTGACTACATATTTAGGAACCTTTAAAAAATCTTGAATAGGCTATTGAAAATACTGTATTTATTGAGCAATAATATGAAAATAGTATTTGGGTGCCTTATAGTTCTGATAGTGTTTGGGCCTGAATCTAAGAAAAGTATTTACATTTTATAACCTTTTGAATTGAAGTGACAAAATAAACAATGGTTTTTATACTGTACAAACTTTACCTACAGCAACCCTACACCTAAACCTAGCCCTCACAGAAAACTTTACGCATTATTAGATTAAAAAAAAAAAAAACCATTTAGTATGTTTTTAAGCCTTTTGAATTTTGGGGACACAGGAAGAGTCCTCATAAACTACCTTCACATTGTAATATCCATGCCATTATACAAATGTGTGTCCTCATAAATCACATAAACATGCGCGCGCACACACACACACGTTGGGTTTCCATGTTTTATGGGGACATTCCATAGGGGTAATGGTTTTTATACTGTAAAAAAACGTATTTGTATCCCCGTACCTCTCTGCACCTCAACAAACTTTATGCATTTGAGATTCAAAAAAAAACGTCATTCTGTATGATTTATAAGCTTGTTTCCTCATGGGGACCAAAAAATGTCCCCACAAAGTCAAAATTGACTGGTATTACTATCTTTGTGAGGACATTTGGTCCCCATAATGTATAAGAGGACAACACACGCAGTCAGAAATGGCACTGTTTACTGAGAATAAGCATACTACCATTAGGATGAGGACAGACCATAGATGAGGGGCTCTGAGACTCAGGCATAGCAGCATAAATTCATTCCCACCTGTTGCAAAAAAAATGTATTTATCATTTATAATATCTATTTTTCATAGTGAACTACAAATATAGCTTACTCTAAAATGAATATGTTATGCAAACATGTCGAACACGAACCACGGCTAAGAGGTACATTTATTATGTAACAAACTGTGTCCACTCGAAAGCAGTTGACGCATCTCTTCCACTCGCATTCACACAGAAGGGCCTCTCGTCTCGTCAGGCTCCTCTGGGGGCGGAGCTCTCGAAGAGGGCGGTTTACAACATCCGGGCTTTTGTGACGCGCATGACAACCGTTGTTAAACTCAAGACGACAGTAAATACCAAAGAGAAGCAGACGGTCCTTCAGCAAATACATGTATCTGTCAGACACAGCAGAGGAGGTGTTCGCGGTTTAAAGCTCGCAGGGGGCTACACATGTCCAAACACAATGTCTCACCAACATTAAATCGTAAGTGATTGTAATTCGTTTTTATACGGAGTATGGTAGCACTATGCTATCGCCTCAGCTTTAGGCCTCAGTCACCTGTTGTACCGATTCATAAATGATTTATCAGCTTTACTATGGTATTATGCAGTATGAATAATGTTTAAAGTTTTAAGGGCTTTATGTGGCAGTACTTCTGCACTCTTCAGCAGTTTCAGGCCTAACTGAGTTAGCAGTGGCTGAATCAATTGGACACTACGACTGTGTTTCAAAACCTGTAGAGATGCCTAACGTTACCTAGACAACACTTTTGGCCATCGTAGGCACATTGCCCTGTGATCCTGTCTAGGTAGGTATAACTTAGTTTAGAGATACATTAATATAACGTATTTATCACTGCAGTAGCTTATTATGATCTTCACAATCACTGGTGTCGATGGGCTTTTCATTTAGTCTTAAATATTTGTGGTCTAGTGAGCTTTAGAAAGGCATATATAGACCTACCACAAAACCAAATGCTGTTTTGTGGCCTTGAACTATCATTATCAAACATAGTCAAATCTAATGAAGAAAAAAGCATAGTCCTTCATTATTATTATTACTTTTTTGAGGATCACCATGTAGCTGTTACGAGCTTTAAGCATGCAACTGAAGTTGTATTGATGATTATAACAATTCTTCTGTGTTCCCTCATGCATGTTTACTGATGCACTGACTAGTGTGCAGGTGAAATATTGAAATCCAGGCAGTTTCACTCTTCCACCCAGGAGACTCTTCACATGAAGAGGGGCGAGAAACCCGAGGGATACAGACAAATGCGACCCAACACGTTCCCTGCAAGCAACTACAGTGGCAATAGTCAACAAATGCTGCAGGAGATCCGAGAGAGCTTGCGGAACCTCTCCCGGTCATCAGATGTTCCCAAAACCGACGTGAGCGTTGTGAAGGGACCGCCGGACGATCCCAGACAACAAGGGCGCAGCAACAACCCCAGGAACCCCCACCATCACAGAGCACTGCAGGAGATCCGCAGGTCACTCATGCCATTTGCTAATGAAACTACCTCCAGCGGACACGCTGCAGATATCAACAGACACATGCTGCAAGAGCTGCAGGATGCTGGCTTTGATGCGGTAATGGACCTTGTTGAATCTGGTTGGAGCCCCCCCCAATGTATCATATTAATAATTTTTGTCAGGGATGTTCTCTACTGTCACTGTATAATTTCGCTTATTTGAGGATTGACAGAAATGGTATGATGCCAGACCAACTCTGGTTGAAGAAGTGAGCTCAATGTGTCATACTCTAACGATGTGGGTGTGATGAACATATTTATTTAAAAAAAAAATAATTTCAATAAGATTAATTACTTTGTTTGTTTTTTTTCATGTGGTGTATGTACATAAAGGTTGTTTGGCAGACAAACAGGCCAATCATTATTTTAACCTTACCGGTTCATTTCATTTTATTATATAAATGACTGTACTAGAAAATAATATTTTTGTAAAGGATAACGTATAGTCAGAAATCCAGACAGGGTGATCAATGTGAAACGACTGTCTGTACATTATCCCAATTTGTACATAGTTGCTTGTCAAATAACTAAAAGTGGAAGGACCTACAATATTGATTTGCAGATTATGTTGTTTTGTGCAGTGATACGAGGTGACATGAAACTAGTGCAGCTATGTACTGTAGGAAATAATTTGCCTGGGACAGCCGTCAATTATGCAGTGTGCATAATGCACAAATATCATAGACCACAGAATGCCATTGACCAATCACTGGCAAGATTTCCAGAGAGCCATGACATAATAAAACAAAATTGCAAATATAATTTTCGTGAGCTTATGGATATCTCTATTAGCAGCTGTTGTGCAGGTTTTTAACTGTTTGCATTTAAATGCCAACATATTTTATTGATTCTCAGTTGTAATGCATACGTGTGTGTGTTTGTACAGGAGATGATGGTTCGTGCTCTGAAGCAGACGAACAGTCATAGCTTGGAGGCAGCCATGGAGTACATCAGTAGGATGAACTTCCAGGAGCCTGCGAGGGAGCAGAGAACGGCACGCCCTGTCAACACAGCCATAAAACAAGCAGGTATGTAGCAGAGCCCCTTCCGTAATTTGATGTATTAATTCATTTTGATGGCAGCATAACATTTGTGACCCTGGACCACAAAACCAGTCATAAGGGTCCATTTTTTTGAAATTGAGATTTATACATCATCTGAAAACTGAAAATCTAAATACTGAGAAAAATCGCCTTTAAAGTTGTCCAAATGAAGGTCTTAGCAATGCATATTACTAATCAAAAATTACGTTTTGATATATTTACAGTAGGAAATTTACAAAATATCTTCATGGAACATGATCTTTACTTAATATCCTAATGATTTTGGGCATGAAAATCACAATAATTTTGACCCATACAATGTATTTTTGGCTATTGCTACAAATATTCCCTCAACGACTTAAGACTGCTTTTGTGCTCCAGGCTCACATTTAGTTATGAATTGCTAGAATTGTTTAGGGTAGCAAAAAGGCATTATGGGGGTCAAACTGTAATAGTTTTGTAGTCTGGTTGTTGTCTAATCCAGCCTAATTACACTGAGACGTCCTTAACATCTGGCTACTTGGATTAGTTATTTAAACAACCCAGAGTTGTTGTTTTTTTTTTGCATGCCTTATGGCTAGAAATATTGAATCCATATTAGATCTGAAGGTGTGTGTGGATGTGTACAAATCTTATTTGTCTTCAGAACAATAAATTTTTTTCTTTCTTTTGCCAATGATCTAATGTTTTATTAAAACTGTTTTATCTAAAATTTATGGCAGTCTGATCAAGAAGGAAAAAGATCATCACTGGTTGTCCTTCTGGTTCATGCATCAGACTGGTAATGAAAGATTGAGTGCATTGCATTGTAGAATGAAGTACTCTGCCAACTGTCAAGTGCGCTGTCAACTTTATTAGTTTATCTAGGTATTCCAGGTAGGGCTGCACGATTTATCGAATGCGATTGTCATGCGCATTTTGTTAGTAAAGCCAGTTCTGTAATCAGCAGGAAATCATCATCACGTGCTTTCAGATGGAGCAGCATTTACTACACATAGCCATAGTTCACTGACAAGTTACGCAAAAAAAATCGCAAAAAGTTTTATTGCGCGATTATGAAATCTAAGAAATTGTTCACGATAATGACAGCTGTTTGCATAGCTTCTCAGTGAACTACGGCTCTGTGAAGTAAATGCTGCTCCTTCTGAAAGCATGTGAAAATACCACATTTAATAACATGTTTTTACTCCAAACTCACTTCATAACGTCAGTCGAGTGTTTGAAATAAATCCTTCTGTGAGATGATGTGGCTTCTTACACAGAATAAGGCACGCAACATATTTCATAGTATCTAAGCAGTGATAAAGGCATTATAAATATACTTTATTTTAATGAAAATGATAATAATAAGAACTCAGATAAGCAGTATATTGCCGTAGTCGTGTGTTTATTAGTCACATTGAATCAATGAAAGCAGTTGAATCTTCTGTTTATTCAGCTGCAGCGCTAGCCATTTTCTGGGTTTCTTCTGCGAGGCGTATTTGGAGTTTCTCTGGCCTTCGGATGGAGATTTACTGCTGATCACAGAACCGTGCTTCACTGAAAGATAGGCATGACAACCACCGCTTCTGCGAATTGCTGATCTCGATTCCATTTCGATTTATCGTGCAGCCCTAATTCCAGGCATGCTAAAAATGTGCATATTAAATGCTGTTCTGGACATAGATGTTGATTAGCTATAGTAGAGTTCCAGGAGGGGGACTGAGCACCTCTGAAGAAGAGAATACTGTGTTATCGTAAACTCAGAACTAACACCATTACATTGGCATTAACATCAGCAGATAGTTCATGAAAAGAGCACTATGATGCATAGTAATTTTATGAAACAAAAAAATGAGCTTGAAGGTGAACGAGATAATCTTTTCCTCTTTAATGCTAGTTGTAGTCCAAAATACACATGACTGAAAATCAGAAAGTATGTTGGAAGATACAGTGCAATTTACTGAAATCTTGTAATCACTTCACATCAGTGTTTCAAACTTGGGGAGATATCAGTAAAACAAATGTCACATATTGCATTTACCTCACAAAAGCCATTCAGTGTCCGTATTTTGTTACTTGGCTACAAACAAAAGAAAAAAAACTCTAGAGACGAGCATTTGGTTAAATATGCTTAGTATTACAGATTCATTATATTTTACTTAACCTGTTTCTAATGTCTTATTTAATGAATGTTTAAATAGACGTCATAAACTATTGTATGACAGCCACATTTTAAATGAAACATAATAATATCATTAAATATAAATACTGCCTATTTGTATAAAACTGAGTATTGAATATTTTATCTAAAAAGAAATAGCAATTGAATTTCATAGTTTGCACGTCTTAATTTTAACCTTTAATATTATAGTAATGTACCAACTGAGTTTCCTGTAAATCTTTAGCTGATTTAAATTTTTTTTCCTTAGAGGGATAGTTCACCTAAAATCTAAATAAACAGGATTATTTACAGGACTTCGAAAATTCTGCTTAGGTTTCTGTTGTTGATATATGGATGTTTCCTCTCTAGGTCCATCCCAAATCCCACAGACACTGTTGCGGCACCAAAGCTGGAAGGGTTCAAAGGAATCTCTAGCCCCACAGCGGCACAGTGCTCTAATGTCTGATGGCATGATTTACCGTCCCAGTAGCCCTGGACCTCAAAGCGACCTCTCACGGCCTGCTACCTTTCCTCAAAATCTTGCTGCTGGAGCTAGCAGTCAACGAGTGAACCTTCCCCTCCCACGGCAGGTGCGTAGCATCACTCCTCCTCCCTCCTCATGGGACTCCAATCCCGCAACCAAGCGGTATTCTGGGAACTTGGATTACCTGGTCCCTCGGATCTCTCCTGTGCCTCAGGGGCCCCGACCCGATGGTTATATAAACTCTCCATCTCAGGCACAGCGAGGGATCAGTCCAGTGCCAGTGGGTCGGCAACCCATCATCATGCAAAACTCGGGGGGCAACAAGTTCACCTTCCCTCCGTCCTGGCTTCAGAATGGCAACATACAAAGTGAGTATGTGGGCATTAATAGCAGTGGCTGGCAGCCACCACCACCTCCGTATCCCATGCACCAGACTAGCAGACAGAGTCCCACGGCCCAGCAGATGCAATCCAGCGCTCTTGCTGCACCCTTAAACGGAGCCAACAAAAGTGCCCCAAGCATGCTGGTGCCCAACCGCAATAGCCACAACCTTGATATGTACAACCTTGGGGTACTAGCCCAGGTCAGACCTCCTGTGCAGCAGCCTCAGACTTCCCCCGGTCACAGCACCAATCAGGACGTTCCTTCGTCATGGCCCCATAGTGTGCCGGGGCGCTCCAACTCCTTCACCAATGCTCAGCCCAGTGGACGTCAGTGCCCATCTGTGCCCAGCTCTCAACTTTCCGGCACTACGGTCACCACCATTACACAGGCCCCCATTTTGCAGCCGGTAAAGAGTATGCGTGTGCAGAAGCCAGAGCTGCACACCGCCGTGGCCCCTACGCTCCCACCTTGGATGCAGCAGCCACCCCCTCCAGCCTCTGCTTATCAAGAACCATCTGCTCCCACGGCTGCCCCCGAAGTCCCGAGCTACCAAGGCCCACCCCCTCCTTATCCTAAACACTTGCTACAGCAGCCACCTCCACCAGGGTACGACCCCAACCCAGGCCCAAAACCTAGCAACAAAGAAGAGGATGGAGTCGACAATGACAATGACACTGACAGCACCTGCTCCAGCGAGCGTGCTGAGGGCTCTGAGGAACACGAGAAGAAACAAATCACGACATCTCCAGTGCCGGTGCGGCGTTGTAAACGTGACGAGGAGCGCAAGGGGGAAAGCAGAGTTCCCATGTACTCCCCACAGGCTTTCAAGTTCTTTATGGAGCAGCATGTGGAGAACGTCCTGAAGAATAACCAGCAGAGGATCCGAAGGAAGAAGCAGTTGGAGAACGAGATGCAGCGGGTTAGCATGCATTTCTTCACTGCCACATCCTCTCACAATGTTCTTTGCATCTCTGCTCTGCTGATTATTTCCTATTGACTTTTAACTTTTTCCATCTTTCTTCCATTATTCTTTCCTTCCCTTTTATTCTCCCTTTCTCTTGTCTGTCTGTCTTCCATATCTTTCAGTCTGTGGATCTCCTCCATAAGCCTACTCTTTTCTATGTGTGATCAACTCGTTTTCATAGTTTAAAGGTTTCTTCTGGAGTAATCTTCACTCAAGAGTGGTAAAGTAAGACTCAGTCAGTTGGACAGCATGTGTATGTTCCTCGAATGTTCTTATGAGCTCCGTTCTAAAGCCTAGTGAGCTGCCTACCTAGACCATATTTTAAGGTGTCATAGGTTTGTGTACATTGCAAAGGCTGTTGTGAAAGTCATGCAACGTAATACCTCTATTTCTCTAAGTGCCCAAAGCCCAAAAATAATTTAGGTTTGCCGCTGTTTTTTTGCAGCAATATAATGCAGCATCCCTAGGAATAGGGAAATTTCCCTAGCAATCTTTATGATTTGAAAAGATTTTTTATGTAACCAGCCACATATTTGGTTATGCTTAGCCGCTTTATAATTAACAATCCTTACTTAAAATTAAGGCAAGTCTCCTGTCCCATTATGTGATGAGTAGGGATGTGATGATAAAAAGCGAGATGAGCCATCGAAAATAGATAAAATAGTGACTATTAAACTCGGTTTGAGCTGCCAAACAAAATCGCTGATACTTGGCTAACAAAGACAGAGGGAGTTAGTTTATATGAATGTATCTCTAAGGGGAACTGACTATCTTTAGAAAAGTTGGAATTTTATGTCAGCTCTGCCCTCTTGACATTGCATATAAGTTAGTGTTTCAATTAAGCACCAGCTCGCTTTTGGTTACATCGGGTGAGGCTTTAACCCAGGGAGACACTTGTTCATTGCTCCTTGTTACATGAGCCGCCAACTGCCTCTTGTCATGAGAGTGAATCTGCTTCTCATCAGGCTCTCTGCTGTTTTGATTCGATATGTTTATGTAGTATTATGTATAGTTTCACAAAACTGTAGTCAAACCATTGTTTTTGCTTCAAATTTCAAAATTATACAGTCTAATTTAGATTAAAAACTACTCATGCTGCATCTTTGTTTGGATCATGATTAAAATCCAGTGGTTGCCTCTAATTTTAAATGGAATGAGCACAGACAACGCGAGATTTATTTTACTTGTTTGATTTGGGGTTTGTTTTAAAATTTAAATTTAGTTTTGTTATTTCAATTTCACAAAGAAACGTGCAGCAATAGCCTAATAAAACGACACCTTTTCATTTACTGTATAATGTCTTAAATCTCATTTTGTTAAAAAAAAAATCGTGAAAAAATCAAATTGTGAAATCAAAATCGTAAATCAAATCGTGAGTTGAGTGAATCGTTGCATCCCTAGTGATGAGTGCTATTTGTGTGACACACAGAGTTGCTACCTATGAAGAGCATTTCAGATTGACCGTTTAGGAAGTTATATGATGATTAGGAAGGCTATCTATCTAGACAATAGACTGCAAGGCAGCTCACTGGGTTTTAGGACGATTCTACTATCTTAAGGGTTTCCTGCAGCTCTGTAAGTTCACAACTATGCCGTGTGGGGTCTGTCCTGCCTTTTCACATTTTCTGTGCTGATTGTTGTGTGTTGGGTAGTGATGTGTATGAATGGAGCAGATACTACACTTTTACTGGTAGATAAAATATTTTAAAAAGAAACGTACTGTGCAGAATTTATTGTATGATAGATCATCTAAATCTGCAGTGTTCTGTGGGTGTATATTTCTTGATAACCCACCTCAAACCTTGTATTTCATTGTTGCACCTGTGATTAAGGTCCAGTGCGGTCTGGCTACTGGCTTTGTTTTGATGTTAAGTTTAGTGTTATGATCATACCATAAAATACAACCCGATTTCAGTGAGTAAGATTTCAGGTTAGGTTCCTGCCAGAGAAGAGGTGATAAAAGCATATGAGATGCATACTTGTAATACTTGTGTATTAAAATGCACATGAAATGAAATCTAGATAGCCAGTGAGTAACACTGCGTATCAGCCATGCTGAAGTCTGAGGGAAACAAATTACAGTTGAAATTCAAGCAACATTGGAAATTCTATTTGACATTTTGCCTTTCCTAGTTGTGCAAGCACAATCTATGGCAATGTATAATAATAATTATAAGAGCGGGTGCTGACTGAGGTAATTTTGATCACTATAGGAAACCCTGTGCATTGCATGCCTTGCCGTTTTTCAGTGCTGAATGCTGTTTGCCAAAGTTGTGAATATTACATGATTGAATGGTTTGTATGTTGTCTCAGATCATTTCATAAGTTCATTTAATCTGTGTCTTTGTGTGTTGTGTGACAAGTTTGTCTGTATTTATGGATGAGCATCTGTTTTGTGAGGGCCATTGTCTTAACATGTGTTGTGTGTGCAGGTGGGACTTTCAAGTGATGCACAGGAGCAGATGCGCATGATGCTGTGCCAGAAAGAATCCAACTACATCCGCCTCAAGCGCGCCAAAATGGACAAATCCATGTTTGAAAAGATCAAGACTTTGGGAATCGGGGCGTTTGGAGAAGTGTGTTTGGCTCGGAAAGTGGACACTGGAGCACTGTATGCCATGAAGACCCTCCGTAAAAAAGATGTACTGTTGCGGAACCAGGTGGCCCATGTGAAAGCTGAGCGGGATATTCTCGCTGAAGCTGATAATGAGTGGGTTGTAAGATTGTACTACTCGTTTCAGGATAAAGATAACTTGTATTTTGTCATGGACTACATCCCTGGTGGGGACATGATGAGTCTTTTGATCAGAATGGGCATTTTCCAAGAGGACTTGGCTCAATTTTACATTGCCGAGCTCACCTGTGCTGTGGAAAGCGTCCACAAAATGGGTTTTATCCATCGAGACATCAAACCTGACAACATCCTAATTGATCGTGATGGACACATTAAACTGACAGACTTTGGCCTGTGCACTGGCTTCCGATGGACTCACGACTCCAAATACTACCAAAGCGGTGAGCCTAACAGCTCAAAGACCATTGCACATTTTTGATAAATTGACCCCATTATTTTGTGCTATTATAGCTACTTTATAAAATCATGCCAGTAGTTAACGCAGTATGTCAATGCATTACACACATTAATATTAATGTTTATTACACAATGGCAAAAAATGAAAGATTTGAAAAAGAAGCGTCACCATTGGAATACTCTGTCCTGGTCAAAAAGTTTCCTTAAAAGTGAGTTCTGGTGGGGAAATATCACATTCAGGTCTGACTCCATTCTGACGAAATGGTCACTTTTCACGTTAATATTTATGGATCCTGAATATATTGTTGAATGAAACATTGGAGAATTGATAAAGGGCTTTGGTTCCACCAGTCTAAGATGTTGAACTTTCTGTATCTGTGTCCTGTCAGGTGATCACGTGCGTCAGGACAGTATGGACTTCAGTAAGGAATGGGAGGATAGTGCTAATTGTCGCTGTGGAGACCGACTGAAGCCACTGGAGCGCAGAGCCGCTAGACAACATCAGCGCTGCTTGGCACACTCATTGGTGGGCACTCCCAATTACATCGCACCTGAGGTTCTGCTGCGCACAGGTATGTCAGTTTGTGTGTAGTGACACCTACTCGTGAACAGTAATAAACTTTATTTATCAAGCACTTTTCATGCAGTTAAAAAGATTGCTTGACAAAGAAATGTAAGAAATAGTTCACATAAATAAATAAATAAATAAATATACACACCCACATGTCATTCCAAACCTGTATGACTTTCTGTCTTCAGAAGGAGGTGTTCACGAATGAGTCATCATTCATGTTCATTTGCCATATATTAAAACAAATCAAATGAGCATTTCAGCATTTCAGGGATTTTTATTCAGAAAATAAAAGACAACATCAAACAACAAAACGATTTCTGACATGAGCAGTATGGGCTCTGAACAAATGACACCCATTAGTTTAATACACTTGAGCAGGAAGAATGAAGGCATAGTTATTATGGATGTAACGATTCACTCAGATAATGAGATTTAGGACAAGATGTCCTTTTATTAGCCTATTGCTTGGACAAAATTCTGCACAGTTCTTTGTGAAATTGAAATTTGTCAAATAACAAAACTAAATTGGAATTTAACCCCAACTCAGTATAAATACAAGAACACAAAGGCAACCACGTATTTAACCACGAGCAAACAAGATTGCTGCATAATGGAAGCATGAAGCGGGTGATCTAAATTCAGACACTATAATTTGTGAAATTTGAGCCCAAACGCTCGGGAAGCCGTAGTTTTATGAAACAGTATTTGCATAATGCGTTGTATCAGTGCTTATTTGATTAGATATATTTAATATGGTGAAGAAGTGATGGAGTGTGGTAACCAGTTGCTGATCATGTTTGATTATCGGTAGATGTTTCAAGAAAAAGCTTAAAGTGGTCATATGACGTTGCTAAAAAAGAAACATATTTGGTATTTGGTGTATGCCATATGGTTATGCGTTAAGCGTGCAAAAACATTATTTTCCACATACTGTACATTATTGTTTCTCCTCTATGCCCCGCCTTTCTGAAAGGCGTCGATTTTTACAAAACTCATCGGACTGAAAAAGCGAGATGTGCTGTGATTGGCCAACTATCCAATGCATTGTGATTGGCCAAATACCTCAAGAGTATGACGGAAATGTTACGCCCCTCACCATCAGGCTGATGCCCTCTCCCGGCGCGACCAGACAAAACCAATAAAACCCATTATAAACAAGGCATTTGTTGCATCCAGTGGGGACATAATTACTGATTATAATGACTTGTACTGTTTTTTTATGCGTTGCGTCGCATCGCGCAGTGTAAACATAAAACCATGTCTGCATTTGTGATCGGAGAAATGACAAACAACAAGTGCTACTCTACACTGCTCAAAACTCACGTTTGAATCATCAGTGGCAAATCCTTTAAATATGAAAACGTACTTACAGTCTGTGAGTCAGAACAGCCGGGTTTGTAGTCTAATCTACCAGGATCAGTAAACAGTCCTCAATAAAATGCGCTGCCACACATCTGAATAGGGTTTGACACGTTTCTGGAAGACAGTGTGGTTAAATAAACTTAACCATGAATGTCTAGTCGTGTTCTTCCAAAAGGGACGCAGGCTGGCGTGAGCGGAGAGGCCGGCGGTGTCGGCGGCAACCACATGTGACGACCCCGGGCTAGACTCTGCTTCGTCCATGGTGAAAGCCGATCCGGCGATCCACAGCGAAGTTGATGTATTTCCTCAGCAACCAGTAGGCCTACGGATCAGCTCCAGGCATGACGAAGAGATATCGTCCTCTTTTGGAAGACCAACCTAAGTAGTTCGCCTTTCACCAAACGAAACACCTGGCAACAAACAATACTACAGCGAGAATAAAAGTTATGAATTCTTTCTTTGCGTGAACATTTGAGCAGCGGACGTATGACAATATTCCCAGACATCGTGACGTAGGAATGGTGCCCCCGGGCGTCGTTAAGAAAGAGCCCTTTTTCGTAGATGGTGACTCTTAACTTTTATAAACGAAGGTTTTTAGTATTTAGTCTTTGCAAACTTACAGATCTTCTTTATGCACCAAGAGCTTGTAACACTCCAAAGAGAAAGAAAAAATTGAAATCGCATCATATGACCCCCTTTAAACACATTCACTGAATGTGGAGTAAACTTGAATGTACCACAGGTTTTCGTGCAGAAACCACTATCATATTTGCCCTGTTGCTTTTTGTACTCTCATTAATGGGGCAACACAGCAAATGGATGGAAATCAATTGCATTATTTTGAATTCCGTATCGGGAGCGGCTCGAACACAATAAATTGATGCATCGTGATTCGTGGATCGATTCTGAGATTTTCGTAATGCATCGTGTGATGCTCCCCACTCGAAGGATTCTGAGCTTAGTTTTTAGAATTGATTCAAGAGAGAATAGCGATGCCTTCGGGAAAATCTCAGAATCGATGCGGAATCATTTCTCGATTCGCGCTAGAATTTCCTTATTGTCCCAGCCCTAGTAATCGGATTACAGTAACAGATACAGATTGTCTCTTTGATTTATAATGGTGGTGCACATACTATTGTTATGAAGTTTTGAACTAGTTTCTGAGTCACGTTGCTCGTTTGCAGTTTAAACTGTGTTGTACGGTATGACCCTTTTATATTGATGGAAGGGATATGATCGTTTTATCTATTTATTATTTTTTATTTTTTTATCCTAGGTTACACCCAGCTCTGTGATTGGTGGAGTGTGGGTGTTATCCTCTATGAGATGGTAGTTGGTCAGCCTCCTTTTCTGGCAACAACTCCTCTTGAGACCCAGATGAAGGTGAGAATACATGTTGGTCCTTAGAGGTGGATGTGTTTGGTCTCATCATGTTGTAACACACATATGCAGCATTAACTAGTTAATATTGGGAAACAAATGCTGTCAGTCAGTGCCGTTATCAGCTTTATGTTTGCATAGCTACACACAGAGTTAAACCATCTTGCTTTGTGGTTGTGTCCATCTCAGGTGATAAACTGGCAGATGACCCTACACATTCCCCTGCAGGCCAAGCTGAGTCCGGAGGCCACCGACCTGATCCTGAAGCTCTGCCATGGCCCGGAAAACCGGCTTGGGAAAAATGGAGCTGATGAGATTAAAGCCCATCCCTTCTTCAAAAGCATCGACTTCTCCACAGATCTGCGGCAGCAACACCATGCGCCTTACATTCCCAAAATCACACACTGCACTGACACCTCCAACTTTGACCCCGTTGACCCCGACAAACTCTGGAGCGACGATGCTGACAGCAACCACAACGACACGCTCAACCGCTGGTTCAAGAACGGCAAGCACCCGGAGCACGCCTTCTACGAGTTCACCTTCCGCCGCTTCTTCGACGATAATGGCCACCCGTACAGCTGTCCCAAGCCCATCGAGTGCGAGGATTATGACGGGGAGGAGGACGAGCCCATCAACCCATCGAAGGGGTTCGGGCCAGAACAGGGGCGGGATTTAGTGTATGTTTAGTGTGAAATCAAAAGAAACAAACCAGAAATAGTTTTATATGAGCAGAAATAAAGCAAGCCTGTAATGTAGGACCATTCATATCAGCATTGTGATTATTTTCATGACGAGTACATTTCAAACCTCAATTTCTCATTACTGTAATGCAAACAAATGTCTAATAATAATTAAACATCATAGTAGTATTTTTTTCACTGCCTTTATGCTGGTGTGAAGAAAATAATGCATGACTTTGCATTATAGTTATTTTTATGTAAAAAATTTTTTACAGTAATGCAATTAAAACAATGAAAATGACAAATTCAAAAATAAAATATTTGAACGTAAAAGGAATTTTTGGGGGAAACGTGTTTAATTCTCATGAACATGGCAACAATTTTAAATGACCTAAAAACTGGCTGATTTTTATTATGCAAAATATAATTTCTTAATTCTTTTGATTTATTGGTAACATCGGGGCGTATTTTCACGAGACAGACCTGTGTAGGATGTGAGCGTGTTTTTTTTATTTATTGTATATATATGTTTGTGTATGTTTTCTCTCTTCTGTCTATTGTGGTGACTGGTTGAGTCTGCCTTGACACTTTGTGCTGTATTTATTATTTTAGTTCAGGATGCACTTGTCTGGTGCCTTTTAAACAACCGAGAATCTAATGATGCAGTTGTATTTCTGTATTTTTATTCTTTAATTTATTTAAAGACTTTTTTTTTTAATGGTAGCTGAAACAAGTTGAGTATTTTCTTCCTGAAATGATGTCTTTATTTATGATTGTATGGATTTGTTTCTTGTTCTGAGCGGCACAGGGCATTAGAATGCACAGGGACATTATTATTTTTTATGCTTTCTTTCACCAAAACTACAAGGGGGATCATCATGTACGCTGACCGTTCATTATACAAGTTCCCAAGAAGAAACATTGTAAATTGTTGCTCTGTGAATTTTTTATTTATACACATAAAAATTGTATATATAAGTTATGCAGTGGAATGGGGGGGGGGGGGGTTTTGTTTTGGTTAAGACCCCTTTTTATCCATGTTATTAGGTTCCAAAGGTTAGGAAAAGGACCCAGGGCTATAATCCTGTTCTGTTCCACAGAATATGATGTCAAAACATGTTCTACCGTACATATCACTACAGATCCTGAGCAAAACACATTTGAGATCCCTGCTCGGGTTCTGTCTCTGTTACGAAGAGATCTTGCTGTGTCACTACCAAGGCCTTGTTTTTCTGCAAGAAGTCTCCTGGCGTCATTGTTTTATTATATTTTTCTGAAATGTCGCTAGATACTGTGCATCTCATAATGTAATAAGGAACTCCTTTTCTTTAATTAAACTGGTGGTCTTATACCCAGTGAAAAGAATAGTAGTACTGTGTGTTACATGGCTTTGAATGGGGAGGGAGATGAAGATGGGGGTGTTTTTGCTCCCCGGGTGGTGATAAATTAAAGCACAAACCACATATTTCAGTGTCTATTGTTTGTGTGACGAATTATGGTGTAATCATATATACAGATTCTTTTTTAAACGCAGGACACATTAACAAAAGTGTTTAGTTTATGTTGTTATGGTTAAAGTTAAAGTGGTTTATGGCAATAGCAGGAATAGTATGATTAAAATCTGCTTAAAAACTCACTATACAATATTTGGAACAGTATGTTTGGATTCTTGTGTTCCAAATTTTTTAAGTATTATTACCATAATAGGGATAATTATTAGACCAGAATGATATATTGGATGGCTTTACCATCATGTTACTCAAATTCATGTGAATCATGGTATTTATACAGGTGCATCTCAACACATTAGAATGTCGTGGAATTTATTAGTTAATTATTCCGGTAATTCTTTTAATTCAACTTTTGTGAAACTCGTGTATTAAATAAATAAATTCAATGCACACAGACTGAAAGTTTAAGTCTTTGGTTCTTTTAATGTGTGGAGATTTGGCTACTTAACAAAAAACCCACCAATTCACGATTCCTCAACAAATTAGAATCTGGGGCATGCCATCAGCTAATCAACTCCCAAAACACCTGCAAAGGTTTCCTTGAGCTACAAAAGGTCTCTCAGTTTGGCCTAGGATACACCCATGGGGAATGCCAACCTGCTGATCGAAGTTCGTCAGAAACGACAATCATTGACATAAACGTTCTTAAGGAGGTGAAGCTGCAAACATCTTGCCAAAGAAGTGGCTGTCACAGAGGCGGATCCAAGCTGTTAACAGACGTTGAGTGGAAGGAAAAAGTTGTGGAAGAAACGATGCACAACCAACCGATGGCTTGGGAGAACCCGGAGCTTGTGAGGACTTGTCAAGCAAAAAATCGTTCAGCAATGTGAGTGAAACTTTTTCCCCACAAAAAAGGAATGGAATAGGACGGCGGGGGGTCAAGGAATCAGAGCCATCCCACACAAAGACAGGTCAAGGGATTGGCTACGTGTTGTCGGATATATTGTTACGCCCACCTGAACCCTCAGACAAGTCAGAGGTCGTTCTTACCTGGGGCTAAGGAGAGAAGAAAGGGCTGTTGGGCCACCAGTGTACAAAGTCCTCTTTCAAGACTGTGTCTGAGCAAGTTTTTGTATTTTATTTGGAAACCAAGGTCCTAGAGTCTAGTCTGGAGAAAGGGTGGAGAAGCTCATAGCTCATAGTTGCTTGAAGTCCAGTGTTAAGTTCCACAGTCTGTGATGATTGCGTGTTTCCGGCCCTGCATGTAGTCTGCTGATGTGGTCTTGTGTTTTGAAAACCAACGACCTGTACACCGTTCTAAACAAAGAAATTTTGGAGCACTTCATGCTTCTTTCTGCTGACAAGCTTTATGGAGATGATGATTTCATTTTCCAGCAGGATGTGGCACCTGCCCACACTGCCAAAGCACCAAAAGCTGGTTCAATAACCACGGTGTTACTGTGCTTGATTGGCCTGCAAAATCGCCTGACCTGAACCCCATAGAGAAACTATGGAGTATTGTCAAGAGGAAAATGAGAAACAAGAGACCAAAAAATGCAGATGAGATGAAGGCCACTGCCAAAGAAACCTGGGCTTCCATACCACCTCAGCAGCGCCACAAACTGATAATCTCCATGCCACGCCAAATTGAGGCAGAAAATTAAAGCAAAAGGAGCCCCTACCAAATATTGAGTACATGTACAGTAAATTAACATACTTTCAGAATGGCCAACAATTCACTAAAAATGTTTTTTTTTTTTTTATTGGTCTTATGAAGTATTTCTAATTTGTTGAGATAGTGAATTGTGGGTTTTTGTTAAATGTGAGCCAAATTCATCACAATTTAAAGAACCAAAGACTTGAACTACTTCTGTGTGCATTGAATTTATTTATTACATAAGTTTTACAATTTGTTTTGAATTACTGAAATAAATGAACTTTTCCACGACATTCTAATTGATTGAGATGCACCTGTATTGTTGTCGGGATTGTCAAGAATATACAGGTCATGTAAAAAGTAACATGGTTAAGACGAAAATATGGGGGTACCTGTCACCCAAAAGTGATTGATTTATGACCACAGGTGTCAAATTGACCCCTCTGATGTCCTGTTCCCTGTTCCTGTTTCCTGCTGTTTATGACCCACAGATGTAAAATTGAAACCTCTGACCCCCTGTGTAGATCTGACACCTCTGACCTCCTGTTCCTGTTTATGGCAGTGGCCATTTTGTGATCATGATATGATTCAACTATTCTTGTTTTACCATGTGTTATGACGTGTTACAGCGATCTCAGATTGGGTTGGTCCTTCAAGCAATCTAGTTGTTTCACACCTTTGAATAAGAACAAGAATGAATGAGATAAGAGGAATCACACTCTTATGTTTTAGGATGAAAGACTCTTCCAAACATTTGTCCCTATTATCATCAATGGTTGCTCAACAGATCAAAATGACAAACACTTATCCAAATCAGCAACTATCTAATCCATCCATGCTTCTGAAAAAGTGTTCTGTCCGGGCATGTTCTTTTTAGACCCTAAGAGTTGCAGCACATTTTCCACTCATGAATGCAAATGAAGAAACAATAAAATAGTTTAAGAAATAAAACAAGAAAGTTCTAAGAGAACTTGCATGAGTTAAAGTGTGATCCATGGAGTCCAGGTGGCTATCTGTGAATGAAGGTGTTCCCAGACATGCATGCTCAGTTCCTGTCTGTGGACTGTGTTGCTGTGTGTATTTGGATTGTAATGTGTTACCCTGACTGGTAGTATCAAACATGCATTGAAAGTTAGTTAGGATGTAACTTTTCACATGAATGTCCTAAATAGTCTAAAGTCATCCTTTCTTCATATGTCCCTTCCTGACTTTCTGGGTCTGTACAACAGTGTTTATGTCAACACCTCAATATGGTCTGATCTATAGGCTATATGTTAATGTCTCTTACCTTCTGAGCAGGAAGGGGAC